>VXBO01006731.1:25375-62768 GCA_013400135.1 Rhinoptilus africanus
TATTTTATATTTTCATTTATTGTATCTATTAATATTTTCATTAAAGTAGTTTAGGTTTTTTCTCAACTCATAGATCTCTTTATCTCTTCCTCTCCTGTCTTTGGAGAGAGAGGTGAGAGGGGAGCATCTACTGTTTTGATTGGCTAATCCATCCCAAACCACAACAAAGGATCTGGGAGATATCCCACTCATAGACCTGTCCACTGCACTATCTTCTTCCTCCCACCTCCCAAAAGAGATGTTTCTGTTGCATACTTCTTACTATTATGTATTTATTTTTTGTGACATCAATGTATTTGTTGGGTTACAGTTTGGAGAGTCAAGATCACCATGCTGTCAAGGAACTGGGGAAACACAGCTACCACGTTATACTGGCTGTAGAGGAAACTAAAAAAGTGTCACTCCAACTCACCTCTCTGAAAGCCAAAAAAAAAATGCCCTGACTAGGAAGTAATCAAAGAAGAGAAAGATGACATTCTTTTAAAAGTTGATAATGCAATAAGAAGCAAGAAGCAACAAGGAACCAGAGCTGACAAAGGTGTTACGCTGTGCCTATGTTTAATGGCACCAACAACATAAGCCTGAAGAAGCTTTCATTACATACATCTTTGAAGATATTGGATACTAGCCAAAGGTTTTGGCAGCTGCAGAGTAGATCATGGGCACAAAAAAAGTGGCAGAAATTGTGTGATGTTATGGCAGAAATACATCAGCTAGTTGGATCTTCTATAAGATCATCCCCAAGAATGGGCTGACAATCTGAATATTCAAAATATAGTCTTTAGATTTAAGGGTTAGCATTCAGTCCAAGAAAATTTAATAGGATTCATATCTCTGACAAATGCTCTTATTTCAGATTCTCCTCATGAGGCAAACAGCATTTTATCCGTTCAGATAATAGTGTATGCTTTAAAAAAGGTATCCTTTAAATATATGCCTTAAGGAAGTCCATGTACCTTAATGCGTATTTAAAAAACAAGGCCAGTTTAAGACATTACTGAGGCATTTGAAGTAATATTTTTTTAATAAACTTCCATAAATTTCCACACCATAAATTACTATGTAAAAAGATCCTAGGCTAATCTTTCTGAAAAATCTGTACCAGACAGCTGCAATATATGGAAAAAAAATTTACTCACATAATCACATTTTTTTCAGGCCCAATTGCAGATGAATTTTTTGCCATCCAAACAACACAGAGGGGCTCCAGCATATGTGAAAATCAAGCCAACACACTGGCAGGCAACCAGTTCTCTGCTGGTAGCCTGCTAATTACAAAGTGGTTTCAGTAGAATACTGTAATTCTTAACAGTTAATTAGAACTTTATAATGTAGCTTTGATAGCACTACTTGAACTTAATTATTAAGAGGTAACAAGGTTGTCCCCACAGTAAAGAGGGTAAATACATCATTACAGAGGAAATCATATTAAGAAATAAAATAAATTTAATTTAATTATCATGCAGGTTGTAAAATTAATACCAAAGGCATCAAAGGTTATAGCAAATTAATACTATTTTTAAAAGGTGTCACATCTAGTGAGATATTTCAGCTGCCCACTGGTGGAAATACACTAGCACTAGAAAAAAAAACTTATTAGAGCAAAAGAGGACTGTGTACCACCCTTCAGAACTTCAGTTTTTGTGTGAATTTGCACATCCGCGTGTCTATGGATAGGTGTGGGCACAGTAGGGTGTAGCAACATCCTGAACCAGTGCTGAAGAGTACGCATCTCGAACTTGCATGGGCAAGGTGCTCACAACATGTGCCACTCTTCCATCTCTGCACCTCTGACCATGGTCTTGTTGATTCTTCAGGGGAAACTGGATCCAGTTAGAGGCATTGCGTTGAATTCTTCAGGACGACTGTGACAACACATTTCCTGTAAGCTTAAGTACTTTATGGGGACATAGTTACTTGGACCAGGTTTTCCTTGCTCCAAGGAAGAAAACTGGCAGTGCGAAAGGCAGTTGCATATTTCAGAAGAAAAGGGAAAAAGCCTCAGCCCCGAAGCAGGCAGAGCAGAGATTTGAACCAGGTCTCCAAGGCAGTCTCTTAGCCTTGTACTGGAAGGTTTGAGTGCTGAAAAACAGATATTTTGGTAAAATTCCATATATTTTAAATATCCTAAAGATGATTTTAAAGTCTTAGGTTTTGACTAGTGCTGGGGAGAAGGAGTGAGTTGAAGGTAAATATGTCTGGATATGCTAATGGATTTACCAGTCCTTTTATGCTAGTAAAAGTCAGGATTTAATTAGCCTTTGATGCACACCAACCATGCCAAAGAAATGCCAATATAACCGTGCCTCTGGGTAAGATGGCAAATACGTCATTCCCTTCTCTGTTCAACGTCCTCCAGCGTAACTACTACAAGCAGAGTTCATGAATTACAAATCTCATTTCTCTTTGATACAGATCTCCTGTTTGACCTCATTCTGATTAATTCTTGGCATTTTCAGTGGCATTCTCATATAATGTTTATTAAATACATGCATATCTTTTAAAAGATAGAACGGTCAATATCTACTGAAAGAAGTTCTGCTGTTGTGCCAGGCTGGGAAGCTACTTTTGCATGTACAGTTGATTGCCTATAAACAGACCCACTTTCTAACATACATGTTAATGACTCCAGAGATCCACATCATTTTGCAAGAGGTTTTACAATTATAGCTAGCACTTTTGGGATAGTTTGTATATGGGCCCGTTTCGGATATAGAGATATTACTTTAAGCGTCAAGAGATGTATTTAAGTATAAGAAAGCATGTTGGAACTGGCGGTAGCATCATTACAAAGGTTATTTCTGGAGATGGTTTCCTGCAGCATTATACAAACTGTACACATAAACCATCTTCCCTTGGTGTTTAAGCTTTATGGCATCAACTTGACTTACTTGAAAGTGAGCAACATGTTATTCAAACAGATGCCTGCAAGCGTGGGTAGCCAAGAGATCATGAGCAAGTAGGTGCACTCCAAGAAGTTGAAAGTAAAATGTGCATCCATTAACATATCAGTAGCTGAACATCCAGATCTCTATGGTCCTTACCCTCATGATCTTTAATGGCCTCCCCACAAGTATTTAAGTTGCAATGCATAATCTTAAAAAACAAAGAACCTTTTCTATCATCTGAGAAAAAGTTTATCCAACTTCAGTCAGGAAAAGCAAGTTGAATACAGGCTCCTATTCCAACATTTCTGTGCATTTTAATCAAATCAAACTATTGTACCTTCTTTTCAGAAGGTACCTAACACCTAACAAGGTTTTGTGGCTCAGCCCATGGAGAAAAAGCGGGCAAGGTTTGTTTAGACTGGCTGATTGATTTTAGATCTTGTCTGACTGTCAGCATTAAAATTAAGCATAGTGTCAACATTAATTAACATATGACAGAGAACATTCCAGTCTTTCTAGCCAAGAGTCTTGGACCCAAACTAGCCAGCTGCAAGCCTCTGCAACAGAGTAAGTACACCATGGCCAGAGGCACTGAAACCTGGCCCTACTCAAACAATATGACATTGTGGTCATTTCAGTGAGCACTGAATTTCTCAGCTGAGTTCAGGTATTCTAAGATTATATTTGAATCTAGAATTTCCCATATTCACAGCCATTCAGATGCAGAGTAGAATAGAGATCGCGTTTCAGAAGAAGACCATTTCTTCTGTGGTTGGGTGATACAGGTTTTTTCAGTGGCAGCATGACAGTGAAAAGCCTTGGACAGGTCACTCTGATCAGGGTGAAAACTGGTACCGTAAAACAAGTAATAATACAGAATGCTGTAAATATTGCATTTGATCCAACTATAGCTGCCTCTGAAAAAGGGTTACAACCCAGATTTTACCCTCCATTTCAAGTAGAAAAATTGAAAACATCAGTGCATAGTGAGCAGGCAGGCTTCCTCATTGACGTTGTACATCTAATCTATTTGCACAGCCTTTGCAAACAAAGCTGCACTCACTTTTTTTTTTTTTTGGAGACAAATATGCCCTCGTTATGCTCCAATATTGTTAGGCCCTGAAAACACCATGTTTAAGGTAATGCAGAAAACCCTGCCAAGAACACCGTGTTGGGCTAATGAAGTGGCATGGCTTTCAAAATGATGTTCATTCCTATTAGTTGGCTTTGAAGGTAAGCAAAGAGAGAACAAGAGGGACTGCAACTTCCAGGAAGGGTGATTGCCAGCAGCTCACAGCGAGCATGACTAATAGGCACACCTTCATTTTTGAAACAGACTTTAAGACAATGGGGCAGGCACCGGCGTTCCACTTCGTGTACACTCCCAGGACTAGCAGTGAGAGCCTGTTCATTGGAGTCAGAGCCCCCCTTCACAACAAAAAGGGCTGGAGCTTCCAGGACATTCAAGGAGACAATCCGAAAATTTGGCTAAATATCCTCTTTTCCTGCAGGTTCCTCTACCCCTAATTCAAAGCAAAGCAAGCAGATAGGGACAAGAACAAGATGTACGCTGCACAGTTCTCTTAAGGCAATTATGATGTCAGGAGGGGATAAAACAAATGAAGAAATCTCAGGAAAGAGGATTCAGAAGGATATTAATGGTAGTTAGTTAGTTACCTATACTCTGTGGTATATTATGCTGCCTAGCCTTTTTTTCTGTGTGATCTTGGTATAGTTTTTTCTGTAGGTGTGGCTCAGGCAGTAGCTTAAACGCAAGGGACCTTAAAATTTCTAGACCTGCCACTGGAGCCCTTTCATTGCAATTCCCTCTACTCCATTTACACCTGAGTAAATTTCTTTGAATATTTGATAAGTACTTCACAGCCTCACAAGATCTGCAGGAAGGGCTCAAGGATTCAAAATTCACATGCCCTCAGGCTAAGATGCACATCTGTGCACCCACATATCCCAGTCATGCAAAAGGAGAGCGTGATTCCTCCACCTGTACAGCCCTATTTCTGTCAGGTCCTTCATGATAATTCTGTCATCAGGTCCTTCATTCTAATTCTCCAGTGTAAATACAACTTCCATCCATTCCAGTGGCATAATATTCATGTGGAGCAGGAGAGCAGGCTCTAAATGTGTCACGTTCCCACCAAAAAGAAAGGAAGGGGAGATTTGTCTTTTGCTCACCTCTCAGTAAAGTCCTTGTTTATCAGTTTTGCCTGAAGGGGTAAATCTCCAGACCTACTAACCTCAACAGCATTGGCAGAAGAATATAATTTTTGACTGTTGGTTCACTGCTACGTTGCCATGTTGAGGTGGGGGACGGACTCTACCAGGCTTTGTATTTCAGGCAGAGTGCCCAGAAATGACCACTGCACACACAAGAGCTCTTCTGCACATCTGATATTCTGCCCAAGCCTACTGCTGCTCTTCGCATTGTGGTAGACCCACAAAAGGTCCAGGATGCTCTGCGTTCATCATACCAAGCTGGACTCTTGGAGGGATTCACACATGTGCACTGATTCTAGTCTATCAGCCATACATGTGCACATTCAGTGGGTCCAGTGATGGGAATTTATGGAGCCAATTACTTTCGAATCAGGTAGCTGTGACTGGCCTTTACACTTCATGTACAAAACTGTGATGCATTCAAAATCTAAAACCACCAAAGCTACAAAAGCAGTATACAAAGTCTGGCACAACAGGAAAAAGGAGCTCTTGTGAGAACTGTTTGTGGGAATAACTGCTTGAGGAAACGTGTAGCATAACACTTGCAAGTTCTGCCAACCCCAGTTTTATAACCAATGAGCATTTTTGTACTACATCCTTTCTGCTGCTGTCTTGTCTCATGCTTGGCTTGCAAACCCTTCACTACAGAATTTTTTCTTTTTGTTCTGAGTCATCATAACACCTAACACAGCGAGTACAGATCCTTACTAAGCTGGCAAGACACCATTTGTTGTAACACTAACTGACAATTTGTTGTTAGGTCTAATACATGCTGAGCCTCGAAACAAAGTGCATCCCTATGTGTTCCTCCAGTTCTCCACTCATTTATAGCAGCGTAAATCTAGAGTCAGCTTGAAAACACTGGACCCGTTTGTATCATCTCAGGAAATTAGGTTTAAGGCAATGCTTCACACCTCTCCCAGTGCTGTCTGGCTTGGCGGTTCAGTGTGTTGTGTAAGATTTTTATTCCCTTATCTCTACTGTGATTACGTCTGAAACACTTTTTTCCTCCGTTGTGTGTGTCTGTCAGCTCTACCTCTCATGCTACAATGCAACTGAGAGGATATTCACTAAGATGCAGGTGAACAGGAAAAAAATCTGTGTATCTTTTAAATCACCACAATAGGCTTTAATTAGATCACTATTACATTGAGCAAATATTCATCTTTAACTCTGATTGACTGTAATGTAAGGTAAGGCCACTCAGCACTAATTTCAAGTACTGAATAGATGGAAGGACTGAACGCTACAGGCTTCATCCTACTGCAGGAGGCAAGGAGACTTTATGTTATTAAATACAGTGGGAGCTGCACCAAACTCCAAACAACCCCTCCAAGGTCATCTAGAACTGAAAATCACTTCTTTCTCATCTCCACCTCAAATCGTAACCAACTTCAAAAAAAACAAGTTTGCAATCCAGTGAAAAGAATCCTGCATAAGTGAATTTAAATCAAAGGACTGTAACAACTGAAACATGAGTATAAAGTCAGTAAAAACATAACCCAGATAATACAGCTTGTTTCCACATTACCCAGAGGGTTTCAACAAAATGTTTGCCTTTTGAAGATACACAGTTGCTAATATCTGAGTGGGTGCGACAGTTAAGTATGAAACTCATTTTTTAAATCATTACATGCTGCCTCAGAAACCAATACTTTCTACTCAGTTGAGGGTCATAATTTTATTACAAAAGAGGTGTTGGCTTTTCTTGTTTCAAAATGTTACATTCTATTACATTTTTAAGAGAAAAATAATTAAGAGTTTACCCTATAGGCCTACCCTAGTCTCCGAAGAAGAGTGTCATGCAAGTCATTTTTCCTGCTGTCATTAGGTTAGCAGGTAGCTTCTAGGTGAATGACATCTGCCTGTAATGATCACATTAAGGCAGAACTTATTAATTAAAGATGAGGTCTGGTTTTATTCACTTCTGGTGTTAGTTGGATAACCTGTGGCATTTCTTTAACAAGAAAAAGGTATTTCTTGCCTCTTCTGGTGAAAGAACTAAAAATGTACATGCCATATTCTTATAGAAGCATAACTAAGAATAGCTCCACTGATATCCAGTAGAGTGTAACTATTTCTAACTAAGAACAATTTGCACCAGAACATAGAATACCCTTGTATGATCACGGAGTTTCTACTTGCTGCATTGAAAAACTCAAGTAGTATTTTTTCTGTGTAAAACATACCTAATTTTCAACTTCCGATGCTAGAAAAGACTTCCCTTAGACTAATTTTTTAAAGGCAGGCACTGATTTGCAGATTTGAGCAAGAATTTAGACTTTCAACTCTGTGAGAGATTGGGGCTTTTACATTTCTCCCCTACTCCTCAATAAATATTAGTAACTTAAACATGTTTTCAGGTTCCTTTTAAACTATATCAGCACACATTTTGCCCTCAGAGATCATGACTTAAAAATCTCTATTGGTTCTATAGATAACTAATACTCACAGACAAATTTAAAGACAATTTTATATTTAGTTAGTTTCCCTGAAGGAAAGAAGTGCATTTGGTAGAAACGGCAGGTCAGATTCCACTCATGTTGATGTAAATTTAGAATAATACAATGAAACCAATGGCATTTTTTAAGTTTATCCTAGCATCCATGGAATCACTGTATGGCTCAAAGAGTTTTACTGCTACTCTTTAAGTAAGATTAAGACAAATATAAAACCAGATCAAAAATATCATTGTCTGTATATTCTAAACCAATTAATAAACTGTGTTTATAGAAGAAATAAGCTATGTTTACAGAGGAAATCACATCTCCACAATACAAATTCTGCAATCTGAATTCTAGAGAAATTTTGTAATTTTGGTTTGATCTCTGTTGGTTAATTGTATATGTCATTTTAAACACAGACTTTGTAACTGTCTCATTTTTCCATGGACAATGTATTCATCACTAAAGCTGTTCGGCACCTACTTTATGTTACAAGAGCACATTGCTGCCAACTTGCTTCCTCCAGTAATATTCAGTTTAAGTATAAACAGATATAATTGGTATTGCAATGAGATGCATAAATTAAATGGATGGCTTTGTTTCCTAATACATCAGTCATTGTGTCACTAACACATCATCAGTTGGAAAAAAAACCAAACCCTTCAAACATTTGCACTGCAAAAGATCCATTAGTGGAGTCCCTTAATATAATTCCACTATTTGACCTAGCAATATCATCTATGTTAAGTGGATTATTTTATATGTATGCACATAGGTGGGAAGGCAGGTAGATAGGTAGGTATATAGATAGATATGTAGACAAATATATATTCATTCAGCATTTCTATTTTGCAACAAATCAGCTGGGAATTGCCTGTATTTAACAGTTTAATGCATCTTGTAGTTGCTTATGTAGAGAAATTAATCTAAGTGAAAATAAATTGCTTATTATACCCAGTAGAAAAAGCACCTCAGATCATATATCTCATCTTATTCACTCCAAGAAAAGTGCAACAATAGTGTTCAAATCTGACAGACACTTTCGCGAGGGGGTATGAGCTTTTCACTTTTGTCCCTCACAACTGGTGTCCTCTGATTATTTTTTGAGTAGAACATCATTACCTTAGAGGGTCTCAGAATAAAATGTTTTAAGAAACTGCATGCTCCTTCACAATATTCAAGACATCTTTTTCTATTAGCTTTCAGTCAGCCCCATCACATCTTTCCTTTCTCTGCTGTTTCAATTTGTTGAAAGACTGCCACTGTTGCGGGGGAGGGTAACTATAGTTGTTCACTAGATGAGAAAATGAAGTTTTCTAACCTTGAAATTGGGATGCAGCCAAAATGGACCTGACTTTTAAGTTCCCTCTTTTTTTTTTTTAAAGCAGTGGTGCTCTCCTGTCTAAAAGGACAAGTTCAATTTCCCTTCAATTCAGCCCTGTTAGCGTGGCCCTGAGCAGAATTAATAAATCCACCTATAATTTATTAAAGTCTTTCACAGTTCTCCACTCAACCAGCTCACATAGCATGCACTTTTAAAAAATGATTCTGTCACCTGGAATGAGAGGATACAAATAATGGACAAAACAGGATCAGAGTGACTGTGTTTAACGACTAAACTCCAAAGAAGCTTTACGGCGGGCATCACAAATACCCTCGTGTTTCACCATAGCTGAAATAAAGCACTGACTCACATGTGACTGCTGATCCTCACCTTAAATAGTAACATCTTTAAATCAGAAAAGCTTTGTGAAACAAGGGGTCTGCACCTTGCTGAATTACAGAGCATAAATCTCTTACAGAGTCAGAAAAGGGGTAAAATCAAAAAATCAAGTTGCCACCTAAGGCTGTATCACAAGTCTGTCATAGAGATTATTCTTGGGCCACACATTCTGATGTGGCACTTTGGACCAGAAACAATCTTCTCCATGTAATTAGTCACTTGCAATATGAGAAGCAAGAGTGTGGCCTCCAGCTTATTCGGTTTTTATTCTGCTAAGAAAAAAATTAAAAAATAAAAAAAGGTCAGGAGGGAATTAAAAGTTAAGATAAATACATAGTAAAATACTGTGACATACGATATTCATCCAGGATCAGGCATTTTTCCCATGCAGTAGCATTAAAGGCATGAAAGGAAGCACTATAAGAAGGTAGAAGGCTTTTGGAGGTGTACAAAAATCAGAAAAGAGCAGAATTACCTTATATTCCAGCTAATTGACAGTGAAGTTAATTTACTGTTTTTTCAGTGGCCGTACTTCACATTCTGCATCACAGACCTGGATACCTTTGCTGATCTTGCTGCAGAGAAAAAGGTGTTGCACAGGTTGTTTGAAAAGGGGCAATATCCCTGTGGATGAAGCACGGAGTGTGCTGTGCCTGCTAGAAGCGTTTACTGACAGATTCAGGAGTAAGAATATAAAACCCAAAGTCATTTTCAAATACACGCTCTGTCTAGCTGATCTGATTTTAAGTTCTGTACTATATAAAATTGGAATAAAATAAATCATAATATAAGAAAATTACAGAGGTGCTCATTGTGTCCCTGCAACCGAAATGTGTTGAAAACACACCTCAGAGTTGAATTGGCTTGAGGTGTCTTTTGAAACAACAAAATATGTCCACCAGTCTTACAGCAAAAAAACAGAACATAAGTGCTAAATTGTGAACATATAAGTTTTCTTCTTAAAAAAATGAATGAAATGAGAGCTACATCGTGTCGTTCATGTTTGCTTTCACTACTCAAAGTGAAAGTTAAATTCAGCTTAAACTTCAGAGTCTCCCTGACATCTCCAGTTAAAATAAATACAAGCTTCTTGAGTATAGTTAAAAATAGATGCTGTTTTGAACTTCTTCATTACAGCTCTTTATTTGCATATGTGCCTGATCTTTATTTGTTGTGGAAATTTCAGGAATAAATATATATACTCCTTTTTCAAAGTTTTTTTCTGTTAAGAAATTGCCCTCAGTTCCAAAAAAAATATTACTATTAGGATTTTTGGAGGTTTTTAGACTATTAGGATTTGGGGAGTTTTTCTGTATGTGATTTCTTTTAACTAAAAACATTATCAAGATTCAAGTGTGCACTTCTTTTTATAGGTGAGTAATGCATGATACTGTCCAGAATCATAGAATCACAAAATAGCTGAGGCTAGAGACACCTCTGGACAACATCTAGTCCAAGCCTCCCAGCCCAGAGCTGGGTCAGCTAGAGCAGATCATCCAGGATCGTGTGCAGTCAGATTTTGAATATCTTCAGGGATGGAGACTCCACAATCTCTCTGGGAAACCTGCTCCAGTCTTTGACAACCCTCATAGTAAAATACTTTTGTCTCGCATTCAAATGTACTTTTCTGTATTTCAGCCTCCGTCTGTGGCCCTTTTTCTTGTCACTGAGCATCACTGACAAGAGTGGCTCCATCTTCTTTGCTCCTGAATCAGATATTTATACCATGGATAAGACTCCCTTGAGTCTTCACTTCTGAACAGTAACAGCTCTCTAAATCTCTCCTCATTTCAGAGATGCTTCTAGCCCTTCGTTATCTTTGTGGCCCTCCTCCGGAGTCACTCCAGTATGCCTAGTCTCTCTCGCACCAAGGAGACCAGAACTGGGCCCAGCACTCCATGTCAGAGGGGAAGGATCATCTTATTTGACCTGCTGGCATCAGTCCTCCCAATGCAGCACCGGATGTTGTTGGCCACCTTTGTCACAAGGGCACATTGCAGGCTCACAGTTAACTTGGTGTTCACCATGACCCCACCAGGGCCCAGGAAGTTTTGATGCATTGTTCTTAATTTTATCCCTCCACTCCTCTCTGATAAAACCATTTTCTCCCCTAACCATTGCACTTTGAAAAAATGTATTGAGAACAAAAAAAGTTAGGAGTTCTAACAGGAAGAATTTTTATGAAATAAAAGGGGTTTTTATGAATGTAGGCTGATGCAATTAGCCACTTCACTCTCTCCATAGACAAGACTTTAGACTTGATTTTATTCACCTGTTACTGCAGGTCTCCAGGATTTACCTTCACCTCTGTAAACATTCTTGTGAAGTGTTGAGAACAGCTTGGAGAAGGCAGGTACACACAGGTAGTATGAAAGCCAAAATAAATATCTTCACAATTGCCATAAAGTATGTGACTGTTTTTTTGCCATAAGCACATACTTTCGTACTGTGACATCACAATACACATCTTGAATTAGGGGTACAAAAATAGTCAGGTACTTCTAAATTTTGAACATCTCCTAAGGACGACAGGAAATTAAAGAAATCTAGGTTTGTAATTCTGCAACATGGGGTTGGGATTTGGTTCAGCATTCTTTTTTAGAGAAAAACTAGGGAATTATTTTGGAATTTGATTCCAGTGTCCCTAGAGTTTGGAAGAAAGAGAACCCAAAGATGAGATATAGGGTTTTGACTTTGACCAATGTCTTCTCTCTTCATCCGGCTCTATGATATATCATCCCCAATAGGGTATGCAGGTTTATAAACCTAAGTACCAATTTATATGATTCTTTGCTGCATGCTCAGCTGTGCCTATCAACCTATTAAGAAATTAATAGGGTCTTAGTATCTGTCACTGATAATTTTAAATAGGAACAAGGACATGCCAAGCCATAATATTGACGCATTTGAAAATATGTTAATTGTCCTTCTCATTATTCAGCCTACTTAGCTACTTTCCAATACTACTTTCCTAAATACAATCATGAGAGATATTTTAACGTTTCTAAAATCACATCTGAGTTCCTTTGAAATGGCGGAGTTTTCCTACTAATTGAAAAATAGGTTTCATGAGGACTTTTATAGAGAAATTACAAATCAGAGGTAGAAGTTAATGTACATTTGGTACTCACTATCCACTGCTTTTCAATCTCAATTACTAATGAAAACTAGCTATCTGAACTCAGCAGAAGTGTTAACTAGCTTTCAGTACCACAGTTCTCAACATGGGTTCAGAACAGCTGCAAACAGTTCAGTCTCACTTCTGTTGCAAAATATCTGTGGTATTTGTAAAATGGGAAGTAAGCAAGGGTGTATACTTTTGTCCACAGCAAGCCTGAGTGATTACGACTAATGTTAACCTAGTCATGCCTGTGCAATAATGACTCTATATTCCTCTCAGACTGCAAATTGACAGTCTTACAGCCTATCAGTGTGTATAAGGAAGCATAATGAATATTAATTGTGATTTAATGCATCATTTTCTAGTTTCTCTATGTACACCTGGAACACTGGAAGGTCCTACTCTGTTTAGCTTTTGAGAGAACACTGAGTGAGGGCTGGTGGACTCTTTTAACACTTAGATGTCAAGTTCCCCATTCTGATATTTCATCTGTGGCGGGCAATATCTTTTGGACTGCCTGGATCTTATCTACACACATTTTCAAAAAAAAATATTTCCCTTTCAATTGATGAAGAGAGATGGCAGCTTTTCAAGTAATAAATCAGGAAATGTGTCCCTGATAATGAATGCAAGCAAGAGAGTGGTAAATAGGGGGGTGTATGTGTGTGTGCACATGCAAAAGCTGATCATTTTCACCATTTATACTCTCTTTAAAATGAGTGAAATACATCTTATGGGCTATGACTCCTTTATCTCTATTCCTCGTCAAGTTTCTATACTTCACTGTTGCATATGGAGTGAAGCACTTCACTCATAAGGAAGAAGTAGCAATATATTTATTGATATAAAACAATGATTTAACAAAGTTTGATAGTTAATGAGGCAATATTTTAACTAGATTTGATGTCAAGGTACACTTTTTATTTACTGCATGAATGACAGAGAGACATGTTGAGTCATGAGGTTCAGAAAGGACCCCCTGGCTTTCTAAACTCCTTCTCAGAGAGGAGTCTAGGTGCAGATGGATTCAATGTTAGTCCCAGACCTGGTCAATGCTTTATGCCTAAAGGATTACATATATGCAGTCGATCCTTTATATCACTTAGCTAAGATTTCAAAATTTAGCTTGTTATTAGTCACTTTCCAAGGATCCGTTGTGGCAAGGAATCTTTGAATCTCAAGAAGTAACCTTGAGAAGCATCCCTATTCAAGGGAAGATCCTGGTGTGCAGCCCACTGCCACAAAGGAGAGCTCAAAGGGCTCTTGGACTGTTCACTATTTGTGGGGGTAAGATGGTTGACTTATAGTCATATTTGCGTATTGATCAGAGTACCATTATTGCAGTTAGGTGGGTGCATGTTGTTATGCATCTCCCTGAAACCACTTTTGAGTCAGGTGCATCACAACTACATGTACCCACTATGACCACAGGTGGTTATTGATTGGGCAGTGTTATGGAAGACAAAGGCCAGTTTTGTGGGCTGGAGAGGCCACACCATCACACTCACCCTTCTCTGACACTGGAGGAAATTATTTCTCCAAGAGGTATAGGTAAATCTCACTTCTTAGCACCCCGGACCATGCTCATTTTGCACATAATACTCCAGATCACAAGCTAAAAACAAAGAAGATGAAAAAACACCATCATCTGAGGAAGAGGTGGAAGAGGAGTGTATGCATTTAGGATTTCAAGAGGGTGGGATTTTGCTTGTCTTCTTTGCTCTGTTTTGCAATTGTTCTCAAGGAAATCAGTATCCATAACCCAGAAATTCTCAACGACTTAAACATTTAGGCTCAACATTATGTGAAGCCTTGACAGCTACAGCTAATGAATTTACAGCTGCTGCACAGCAGTGTGTTCAGGGGCAATCCTGAGCCCAACCAGACGGTGTTGGTATTTTATATGTGAAAAACTGTAGCATCTTTCTGTGGATTGCTACTTGTTACACCCCAGCTTGGGAAAGAAAATGTGTTGGAAGTTCTTAGAAAGCTGACCCGAAATTTAGCTTAAATTGCTTGTTGGCTCCTGCTGAGAAGGGCTGAACCATTCCTACTCCATGTGGAGTTCAAACAGGATTTCTGCCTGACTGTGAAGTGACAGTGAGCATACAGCACTGGATGAAGGATAAGGCTTGTACTGGATGCTGCAAAAAGGTCTCTCATGTCCCATGCCTTTGGAAAGCCTATGCCTAGATTCCTTCCCCACTGGGGCACTTTCCTCCATAAGTGGTCCAGCTGGACCTCTCAATCAACCCTAATTCAAGACCTAAAGGTATCCCCAAGATGTGTGTAAAATTAAACACCTACTTCATTTTCTTAACGTAATAAAGAGGAGTCAAAAGAGAAACTCTTCTGAAAGGGCATAAATTCACCAGTTATGCCTTACAAATAGAAAAAATGTTGCTGGTGTTTAACTGAGTTTGAGTCCCTTTCCACCCTTTAGATAAAGAAACAGAGTGAAAATCATAACTTCCCATTTGTTAGAGATCAAAACGTTTCTTTCCTCATCCCCTCAATGCAGGCATGAAACAAGGTCCATGGAATACTCATTGGACCATCCTTCTAAAGCCATATTACACTGACAGACACACATTTTGCGTAAAGTCTTGTCTCCAGTAAAAAAGTGAAAGATTTGTCTATGTTTTCACTGTGGCCAGGGCTTTACACTCTTAATTTTGGTAGCCTCTGGGAAACACATTTAGTCTTCCTATTGGTATGTGCTTTAGTCAACTTTTAGGTGGCAATAACATATACTTGTGGCAAAGAAAAAGCTGTGGCCACTAACAGCACTGACTTTATATTGGGTCCCCCAAAACTGATTCACCTGCAGTCCAGGCAGCTGTAATGCCATCCACAGCACTGAACTGTGAAAGAAAAAGTCACTATAGCAGAACTCTGCAAACCAAAGGAGCCCTATATGGATGTGAGGACAACGAAGTAGGAATCAGAAGCATTAAGCGATGGAAGACAAAGGAAAACACAGATCATATCTCGTCTCTGTGACACACATCTTATTATTACAAAGGAAGAACTCATGACAAATCATCCCTCATTTATTTTCCCTATATACAATGGATGCCTAATATATTTGGTCATGGATCCTCAGCAGTAGTGAAGCAGTACAAGAATATACACTCATAAGAGTGAATATAATGTCAGTAACACTTTGACTTTCTCCAAATTGAAGAAATCTGTGTTATTTGCAAAATAAAGAAAATCTATATTTGTGTTTCATAAAGTTTAAATATATGACAGGAATCAACACTTACATTTGAACATTTTTCCCTTGTGCTGCTCGTCATTTGCTGTGACATCTTGGTCATGCCTTCCATGCATATTTTAACCACAGACAAAGTGAGTTTGCATAGAATACACCAAGCTTTGCAAGTACCAGTTTATTGAACCGTCTGGATCAGATGTTTAGGTCTTTCATTCCTTCCTCTCTAGTGGATACTATATGGTTACACCAGCAATCGAGGGAGAGGGCAGAGCCCCATCCCAAGTCATGGTTTACTCACTCTCTAGGAGAGAGAACAAAGAGGTGAAGGAACCATAGAATCAGCAAGCTTGGAAGTGACCTTTAAGATCATCAAGTCCAACCATTAACCTACCCTGACAAAAAAAAACCACTTCCAAACCATGTCCCTAAGTATCTCATCTTCCCTTTTCTTAAACACCTCCAGGGATGGCGAATCCGCCACCTCCCTGGGCAGCCTATTCCAATGTTTAATAACCCTTTCAGTGTAAAAATGTTTCCTGATATCCAATCTAAACCTGCCCTGACATAACTTGAACCCGTTTCCTCTTGTCCTGTCACTTGTCACCAGGGAGAAGAGCTCAGCCCCCATCTCTCTACACCCTCCTTTCAGGCAGTTGTAGAGGGTGATGAGGTCTCCCCTCAGCCTCCTCTTCTCCAGGCTAAACAACCCCAGTTCCCTCAGTCGTTCCTTGTAAGGTTTGTCCTCCAAACCCAATCCTCCAGACCCCAATCCTGCCCCCATGGGGCAGGATTTTACAGGAAGAGCTACGTTGGGTCTAAGCTGTATGTGCCACTCTAAAATCTGCTTGTCCCACCTATAACAGCCAGAAATCAGGAGAGGAAACAAAGGCAGGAAAGCATCATCTTATAGTTCCACAGTTACTGGTAAGGATCATGTGTTGTTACTTCACATGATCCAGTTCATGAGAGCCAAAATGACACACAGACAGTTCCTCATGAAAAGAGGGATGGAAGTAATAGTTGTTACAAATGTTACTATTTGTTGAGGACAACTGGTGAGTTAAAATGAGCACTTAACCTGTGCTGATATTAAAAGTGCCTTGTCTTTACTAGGATAGTATCTTCTGTAGGCCCCTCTCCAAGGTGCACACCACTCTTTGGACATGATTTCTTCCAGGGCTGGGGCAGTTTACTCTTGACTATGTACATGGGGCCAATGGCACCATTTAGCTTTCAAATTTTACATTTACAAAGCACGCTGATATCCTCTGGCTGTAGAACCTCTCTCATAGTTTGATGCAAAATATCTGAGATAGTATTTAATCCCAGGTGTGATCAAATGGGGAAAAAAACATGGCTGGTTTTAGCTATAGTAAAAAGTCTTCTGGTGCTGCAGTAAGCAGAGTTCCATGACATAAAACAAACAAACAACAAACAAACAAAAAACCAAACAAACAAATCCAAAACCTGCATAACATTAAGTCATTTAGTGTAAGTGCAAGCACCTAGCCCCCAGTGGAGACACAGAGTTTCAGTTTGCAACATGCGAAGTCCAAGCACAAGATCAGTAATCAGGGGCAAATGAGCTCCCCATACCCAGACATGAGGCAAGGAATGTGCTTTCTGGGTGTAGAATCACCTGGTACACCAAATCAGAAAGAAGAAATTAGAGCAGCTTCTCACCACCAATGTTTCCATTAAAACAAGCTGTACAAGAGAGGGCTCGCAGCTATATTTTATTGAACATAATCAGCACTCCTGACATGACCAGAAGTGTTTGTTCAAATGAGAGGAGAATATAACGTGTAAAGGCCAGGGAGGAGGCAAGGGAGAGGGGAAGAGAGAGGAACATGCTCCTAACATCATTTCTGGGTGCTGCTCCAGCATTCACAACTGAGACTTGCTGTTGCCAGAGAGAGGGACATAGACATAACTAGAGGATGGATGATGTCCCACCTCCATAAAGCACCAGCTATTCCATGATGTTGCTTGACTTGCATTGGTTTTGTTACAGTAAAGGCAGGATGCCCAAAAGGATACCAGGGTCCCACTGAGTGCAGTAGCATGCACAACTGAAGTGTCCCACACATCACTCGTCCAGGGGTTGCCAGATACAAAAATGCTTTCTTCAGTTTCCACTAGTTCTCCAGTAGTCAGGACAGATCCCGAAGCCCTGGCAGTAGCTGCAGAGACAGAGGACATGGGCTGGTGTGCAACGGTGCACACACTGCAAGGGCTGCTTGTCTCAGTTTACTGCAACTGCTGGGCTCCTTCCAGCCCCACATAATATGCTGTTGCTTTCTCACTCTGGGAGAAAAAGCTAAAAAGCTAGTGTTTTTTCACTTAAAGAGACACAGTACAGGAAGAGTTAAAATAGGAAAGCCTGAATGTTTAATCTGCCAGAAACATATGAGAAGAGCAATCAAATCTGGGATAAGTAGCTCTGAATGAGGTATGCCTGATTGCTTTAGGCCATGCTGTTTGTCAGTCTTTTAAAATTCAAGTCATTACCAGATGCTGATCTGCTATAATATTGTGATATTTTATCTGATTACACTTATCTGATTGTGCCATATCTGCTATTTGCCTTCCCATTTTTCCATGTATATTAAATGCAGGTGGTTTTATTATTCAGAGAGCTAGAAAGTGTTGACTGCTCTGAATATAAATGGGAATATTATATCATTACCTTGCTCTGAAAGCAGAGCCATTCAGTGTGTAAATCATATGCAAGGTACCTAGTGGAGACACAATAAAGCATAATGTCTTGAGAGAGAAAGCAATGAGGAAGGGATAAGGAGATAAAAATTTAAGGCATTGTTAAAGAAGGATAATCTTCATAATCCTATTTAGTTCTTTCAAACCACCGTTTGTTGATAATATAACCTTTATATTCAAAACTTTTTTTAAGTTCATTAAGTATCTCTTGGTGAAGTTATTGCCACATGGAACATTGTCAATAATGGGACTGAATAAAAAGCAAGATCCCCAGCCAACCAGGCATTTTAGCTGCTTTTGAAAGGATGCAGAAGGGACCTACAGATTTCTGCAAAAGCTCTGTGGACCCTTCCTCTCCTCACCACAAGGCTTACTGTGAGTACAGGGCTTTAGGGTTCTCTGAAGAAATGTGCAGGAATCACTTACAGCATATTTGAATAGCGGATCAGGGGAGCATGGCAAAGAGACTTCATCTGAAATCAATATGCAGATAATAAAGTTAATCTGGGAACTCCCTTTGCTTGCAAGCAAAATTCCTTGATAATTTCACTGTAATAAATTGAGAGCATGATAAATCCCACTGTGCGGATGCTTAGAAACGTTACTAAATCACAGAAAGGCCAAGACTGGAGGCATGTCTGGAGATCACCCAGTCCAACTCCCTTGCTGAGATAGAGCAGGTTGCTCAGGACAAGGTGCAGTTGGGTTTTGGATATGTCCAGGGATGGAGACTCCACAACCGCTCTGGGAAATCTGTTCCTGTGCTCAAAAACCCACACAGTAAAAAAAGTGTTTCCTTATGTTTAAATGGACTTTTCTAGCCTTCAGTTTGTGCTCTTGTCTTTTGTCCTGTCACTGAACACCTCTGAGGAGAGTTTGGCTCTGTCTTCTTTATTTCCACCATGAGATATTTATCCCATCAATAAGGTCACCCCAGAGACTCCTCTTCTCCAGGCTGAACAGTCCTACCTCGCTCAGCCTGTTTTCATAGGAAAAATGCTCCAATCCTTTCATCATCTTTGTGATTCTGTTCTGGACTTACTCCAGTGTCTCCATGCCTCTCTTTTACTGGAGAGCCCAGGATTGGGCACAGCACTCCAGATGTGGTCATCTCTAGATGCTATTCCTCTCCTTTAGCTGTTCTAGCATAACATCTTGTGGTCCTGCTCAACCTCCAACAGCCCTGATTTCTCAGATGCAGATAAAAACACAAAATGCTAATGCTTCCCTCTCCACCACTGGATGGTCACACTCAAAGTGTTGCAGTCAATGCCTTGCTGTCCAAGTGGAGACCAGTGACAAGTAGCATTCCTCAAGGGTCGGTATTAGGATTGGTGCTGTTTAATATCTTTGTTNTACAGGGGCTAATGGTTTTAAACTAAAAGAGGGCAGATTTAGATTAGATATTAGGAAGAAAATCTTTACTGTGGGGGTGGGGAGGCACTTGTACAGCTTGTCCAGGGAAGTTGTGGGTGCCCCATACCTGGAGGTGTCCAAGGCCAAGCTGGATGGGGCTTTGACCAACTTGGTCTAGTGAGAGGTGTCCCTGCCCAGGGCAGGGGGTTGGAACTAGATGATCTTTAAGGTCCCTTCCAACCCAAACCATTCTGTGATCCTTGTCCCCTTTTGTTCTCCTTGCAAGGGTCAGAGAGACACCAGGGATGTCAAATCCCCCAAACAGGCTACAGCACAAAGCAACCATGCCACACCTCCATTTACAGGAATGATTTCAGAGAGCATGACTAGGAGTCCAAAGGGAGACAGTGTTGGTTATGTGGACAATAACTCTAAGTAAAGAAAGATAATCTTATCTAGATACTGGTAAGAGGTGGAGGGGAGCAGGATGTGAAGAAGGCAGCTGGGGGAAACCTCTTTAACAAAAACACAGTAGACACCATGTTTTCTGAAGAAAAAAAAATGCAAAAATAAAATAAAAAAAAAGAGTGGAAGGATAAGTCAACAAAAAAGCCATGGATGAACTGCTCAGAGACAGAATTTCAACAAGAAAAACAAGAAAATAAAAAACCAAACAAGGGAGAAAGAGACACAAATTTTAAATGTTAGTTCAAGCTTGCAGGGGAAAGCATACAGGCAATGAAACAAAAGCAAGGATTAGCATAAGGTGACAGAATTAAGAGTAAAGGTAACTTGAAATCTGAACTGAGGGAAGGGTACATTTTTGTCGTGGGACCACAACATACAGTTTCAGGCTCTTAAGTGTGTCTTCTGTACTAGTGCCCAGGCAGTCCAGCTACACCAGAGGTAAAAATAGCAGAAATGCTCTCCTCCCTGTAAAATGCACCTTCAGCAAACAGAAACAAAGAAAACTGTGACAAGGAAAAAAAAGATAGATATAGACCTCAAAGTAGTGGTAAAAGTCACGTGGACAAACCACTGCCTTAAATGCCTCTCTCTTCATTGATTTTGTCTGCCCAGATCGTTTTCAGCACAGTGTAACAGCCTGGTGATATTGATACACAAATCTGGACACCAAGGGAATTATTGCCAAGCTGGAATATGTGTGATTATATCACAAATATCACAAATGTGTTGTTCATAAAGCTTCTGCTCCCAGAGCCACATGAAACAGGAAAATTATGGGGTTTTGTTCCTATTTAAAAAGGAAGATTTTCACCCTCCCATTTTTGGAGAAAGGATCGAAGATGTCAGCCCAAAGTTAAAAGAACAGAAAGCAAATAAAAAGAACTTAATATTTCAAAACATATTTTTAAGCTTTTTAAAGAATGTCACTTTCAAGGTTTTGGAAATCTTGAGCTCAGCTTCACTCCTTTTCAAATCTCATAGACTGGAAAACTAACAAGTGCCATACAACTTTTCTAAGATAAAAAGCTGTCTTGCCAATCACCATCTCATTCATATAAAGGTGTTCAATGGAAAAAAAAAATAAAACAAACTAAAAAAAAGAATTATGCTGAAAGTTCCGAAACTTCAGGAACTGATGGTTAAAAAGCAAGGACTTGGTTCAGCTTCTGTGTAAAAAACAGTTGTTAGCAGTGCTGAACTAGGGGATTTTTAGAACTTTTCCTTTCCTTCTATTAGCAGTTCTTCAGAGAAGGGACACTGTTTTTGCTCTGCTTTCAGAAAGTGACTGGTTGCACTAGCTCAGAGGTTCCTAGCTGTGTCTCCTTGGTTCTAGCACCAGACAAAGGATTTAAAGATCAAATATGATCAAAAAAATGAAGTGTTTTTTTCCTGTTGTTTGACTTCTAAGATTAGAGGATAAAGGGAACATGGGACTAGACTAACTGTGTTTGGATGATGGTACTGTTTTCAGCATTTTTACGAAAACTTAGATGAAAACTCAGTCAAATTTGTTTGGATAAAAGACAAACTTTCACGGAGACTGAATAGAAGAGTCAAAAGTGAAAGATAGTGGTGTAAATTTTCAAATGCATACAAATATTCAGGGAAAAGGAATTGTGTCAGGCTTGGTTTTATTTAAAGCCTCCCTTGTACAGCTTTTTAGAGGGAATAAATGTTACATTTGTGAAAGCTGCAAGTTATACTAAATGTAGAGGAGCTGCAAACACCAGTTAAAGGAGAATAAAGTCAAGCCTCCTCAAGAGATTAGAAAGATAGGTTAATAAAAATAACAAAGTGAAACCATTTTCCCAAGAGACCCATTTAGTATAAAGTCCCTTATATGTCATATTTCTGCAGGGCAGTGCACCCAGGGTCACAGGCTTCACTGGGCTGCAAATGTGCCACCACAAAGACCTGAGAGGCCAACTCAGTCAGTCTAGTTATGAGTAGATGGGTATCAGACTTATCGGTGGGAAGAAGATGTTTGACTTCTGTGGATTTCGGATTCTGCTTTCAACAATTATTTCTCTTGGTGCACAAGGAGATAGGAAGACAAAGCTGGCCATTTCTCAAATGACTGTGACTGGCATAGAAGTTTGGTGATTCTATTTGTCTTAATATATAACTATTTGCTTTCCCCTGGAGCCAACATACTTCTTAGGCATGGGCATGAGTTAATGCCACGTGGTCATACAGTCCAGCCAGAAGTCATAGATTATAAATAAAACAACAGGAAAGCAAAGCAAAAGTAAAAAAAATCACCTTTGCCAGGGTGCTCTGGGGGCTGAGGGCTGCTGGGGACAGGAACATTGGGAGCTCTCCTGGGGGTGGCACAACAGGACCTGGCAGCCAGGACCATCCCACCAGGCAATGGAGCAGCCGGGGGATGACAGTAACCACAGCCCCAGGCACCTCCCTGGGGAAGAGGGGGAGAGAGGCTTGTCCAGCCCATTGGCTGTGCATAGGGGTCAGGATCAGGCCCGGTGAGGGGGCCCAGGGTCAGATACAGCCCCAGGACTGGAGCTTGAAGTCAGTTCATTTGAGAAAATTATATCGGAAGAAAAACAGCTTGCACAAGTTTTGTCTTTCTCCTCTGTGTTTATATGCTAATTCCTGTAATACTTCTGCTAAAAACACAACTTTGTTTTGATTGTTAATGCTTAAGGAGCATCACTGCAAATAGAGACCTCAAAGCCATTCCGTGCATCCTGCAGCGGTACAATAAAGCCCCTCAGGCACAGTGTTGCAGGGCCTGGATGGACTCCCAGTCAATGTATGTGCAGGTTTTCCAGCCACACACTGAATTGCCTAAATCCCATGTTTCTCTGCCCTCACCACGAGCGACTCAGAACTGCCTAATGCACAGCCTGTGCTTGCAGGCAGCTTGTGCCGGCCATCCGGGGTTGAAAGGTCCCCATCCCTGCTCCGGGGCTGGCCAGGGTGGTTATAACATCTCTGGTTGCAGTTCAGCATCTGCAGGTCCCAGCCATCCACCTGCTCTTCTCCCCATTTTTCTTTTTGCCATTGTTACTTCTATTTCCACTGC
Source organism: Rhinoptilus africanus (assembly GCA_013400135.1). Classification (NCBI taxonomy): domain Eukaryota; kingdom Metazoa; phylum Chordata; class Aves; order Charadriiformes; family Glareolidae; genus Rhinoptilus; species Rhinoptilus africanus. Next base: position 48,595 of record VXBO01006731.1, read on the forward strand.
TGCCATTTCTTGGTTAATGAGAAAGCTCCATCAGTTCCTTCGAGAGACACCTTCATGCTGCTATGCAAATTTTACCAAGGCCAGGTCAGGAGCATCATTTTCTCAGTGACCTCAGAGTTTCCACAATAGTGGTTCTTCATGGCTCTTATTACTCAGGTCACCCTAGAAGAAACTTTACCCATAATTTAGCAACTTGGTATGTTACAGAAATTACACATGCAAAAATGGACTAAAAAAGTTGTTCAAAAAGCTGTTATCAGGTAAGACAGATGCAAGTACATGTTCTATGAAGTACATGTGTATTAATAGTGTTTTGTAGATGTTGGGACACAGTGCCATGGCTTTTTGTCCCAGCAGAAATGTCAGTTTAAGGAGTTCCTGCTCCAGATGATGGGTCTGTTTTACTATGGCATAAAATTACTTTATTACTAAAAAAATACATCCTGTTTTGCCCATGTCCTTCCGTCAAAAATGCATACGCAAGCTCCATTCCTGCCCTTACTTAGATTTTTTACACTTACAAATGGAGAAATCAAAATGTCCACCAAGTCCCTTGCAATGCCTTGTCTATTCTTCACTCTCACCCCACTACTACAGCTATACAGACACTCATATTAATCAGCTAGGAAAAAACAGGATCTGGCATGGAATCTACACTGCCCACTGATTCCCTCACCAAAAGGCACAGACCCAGAAGAGAACCCTACGCCCTAAGAAGCCTTTAGTTCAGGCACACTCGCTGAATGATTCCATTCAACCTTCATGTACAATGGGAGTGGTTTTTCACAGAATGAAAACATTAGTTGAGGAAAATGGTGACAGCCACTGATTTCATCAATACTTGCCATGGTTTATCTCTGATTTTTCTTCCAAGAATTTTTTTGGAGACCTCATCCATCCAGTCTCCCATATTGTTTTCCAGTTATTCCTTTCCCAAGGATGGCTTTTATTGCCTCCATCTGCTGGTGAAAAAAAAAAAAAAAANTCTCACTTCTGTACATACACACCTACATGCTGTATATATATGCACAGAAAGGAAATAACAGCAGGATGTTTTTACTACTCTTTATTCACATAGAAACAGCCTATTATACATGGTAAAACCTTCAAAAGCCAACAGCTTTGCTGCATTTCTAAGTCAGAAAATCTTGCAACCCTGTAATACCAGCAGGCCTAAAATCTGGCAAAAGAAATCACCTCTCAATTAAATTTTTCAGTATGATTAGCATACAAATTTAGGCAGTTTAATAAACTATTTAGAGAGCTGTTCCTTGTTCTTTGCAGATGGTTACTGCAATTTGTATCCAGATATGGCACCAGCGCATTCATTAGCAGTGTTAGCAAACTAAATATTTTCAATAACAAAAATACATCAAATGAAAAGGAAATATTGAGTCAGAGCATCATATGGTATAAACAGGCACAACACTCTTCAAGCAGTTCTTTTGTTTTTATTTAATAATCTACAAATGCATGTTATACTTACAAAAAGATAATGTTATGCTAGTCATTTGGAAATATTTGGTCTCACGTGGAATAAGAGAACATGCTACAGTGGAGTGACATAATAAAAAGGCTCTACTGTGGATCATGCAGTTCTTCTAAAAGAAAGGTGTCAAGCTACTTAAACACTGTCCCTCACATTTACATTCTTTCCTAGGAGCAAAGTAGACCCTTAGATGATGAAGAGATTTTTTATGTTATTCATTAATTATGCACTTCATAATCAACCTTTCTCTTAGCTGGGAAGTTCACACCATCCAAATACTGAAACGTGTTTTGAACACTTTCAAGTCATATATCTACTACAGAAAAACTTCCTATACTCGATTTTGAGAAAATCTCTATTGCCCTAAGAACTTACGAAACTATATTCTTCCAAAGGTGAATGCATATTGGATTTTTTTAGTTTTGTTTTAAGGACAACTTTATATTGAAACATCAAGAAATCGGATTACCAGCTTCCTTGGATTTAATAACCTAGGTCACAAAAGCAACCGATTCTCTGTATAAAATAATATATCCCCTCTTTCTTTTTGAAATATATATAAAGCACCTGTTCAATGCTTTTTTCCCCACAGACCAAAAAATATGTTAACAACCTGTAGTAACTGCCAATAAAACACTTGTTGACTGTGAACAACGCAGATCCTTTATGTTCTCATTAACCGAGGGAAAGATTGGGCTCATTAAAACTAGACTGTGCTTCATAAGCAGAGAAGGAAGAGAGAAAGTATATGAAAGGGACAGGGTCAGGAAAAGTGTCTGGCAGGTAAGGATGCTATTTGTAGTTATTTTCCTCAATAAAAGCCCCAGGATTACCACAAGAATTGGCTGTACTTTTAAAAACAAAAGAGAAATTTCTAGTTACCTGGGAAGGCATATAGCGTGGTCCAAGAGAGCAAAATGCTGCTGGCAGAAACCTTCACAGGGAGACTGAGCCACAACTTAAAACCAGAGAGAGAGGAGCAGGGAGACATGATAGGTGCAGGAAAATTTTAAAAAGCAAAACTAGTTTGAACATGAGTGCAGAGACAGCCACCCTGTGAAGGTGCACGAGTTCGATCTTTATGGAAACCTCGTTAGTATTTACTATAACTGCACAACAGCTCTAGCCTTGGAGGTAAGCCTGCAGGACCAAATTTGATGTGCTGAATGAAGAAGTGTTATCAGAGCTTGCCCATAAGAGAGTGTCATTTTTCTCCCATAGATATGAAAGAGGTACATCTACCAGTGCCAAACAGTAGACTGCGAGCCCAGGAGATCATGAAGAGAACAGTGAAGAGGATGCCTGATGTCTATTTTGTTGGGAAAATAAAGAGTAAGATGAGAGCCTTATGCCTAACTCAGAACAGCAGCCGTATAACGTGGTCACACTATTAGTCAGAATGACAATGCCCGAGTAGCTTTGTGAACTGAACTTCAAATCTCTATGACTTAGTTGCCCACCTCAGTAAAGGAGATCATAGGATGGCCCTGCTGCACGACGCCATTCATTAAGATTCTCATTCATTCTAAATTAAAAGGCTGAAATTGAGTCAAATGAGATTTTTTCACCGTGGACACCCAAAAAAATACAAAAAAGGAGCTTGTAGAAAATGTTGTGGATTCCACATCCAGGACAGCTGTAGTTCAGAATGTGGGACACTGTTGCAGGAGGAAGTTCCTGAGTAGTAAAAAAAAGAAATTATCAAGGAGCAGAGAGGGCAGATGTACTCTCAAGTTGTCATGAGTGCAAGTGATAATGAAATAATCTTTCTGGTCCTGATGACGCTCCCAGAGGGACCAGAAGGAAGGGTCCACCGGCATCGCCATGCACTCAGGGCAGGAGCACTCTGCAGCTGTGTCCCAGGCAGACAAAGCCCTGACAGTGATGTTGGTGGAGCTGGGGGCAGCGCTGGGGAGAACATTCTGTAGTGGTGAGCAGACAGATGAGCAGGGCCAGAGAGCCTGGAGATAAGGAAAAAAAGGCAATCGGGCAATGAGGCTTGGCCCAGGGAGGTGGTGCCATCTCCCTACCTGGAGGGCTTCCAGCTCCCATGGGATAATGCCCTGAGCCCTGGTCTGACCCTATGAATGAGACTTCTCTGAGCAGGGGGATGGAGTGGGGAACACCTGAGGTCCCTGCTGGCCTGAAGCACCTGATGATGATCCAATGTTCTTAGTTCAAGGAGGATATCAGAATGCTGAAGAGGATTCCTGGAAGACCTAATTACGGATGGATTAAGTAACTGGACAACGTGCAGCACAGAAGAAGATTTTAAGGATTTCAGTCTTTTTACCTCGTTAGAAGCAGGTTAGTCAATGCATTGATCAGTGTCCTTAAGTACCACTTAGGAAGCACAAACTTGATAATAGAGGGCCCTTCAGTCTGCCAGGAGAAGGCATAACAAGATCCAATGATGGAGACAAAGAAAGTCTCAGGAAGAAAAAACATGGACTTTTTTTAAATGAACATAATTGTGTATTTAATTTGTGTAAATCCTCTAGTCTCAGCAGAATGTAAGTAGGCGCAATTGTAGTTGGCATTTGGGCCTTTTATTCTGGGCACCTGAACCACAGAATAACATTTCTATTTCAAAAATTATCAACACAGGATAGAGTTTTTTGTGACAAAAAAAAAAAAAAAAAAAAAAAGACAAACGTGTATCAGCCATTGACTGAGAAGATACAAAAATAAAGTGTAGGAAGGGAGCCTATGGAGGGAAAGAAACTGAAGTCCATAGCAAACAAAAGTACAGAGTTGCACAGGTGAGAACAATAAGATGACATTATGTGGAAGATCAAAAAAAAGAGAGACTTGCATTAGTTCAATTTATTGTGGCTTTCTTGTGATTGCTCTGCAAGGTTAACAAAACTACAGACCATGAGAAAATCAGGCCTTAGGTCTGTTACTTTGTAGTGCATAACCAGAAGGAAATTTATGTGGAGCAGGAACCATCTTCTGTGTTGAAAAGTTGTTGCTGCTTGTACTGCCACTAGCCAGTACCATTAGAGTACAATTTACAGTTGTTGTACAGTTGTTATCAGCAGCATACCTGACTCTGGATGCACATGCAGAGCATTCCTTTATTGTGTCCTGGACTTAAACCAATGCTGTGCAGGGCAGAACTGCTCTTTACAGTTCCACGACAACTGGAGGGAGAGGAGCACCAGAAGGTTAGGACTGAGATAGATAACTGCCTCTACATGGTTAATATTTATTTTTAAGCAGTACAAACATAACAGAAGACAGTGAGAATTAGCTTAAAATGCACCAACAATACTTGCAGGTATAAAGCACAGGCATTTTGGAGAAATGGCATAATAAATGAGGAATTTCAATATACTTGCAGGTCTAGTGCTGAGCTAGAAGCAGAAACTACAGTCAGCACCTGTCCTAATACTGTAGTGGCATTACGAATATATTACAAACAGTGAGGTTTAGGTTCAATCAGGAGTATCCTGCCTGACCAAATCAGATTCACTCTTTTAAAAGATGTAGAAAATAACCAGCAAACATTTCTCTTTGTGTTATAGCCTATGTTGGACAATGCTTTAGCTACATTAGGGGGTGTTAGTATGGTAAATGAGTGCAAAGAGCTCTGACAAGAGAAACTGTAGAGCTTATCCCCAAAAATTAATTCCTAGTGGGCGTGGTTTCTGGTGTGAAAGAGTTTGAGGATGCCTTCTGGGCATTGAAAATGCCTTTCATAACACTTAAGCAGCCAAGTGGCAAGATTCATTATATCTAAAATGCCTAGTACTTTTTAATTCCCTCCTTTTCATTAATGTTTGCCATTTCCTAAGTGCTGCATGGATACCTAGTGGGACAGAGGCTGAGCAGTACCATGTCAGACATGTACCATACCTTGTAGGCGGTCGGTCAGGGTAAGGTTCCTGACAGAGCCGTGCAGCAAGGAGCCTGCCATATGAGCAACTCGTGAACTGCCACCAGCTCCTTTATAACCATATTCTTCCAGCCACCCCCGTTATCTTTGATGGAAAACAGTCTTTTGACCAGCTATGGTCTTCACACCCAAAATCCCGAAAGGAATCCAGTTAAAAAAACGAGCAGAGTATCCGTACAATGAATGCAATGACTTCTTCGATTTGAATTATGTATGCAAGTTACGTAAGCTCCATAAATTTCACTCTGGCAGTACCCCTCCAAGGCTACTCTATCATCCTACTGTTGGACTATGTAATGGGAAGGTCAGAAAAGCTGATTTTTAGTTTTTCTCTTTAGTTTCTTGTTTTCCAGTCTCTGCAGCAATGGCCCCATGTAAGGTTAGTAAAACCACACGCTGTATTAAGCTACTAGAAAACATTCCAAATGGTGCACACTTAAAGAACCGTCCAATCTGTTTCATTAGTGGGTATAGGTCTGACAGCAAAGAATTTTTGCAAGAACATGGTCTGTATTTATCCTACTCTTGAATGATAAGTGCATAGCAGAAGCCTACTAAGATCAGGGACTTTATCCATGATTCAATACCAACAATCCTTTTTGTGCAAAAGTACAGAAACCTTGCTGATCAGCAGTGTTTCCTTCCTGCAAAGTGCACTGAATCACTGCAAGATGCTTCCTTGATAACTGATTCTGCAGGGTTATTTTTTGTAAGTCAATGAGAAGCCCAAGTTTTGTTTAATCGCTGCATTTTTATTTATATTAATTCAATGCATTTAAAAGGCTGCTGTGGCTGGAATAGAAAGGAGGTTGTTATGCTACCAAATATTTCTCCTGTAGGCTGACAAAAAAAAGCTGTCTCTTAACCTGATGGCAATGAAAGACAGCGAATGAATCATTGCTTGAGGAAACCAATTTATTTAGTCACTCTGTGTCGCTGTTATTTATTACTTGTCAGCACATGCTGTTAGTTCAATTAAATATAAAAACCTGAAGTTCTCTTCCAGCCCTACCCCCACCCCAGTTTTTAAAAACACACAACAAACAAGAAAAATTACATGAATCTGCAGTGCTAAAGCAGAACCCTTTGGGTTTATTGTGCTTCTCTTGTTTTAATTAAGCTTTGTTTATTAAACTTCTGCAGCTAAGGTATGGGGATTATTAATCTTCTTCAGTAGCTAAAGATAAAAGTTAGCAGAGAGAGGACACTATAAAAGTACAGTTTAGAGTTCCCCACTGAGATGCACATAAAGAAAATGAAATGAAGTAGTGAGACAAAGTGTTGATTACAACATTTTATCACTAAAAATACAGGGAGCTTCAAACAGCAAAAATTTTCTCCCTTTTGCATACAAAGGAAAAAGGAATGAAAACTCCTAATTTTTACATAGCGGCATGTCTGTCATTTCAAACATTAGTAGTAAATGTACATGCCATCTCACCATATAATCACAGATGTATAAAAAAGAACTCATATGTTTCAGTGCTGCCTTTCCTCCTGCATCCACATCCTTTGTTTAAGACAGGATGAGGGCAGATAACAGAATTTTTGTTTCTCATGAGATGATTCACTGTTCTTTGCTTAACAGTACAATTAATACAGAAAACCTTCCTTATAAATATGAAACATAAAATAAATAATATGAATACAAAATCTACTAGTACATAGAAAATTTGGAGATTTGCGTAATCATAGAATCATAGAATTGTCAGGGCTGGAAGGGACCTTAAAGATCATCTAGTTCCAATCCCCTGCCCTGGGTCGGGACACCTCCCACTAGAGCAGGCTGCTCAAAGCCCCATCCAACCTGGCCTTGAACATTTCCAGGGTTGGGGCAGCCACAACTTCCCTGGGCGACCTGTTCCAGTGTCTCACCACCCTCATGGTGAAGAACTTCTTCCTAACATCCATTCTGAAATGACCCATCTCTAGTTTTAATCCTTTCCCTCTAGTCCTACCATTACCCAACATCCTAAAAAGTCGTTCACCAGATTTCTTGTAGGCCCCCCTAAGATACTTCTAGGCCACAGTAAGGTCACCTTGGAGCCTTCCTCTTTCCAGACGGAACAACTCCAATTCCCTCACTCTGTCTTCATAGGAGAGGTGCTCCAACCCTTTAATCATCCCCGTCGTCCTTCTCTGGATATGTATCATTGCTAAAGTAACAATAAATTAACGCTAGTATACCCAAGATGTTTTTCCGACATTAAAGGCATAGTCCAAATTGCAATTCTAACCAGTTTACATGTTGACCACGTCAAACTTTGCCCGCTGATTCCTGACCCCAAATCCAGTTTTCAATGATAAGCGTGTCCTCCCCCTTCTGTTGTTTATGCCTTGGCTTCCTGATACAAATTTCAGTGTTTAATTTGGGGCTGTGGCAGTAATGTATTTTCAAAAACTGGTCCACTAAAAAGCGTTTCAGTCACTCGCATCTTTGACATGCTCTACTTTTCGTGAGACAATACAAATCTTAGTAAAATTCATTTATCAGTTCTCAGACAACCAATGCTTTTATTAAAACACCCCAGCAAAGCAAAACAGCAAGGAACGTGATTCACCAAACTGGAATTACCCTAGCCTGCAAACAGACATAGATGCCTGGAAAAGCCTTGCTGGAGGACTAAGGTTTGGCACCTGGAGATTTAGTAAAACAATGATCTACCCATTCCTGTATCCGTTTATTTTACCAAATGAGTAACTTACTGATGATAAACATCATCATGCCAAGACATGTATAGAGTCACACTCTTAAAACAATGAAAGCATAAAAATTGTCTCAATGAGCTCTCCTCTAAAGTAGATATAAGTATTGAATTTTTGAAAAGAATATGCAGATGATGAAGCTCTAGTATTATGTGACCTGACACCAATATTTGGCAAGAAGAGACATATTTGAATGGCCTAAATTTTACCTAAGTCCTGATACCTAACTCCTCCTATTAGTGGGTTCTAGCTCTTCAGAGGTGCCCACACATTGTTCAAAGAATAGGCTCAGGAATCAAAAGGGAACTTAGATTGTCTAAATGAGGCCCTGCTATGATTGATGCAGCCTATTTTAACTTCCTGGTAACAATATTAATAGCTCTATGGAGTACTGCGTGCAGCTCTGGAGTCCTCAGCACAAGAAGGACATGGACCTGTTGGAGCAGGTCCAGAGGAGGGCTATGAAGATGATGAGAGGGCTGGAGCACCTCTGCTGTGATGACAGGGTGAGAGAGTTGGGGTTGTTCAGCCTGGAGAAGAGAAGGATCAAGGGGGGACCTTATAGCCCCTTCCAGTATCTGAAGGGGGCTACAGGAAGGATGGGGAGGGACTCTTTATCAAGCAGTGTAGCAATAGGATGAGGGGTAATGATTTTAAACTAAAAGTGGGTAGATTTAGATTAGATATTAGGAAGAAATTCTTTATTTTGAGGGTGGTGAGACACTGGAACTGGTTGCCCAGAGAGGTGCCACTTGCCCCATCCCTGGAAGTGCTCAAGGCCAGGCTGGGGGGGGGCTTTGAGCAGCCTGCTCTAGTGGGAGGTGTCCCTGCCCAGGGCAGGGGGGTGGAACTGGATGATCTTTAAGGTCCCTTCTAACCCAAACTATTCTGTGATTCTATGATTTTACTACAAAGATAAATTCCATAAGAAACGTATTTCTTTAAAATAAGTTTTTTTACACAATCTCACAAGAAGGCCATCCATTAGTAGAATTGCTTAGATCCACTGAGTATTTAAAAGGGTTAGTAGAAAATGAAGATAGAAAAGACATTATCTGCCTTTACAATGGCAGGAGATCCCTTCAGTTAATTTTCCAGTACTGCATCCACTGGAATTCCAGTATACCACTACATCAATGTCCTGATGAAGCCTGGAAAGCAAGTTGGAGAAGGTATCATCAACCAATTCATCTTAATTTTGCTGGGGATATACAGCAGATGGCTTTCTAAAAAGATAGTTTAAGGAGCGCCTGTATTTGCAACAAAGCAATCCTACAAGCTGTAGTGATACAGGAACTGGTGCAGCCAAAGAAATAGGACACTAAAGCAGAAGCACTGGGATGTACAGTGTGTAAGTATTCCCCTTTATGGAGGAAAAATGCTACTTTTGCTAAATCTTGATGAAGACCAACCTACCGGTCCCCAATTCCAGCGAACTAGGTTATGCATCCTAAGTCTGAAGCATCACATTAGGACTGAAGTAACCAGGGTGCTGGTCTCAGCCTTCCCACTCATCTCAAGACAATGAGAGCATCGCTTCATCCTTTAACATTTTGTCTAAGCACATATATAACAAAATTTCCTTGCTCCTACCTTGTATTTCTCTAAATTGCAAGTCACTCCCCTTTACTATTCTGCTCCCATCCTTTTTTTTTTTTTTCATTTAGGGAAAAGTAGTGCTTAAACTTGTTTATACAGTTTGGGTTCTGCTCTTAGTACACAGCTCTTTGAAACAGACATTGTTAAAGCAACACAGCCCCCTAGTGTGGATACAATTCAAAAGCTTAATCTCCATACAGTTAAGTGACACTAACCAGACTACACATGGCAAGAATCACAGTGGCTTTGCTTAAAAAAAACAACCAAACAACCAATAATCAGAAGTATGTAGATTGCCAATTTTAATAGCTAAAATAGTTGAAATTTGGAGCAGTTCAGCTACCATTTTTAAGCGAAGATCCACATCACTTCAACGAGATGGGATCAAATCATGGACCTTAATTCTGATGCCTCATATCTCAAGGACTGGAACAACCTGGGGCATCACTCATTTAAGATAATCCAGCCGCGTTTTCAGCAGTTAAGATTTTCACGGCTCATCCTGGGGTACCAACACAATAAATTCAATCAGGATGCTGATCCTGGTGGGGTGGCGCAAATGGACAGGATTCCCTGCTCACACAAGCTCCCTGATGTGGGTCTCTACACTCAGACTAGCTGCACAGCAGTGGTACGGGAGGGAGAAGACAAGGAGACAGCCTGGGAACAAGGAACATAATGAAAATGTGTTCATAGATCCTCACCAGTATTCACCAGTATCCATATTCAGATTAAATGTCTTTCCCAGTACTCTATTTCTGCCTGTCTTTACAGGCAAGTTTCAACATGTTTAGACTAAACGGGCTTTTCTGGCCATGTCTCGTGTCCTCTGTTCCTCTGGTGACCTCAGAGGTCTTTGTCTGCATCTGTTCCATTGCCAACAGATATGTCTTTGATGCAGACACACAGAACCGCGCGCAGTATTCAGGGAAGTAAAGCTGAGATTCTTTAAGGAAAGTAAGATGGACTGGAGTCAGAAAATGGAAGACGGGGTGCAAGATCACAGATTTGACAATGCACAGTGTCAGATACTCATCTGTAACAACCTTGCAGAACTATTACATACAAGGAACCAAATTTCAGTTTTGAGTCTGGCAATGAAGACAGGTCCCATTAAAAAAGAATACATTTTCCCACATGCTTAAGAAAGTAGAAAAGCACTGAATGAGCACGAGGATGTTTTTTTTCAGTTGTGCTCTACAATTTAATAAACATGCAATATCTACATTTACGCTTTTGGGGTCTTTCCCTGTCTGAAAACAGAGTCAGTTTGATTAACTGGCATGTGGTTAAACGTTTTTACAGGCTTCAGATTTTTCTTTACCTTTTATGTATTCTGTTTACATATTTTAATATTAATGCTAAGAAAGGCCCATGAAGCATGAGACTTGACCAAAACAAGATCCAGTACTTTAGCATTTAAATTTGGCCATAAATAAGGTGAACAAATATTTTTTTCTCTCCATATAAAACCATAAAACCACGAAGGTTTATATTACTGGGACTAAATTGCAGGACTTCATAATCAGTTTTTAATTTGGTGTCTGTACTCCTGAAGTTATGCTGTTCTTTATGTTTCTGCATCAATTAACCACTGCATCTCCCTTCATGACTAAAGGACCTGTTTCACTATTAATCTTCAATTATCTTCTGTGAAAAGGACACATATACCAATGTCAGTGATCTCATAAAGCTAAATCAGTGCTTATAATTTTAAAATGGGCATGCAAAATGCCACATAACGACTTAATACACATTCACGTGCCACAAAACCTTTTTTCAGTTGCTGTTTTTTAGAAAACTCTTGTCATGCTTTGTCCACAGATTGAAACAAAGTACCTTGAGTTACGACGAGCGCTCTTGTAGACTAAGATTTAAATAATAAATAAATACAATAAATAATATAATAAAAACAAAATAACAACAATAATAATAACAATAATAAAAATAATAGCAGTAGTAGTAGTAGTAGCAACCAAGCAACCGTTTATGATATTTATAGCTCTGACCATTTAAGGAATCGGATGATGAAGAGACATTTTTGCCCCGTCGCAGGGCGCTGTTTGTGAAACCGTGCTCCCTGCGATACAGACACGGCTGCAGGAGAGGGTTGCCCGGCTGCTTCCCTTGGCGAGAGGCACCATGCGGTGCCACACCGCTCTTCTCTAACCTGGCATTTCAGCTGCGTCCACCCAGCACCGCAGCACCTTAAACCATCTGCACAGGTGACTGGATTCCCCACATTTGTATCTACTTAGAAGCAACCTGCAGCCAGCGATCAAAACTTTCCCTCACTGCAATTAATAATTACAATCATTTTAAGTAACAAAACATATGTTTTGTAACATAGCTTAAAAAAAAAAAAGTCTCTTAGGCAAAGTATTTTTGAGAACAAACGCCGTAATGAAGGGTGTTACAAACAGAACTAATTCTTTTCTGAGGAAATGCCTGTGATTTGTGCCTCAAAAGTGGCACCTTGAAGTCTCATTGTTATTCTCTAGGAAACCACCATAAAAATAACGGTACAGTCTCTAAACAGAAATAATAGATTCTTTTGGCTCTCTGGGGAGTCGCGCCTGTTTATTTACCTAATACAAACACAATCAACCCTCCTCCTCAAAAAGGCACTGTGCTTCATCTGTAAGGAGAGCCAAAATTCATTAGAAAATATTTCTGTTGCAGTCCAAATCCAATCAGGATCCTTTTCCTCATGCTGACCAACATGCAGTGTATAATATTTTTTCCCAGCAAAGTGGTTGATCAAAAAACACTAAAATTATTTTAAGGTTTCATAAATAATTTATGACTGCATTTTGCATACAAATTGCAATTTCCTCCAACTGAAATATTAAATTTATTTTTCAAGGAAAAAAATCAAAGTGATACTTAAAAGTGAACAACAAAATAGTATAGTGTAATAAATATTTAAAATACAATGTTTTTTTTTTCTGCCATGCTGTGATGCAAATCAATGCAGGAATCCATATAATTTAGCTGATCTGTTTTTAACCTAAGCAGCAATAGAATAATATCCTAAAAATGAATTAGCACTTGTGTAATCAACCGCATGAAATCTCTCTTATGACATATATATATATATACACATTTTATTTTTGTAAACAGCTTAATTTTATTTTCTTTGAATCCTTTTCCTCTTTTAACTTCAAGTTTAATTAGGCTGTAATTACAGATCTTCTCTGTCATATGCACATTAAGCCTGTTTCATCTTTGTCACATTACATATTAAAGTTAGCGTATGCAACTTCTTGATACAGACCTTGAAAGAATAACCTCTGACAGTCCAATACCTACAAAATGAACTCTTAAAGGTGACCTGGAAAACTGATAGGAAAATGAAGCTCAGTTCAGAAATAAATGCCATATACCTTTAGCAAGTAGAAGAAAACTACATTCTAGTTTATCATTACCTCCAGCTGTATTTCCTTGCTGACTAACAACTGCAAATGTATCGTTCTGCAGCATCACTGAATGCACTTGGCACATTTGCCTGTACCAGTTCTGGTGGCATAGGAAACATGCTTCTAATTACACCTGATTTACATTCAGTTTTCCTAAGACACCCTAAGTTACTCCTTACGAAGGCACGGCTTCTGCATGGGGTCACCTTTTGCTGTTCAGTGGCTGGCAGAAATACACGGGGGCCAGACAGGAGTATGCAGTCAGCAAGGAATCGGCCCTGCGGGAGATAAAACCTCAGGTGTTGGGAGTACCAGGAAAAAAGGACAGATGCAGGCCTATAAACATTGTCCTATCAACCAACTATGGCATTCTACATTTTTCTTCGATGTTAAAGACTGGGTTTTGTTTATTCGTATTGCTTGGGATTTTGCAGGCCTCATCAATGCTGCGGCAGATGGCAGAACCAGCACATGAACCCGGACACGAAAGAAGAGAAGCAGACGATCATAGAATCATAGAATCATAGAATCATAGAATCATAGAATCATAGGGTTGGCAGGGACCTCGAAAGATCATCTAGTCCAACCCCCCTGACAGAGCAGAGTCACCTAGAGCACATCACCCAGGAACGCGTCCAGGCGGGTTTTGAATGTCTCCAGTGAAGGAGACTCCACAACCTCTCTGGGCAGCCTGTTCCAGTGCTCTGTCACTCTCACAGTAAAAAAATTCTTCCTGATATTCCTCTTGAATCTCCTACGCTCCAATTTACATCCATTACTCCTTGTCCTATCACTGGTCATCACTGAAAACAACTTCTCTCCATCTTCCTGACACTCCCCCTTTACATATTTGAAGACATTGATGAGGTCACCCCTCAGTCTCCTTTTCTCCAGACTAAAGAGACCCAGCTCCCTCAGCCTTTCCTCATAAGGGAGATGTTCCACTCCCTTAATCATCTTTGTGGCTCTGCGCTGGACTCTCTCAAGCAGTTCCCTGTCCTTCTTGAACTGAGGGGCCCAGAACTGGACACAATACTCCAGATGTGGCCTCACCAATGCA
>VXBO01006731.1:63643-84424 GCA_013400135.1 Rhinoptilus africanus
GATTTTCTACCCATTGGGACACACTGATCCTGTGCTTGCAAAAAGTGGTCCTTGAATGTTGACCAGCTGTCTTGAGCCCCTTTACCTTCTAGCACCCTGTCCCATGGGACTTCCCTTAACAATTGATTGAGGAGGCCAAAGTTTGCCCTGTGGAAGTCCAGCGTTCTGGTCCTGCTGGGTATTCTGTGCCTCCCGCACAGGATCCTGAACGATAAGGAACAAGTTTTTCTGCTGGTCGAAATATACAGGGTTGCACAGTAGGACTAGGAAGCAAATCTCCTTGCAGGTGAGCTTTTTCGTTTCCACAGCAGGCAAAGCGAGGTATTCAGTGCCTTAACGATCTAAATAGAGCAGCAGTAAAACTTATTTTTTGAGTTTGAGCTTATGACTTTACAAGGAACAAGAGAGCACATCTAGGTTTGGCCAACTCTCATTACCTGCTTTTATCTCTCGATACGTAAATAAATCACAAATTCACCAAACAGCCAAATGAAATTAACTGAAGAAAACACACGCGCATTTCTGAGACAGCTAAGTCACCTTTTGAATTGGATATACATATTCCAACTTACATTCTCCACTTGCTAAAAAATAACAGAAAATTGTTGTTGCTGGAGATAACTGATTATAGTCAGATGAAAGGTACTCAGGTCACCGCCAACATTTAGTCAACGCACGCTGTAATTTTCCCAGCTGTATTTAATGGAGGTTTTAGTTTATAATCACATTTACACTGCAATATTTTGCTACCATTTTACTCACAATACTGTTGATTCTAGAGGAAATCAATCATACTTCAAGAAATATGTAAGAAATATATTTAAGAAATATATACGAATCTTCTTATTAAAGACAATGCACTTGACTACCAACAAAGAAAGGGGAAAAGGTAGAAAAAGGGTTAAAATAAAGGGAGAAAAGGTGAAAAAGGAAAAGAAAAGAGCAGAATAAAGGTTAAAAAGGAAAGGTAAAAAAGGAAGGAGAAAAAAGAAAATTATAAAACTTGCAAGAGAAATAAGGCATAATATTTGAATAGAACAAGTTCTGCAGTAATATTGCGAAACAGAGCATGGAAATTATCTATGCTACTGTTGCAAAGTATCTAATTCAGCTTCTAACAATCAATGGAAAATCAGTAGTAACAATATATAATACACAATTTTATTTAACAAGGACCAAATTCGTAAACTTCATACCTCAAAAAAAAATTGATTTCTGTGTGTGTAAACAAAGACACAGAAATATTTTAATATGCATTTGATTAGAATCCAAGTATAAAACTAATTCTAAACAAATTCTAAACAAAATCAGAATGATTTTAATTGTTGTAAGAAATCATAGCAGGAAAATTAATCCTGCAATACAATTTACTTACAAAGAAATACCCTTGAAATGGACAGAAGTAGAATTATGTTTTTAAAACCTTATATAATAGGTATAAATAAATTAAATGCCTTTTCTAAAAAAAGTTTATACTGAAATTAGTTGGATTTTTCTGTTTACAGAGGACATCAAATTACTACGTCAGTTAAATGTCAGAAACTCAAGGTCTTCTAAACAGTCTGATTTGCTGCATTGTCCTAGATATCATGCCAAATATTCAACAGAAAAGCTTCATAGTCAAGAAAAAACCCTATTTTCTTTATTTCAGTTATGACACAGAAGATAAACAGCAGTGGAGAGTGACAAAATTAAATGACTAACAGTAAAAAGACTCTGGGATTTGGCACTTTCAGGCACTTTCAGAACTCTGAAAATAATATAGTTCAACCGATTATTTGAAAGGAGAAAATCCCTCCCCTTAGGAATTCAACTTTCTAAAAATTAAGTATGCTTTTAAGTGAATCATCATTCATTTTAACTAGAATGGCTACGCTATGATGAGCGGAGCCCCAAGGAGAAATAAGCAATCTCAAACCCCATCACAGAATGCTAAAGGCAGTCACATGACAAAAGGCCTCTTCAAAATGTTATTTTTATTGAAGTATGTATAAATCAAGTTTCTCAAGTAGTTGCTAATAAATAAAACAGCTTGTAATTTCTAACCGTCACGTTATAAACAACTTGATTCTCCCAACCATTCTGGAAGGCAGCAGGTTCCTGTCATAGCTGTATACATCGTGTGACTCCTTGAAGAGATAACCCAGCACAAAGAGACCTGATCTCAGTGAAGGATCAAACCTCTCTTTGTTCACGTCATGGAGGCAGCACACTAAAGGCAACGAAGACAACTACCAATGGCTTAAGCCACAGGTCAGGACACACAATAGGGTTTTTATGGGTTCAAGTTATGTCAGGGCAGGTTTAGATTAGATATCAGGAAATATTTTTACACTGAAAGGGTTATTGAACATTGGAATAGGCTGCCCAGGGAGGTGGTGGATTCCCCATCCCTGGAGATGTTTAAGAAAAGGGTAGATGAGGTACTTATGGACATGGTTTAGAAGGGGTTTTTGTCAGGGTAGGTTAATGGTTGGACTTGATGATCTTAAAGGCCCCTTCCAACCTCAGCGATTCTATGATCCTATGACTGAGGAATGTCATACTCAACCCAAATATACTTTAGCACTGAAGAGAACAGACATCACACTCTTCAAAACAAATACTGAAAATTAAATCTAAACAATCTCAGGGTTGCTTTTTCACATCTCCAGCTTTCATCAGAGCCTTAATAGCTCTGGCCCTCATCTCCAGCTCCAAAAGCTCCAGCTGCTGTGCTGATGGCTGAACATCTTCTGATGTTGGAACGGCTAAGGTTGCTGCTTTGGGCTCCTTTGGGCTGGACTCTACCAACCCCAGTATCTCATTCACGCTTTTCTCAATGTCCTTCTGAAGGTCATCTATCTGACCGGCTCCGCTTCTGACAGTGTTTTCTTGCACATCTGGGCCATCTTCTTCATTGCATGGGCCTTCTATGTCACTGTCATACGCGTCTGCATTTATGCTGAGGACATCACTATCTTCTCCCTTGCCTGTAACACAAATTTAACAATCATACAGTCGCCTAACAGAACCAGTTTTCTTTAAACTTACAAAATTGCTTCTGCTTGAAGTGTTTCTCTGCTGATTAAAGGAGTGGAAAAAATTTAAAACAACTGATACCTCTTCTTTTTCTCCTCCAACTTCTAAGGCTGATCTAATTTAGACAAGTGATAATGCATTTCTATGCCAATTTAGAAGAATATGCAGCATACCAACGCAGTAGTACTAGGAAAATTTATTCCATCCTATGGAGTTACATGATCTATTTTCCTAATTAGAATGTCATAAGGTTTGTATCATAAGGAAGCCTCTGCAGTGCGGAATTTATTATTGTTTATTATCTTTAAAGTAAACTTAGTTTTCAAAATGCATTTTTAAAAATGACACTTCAAAACAATTTTATGTATGTATTATAGGGAGTGGGACCCTATAGTCAGATATAGCACTAAAACTTAATAGAAATTCCACTTAAAGTCCAAGTGTCCATAATCTATCACAAGTATTTCAGATGTATTTTACTCAGTAAAAACATGGGGAAAGTTATGGCATTGGCTTTTAATGCTGGCTAAAAGTTGGAGTTTATTTTTATTTAAAAAAAAAATAAAGTAGAAGAGTAAGTGCAATAAAATAAAAGCAAAACTCTAATAGAACCTCAGTAACTGTTCTCACCACCTGGCTACAGAGAGACCATTGCTTTTGACACACTGGCCTCAGAAATTATTAGTCCTTCACCAACCTGTGTATCTGTGGAATCTTAGAGTAGGACTGATAGTCAGATGATGGCAAAGTTACTGATTCTAAAGGCTTTTTAATTGCTTTTAGTAGTATCACTATCCAAAGGTATGGTTGTGTTCCCTGTTAATTAATAATGAGGGTTTAGAGCTAAAGATCTGAGGGTTTGAAATACATATAATTTATTATCATGGAGATTCAAAGTTTACATTCCTATGTAAGGTACTTTAGTCTATAATGATCCTCTCTCTATAAAAAATATTCTTTATTTAATATCTATTCAGACAGTATTGCAAATCTGTTTTTTTAGATTTTCTTTAATTCTCCTTTGAAAATATGGGAAAGCATGAAGACAAGGGAGCCAAACTCTTCTTGGTACTGCACACTGACAGGACTAGTGGTAATGAGCAAAAATTAAAACACATGAAATTCTATTTAAACACAGGTAAGAACTTTTTTACTGTGAGGGTGGTCGAACACTGGAGCAGGTTCCCCAGAGAGGTTGTGGAGTCTCCATCCTTGCACATATTCAAAGCTCGACAGCACGTGGACCTGAGCAACCTGCTCTAGCTGACCTGCCTAAGCAGGGTGATTGCCTTCAATCATCTCAGAACAGCCTTTCTAATCTAAACAATTCTGTGACTCTCTGATTCCTAAAATTACTATGTTGATAGCTGGTTTTAAAAGGTTCTCTTTCACCAAACATGTTAATTTGATAGTTAATTGCTAGTTTCATCTATCCATACCTTTGGTTCCTGAACCTCAACTCTGAGGGCTAGAAATACTGATTTCCAAGGAGTTAATCTTCCCCACAGCAGCCTGCTGGGTGCTGTGTTTGGATTTGTTTCTGAAACAGCGCTGATAACACACCAGTGTTTTGGCTAGTGCTGAACAGCGCTTGCAGAGCCTGAGGGCTTTCTCTGTTTCTCCCTCTGACCCCACAGTGAGTAGGCTGAGGCTGGGCAAGAGGTTGGGAGGGATACACAGCCAGGACAGCTGAGCCCAACTGACCAAAATGATCTTCCTACCATATGAGAGTGTGCTCACCAATAAAAGCTCAAGGAAAGAAGGAGGAAAGAAGGACATTCATGGTCATCGCATTTGTCTTACCAAGCAACTGTTATGCATGCTGAGGCTCTGCTTTCCAGGAAGTGGCTAAAAATCTGGCTGCCAATGGGAAGCAGTGAATATATCCCTTATTTTGCTTTGTTTCAGCACACAGCTTTTGCATCACTTATTAAACTGTCTTTATCTTGACCTGTAAGTTGTTCTTCCTTTTGTTCTCTGATTGTTTCCCCCACCCCGCTGGGGGAGGAGTAACTGAGCAGCCTACTGCTGGCTGGTGCCAACCCACCACAGGATTCCATTTGGTATCGGTCACAAATTAAGCAGAAACAAAATATTAACAGTCATTTATGTCTCCTAGAATTAGTAAGGACCAGGAAGCTGGGCAAAGCCGCCTTGGGTTCCATTCAGAATTCGGAGCTTACAAAACTATAATACAGTGTTCGTATAAGCTCATTGGCCTACAAGCATTTAAATAGCTAATGGGCTTTATTTCCCTCTTTTGCAGTTGTCATTTTACCCAGTAATCATAGAATCATAGAATCATAGGGTTGGAAGGGACCTCTGGAGATCATCTAGTCCAACCCCTCTGCCAGAGCAGGGTCACCTTAGAGCAGGTTGCACAGGAACGCGTCCAGGCGGGTTTTGAATGTCTCCAGAGACTGAGACTCCACCACCTCCCTGGGCAGCCTGTTCCAGGGCTCTGCCACCCTCAAGGGAAAGAAGTTCCTCCTCTTGTTTAGGTGGAAATTCCTATGTTCAAGTTTGTGCCCGTTACCTCTTGTCCTGTCACTGGGCACCACCAAAAAGAGCCTGGCCCCATCCTCCTGACACCCACCCTTCAAGTATTTGTAAGTGTTGATAAGGTCCCCCCTCAGACGCCTCTTTTCCAGGCTAAAGAGACCTAATTCCCTTAGTCTATCTTCATAATTAATAATAAATAAAGATCATAATAAAGATCATGGTTGGCATTTCTCTTTATCTTTTTCATTTTGGTAACTTTTACTTTTATTTTTTCCTTCAGCTACAAGTGTGAAATACATTTTAGCACACTTAATTCTGTTTCATAATTTTATTTTATCCACTTTTGCTTATCCTCTCACTCTCTCTTTCCCCATAACATCACAGGCTGCAGCTCAGCAGAATTACTAGAATTATATTTTTAAATTTATGTTGGTATTCTCAAAAGCTCTTTAAAGCTTACATCTTGAGTGAAGCCACTGTCATAGCCCAAAGCCATGATGATACTCTGGCTGAT
The DNA here is from genome assembly GCA_013400135.1 of Rhinoptilus africanus. NCBI lineage: Eukaryota > Metazoa > Chordata > Aves > Charadriiformes > Glareolidae > Rhinoptilus > Rhinoptilus africanus. The sequence continues at coordinate 69,681 of VXBO01006731.1, forward strand.
TAAGTCATAAAAAACAACAATGAAGCAATCACCTGCAACAGTCATCAATTCCCTTTGATAATACAAAAGTGGAAGAGATCTGCAGGAAATCTCCCAGTTCTAAGGTTATTCCATATAGTAAAACAAGCAACATTTAATGCATTCCCCACAAAGCCATAGTAACCTGCTCCTAAAAGTTTTGATGCTTTTATTATGACTTCTCTGTTTAACGCCCCTCACTAATTACTTCGGAAAAACATGCTTTGTCTTTTAGACAACATTCTGAATTGTGAAATAGGCATTGCAGAAAGCAAAAGATGTTAGATCTTAACAGAAAAGAAATCAAGCTTATAAGAATTTGCAACACGATTTGATTGGAAAAGCTATTTCTGGTGTTACTGCATACAGCTAGTCCAAATGAAAATAAATAGACTGAGACAGAAACAACTACAATCCTAGTGCTTCATGTAGAAAATAATACTGGCAGTTGTTATATGGTGCTGATTTAGTGATTGGAATAAAACAAATACTGCTGCAGGTTAAGAAAACTGTTTCCTTATACAGCAGGTACTCAAATGTGTACCACTAACTTACCTAATTTTTCATTTTCTATTCTGCCAATCACTGTAGTACCTGAATGTTTCACCCACTCCACGTTTGCATTTACAACGAGAAAATATACAAGACAAAGTGCTCATCTTCAGAGATTCAAAAATCTGAGTGTGTACTCCACTGGCACTGACTTCAAGTAAAATAAGCCAGTTATCAGAAGTGATGGGTGTTAAGCACCATTCCATTGGACCTCAGCTCCGCACAATCAAGCAAATCAAGACCAAAAAAATCACTAAATTACAAGCAGTCCTTTGGCAAACAATTATTACAATGGATTTCCATGAATGTCAAAACAGAGTACTGTAGACTCCTATGATCATCTCAACAGAAAGTAAAACTGACTCTCAAAGAAGTGGTAATAGTAATATTAGCAATCACCTATATACCATGAAATTGAAATGACTGAAGCTCCTCTTCAGCTGAAAAACTAGATATAAAGAGCCAAATGAGCCTCACAAGAGCATTAGTCATGTTCCAGAAGCTAAACCAGCAAACTTTGAAGAGCTGCAATTTGCTTCTACCCATAAAAGCCCCTCCAGTCTCACAGAATTAAGAAGCCAAAGTTCCTACAATGTCTTCTTCAATGTTCCCCTCTCATTTTCTGGAATTGGGCCCAAAGGGAAAGGCTGTAACCCTATAGCAGCTGATTTCCAAGAGGATGATTCTCTGTGATTGCAGCTACTGTTCAAGAGGAGATATCAGCTTACTGGAATTAGTCACTGCCCATCATGAAGAACACAAAATTTCAGCTTTGTCCACTACATACCTTGTTTTGATTCCTGACCTTCCAGCTTGTTGTCTTCTCTCAGAGAAGAAGTAGAGTCTATACTGTTGTCCTGTCTAGAAACAAACAAAAAGACATTTTAATCTACGTCTTTTATAATTTAAGAGAACTTTTCTAAGAAATGTTTACTTTAACTAAAGAAATTATGTGGTGGTATGCCAATAGGCCAGCCACAGTATGAATAAAGGAAAAAGAAAAGCACAGAGTGCTAATCTAAGCACTTGATAATGAGCTTTTTTTTGCTTTGCCTAGCAACACACAAGGATAAAGCAAATATTTCTACTACACTCCAGCCTTTCAGAATAACAATCCTCACTGGTAGCCTCTCCCTAGTAGTAGAAGCTTTTCTCTACAACTCAGAATTAACTGTCACACAGTTAAACGATTCGAAAAAAAAACATGATTTCAGATGCATTCAAGTTATTATTTACTGCTCTCTCTTGAAGTTAAGAAGCTATTTTCATGAAGTTACCATTGCCCCACTGACATTCACCTCTCCTACATCACAATCTCATAGTTTCATAAGGGGACACTTTTTAAAATGAAACACAATTCAACTGTTAAATTGCATTCAGCATCTACATTTCTCGATTTCTTCTATTTAAAGATTTGTACCCTTGACCTGTAAGGTTTCAACTCCTTTATGCAAGGGATAAAGAAGAGATACTTTTGTGAAATGTTCATGTCCTTCAGACATTTCGCATATACTAGTTATACAAACAGTGAAAATACTGTGAAATATACAGGAAGAAGGAAGGCAGAAGGACCTAGAATCATAGGAAGAGTTCAATTGCCATGTTCAGTGAGCATTTTGACAGTAGAATTGCCAATTTCCTACCCTGAATGTCGATGTGGCATTGGTTTCATACATATTAATATGGAATCAATGCAACCATCCTGCCTGTGGGAGCTAAATAACACTAGATAAAGGATAGCAGTATTCTGATGTCACAGGTGTAAATACAATGACTTTAACAACTTGTTTTTCAGTAATGGCTTGAAGGCTTTTCCTAAAATTGAATACAGATCTATTTTCCCCATGCTCTCAAACATACATTTTTTTTCAGGTGTTCAATGGCTATGGACATGAGGGAGAACACTGCAATACTTCTAGCCATCTTTGTCTGAGAGACAGAGTTATTTTGAATTCTATTTCCTTTTCTGTAGTAGCAAAGGTTACAAATCAATAGACTCCTCTGTTTCTCCCATGTTTTGTACCCATTGCAACATAATGTGTATGGTAGCATGCAATAATTGATTAAGGAGAATGTGTAGCTATTTCATGTGCACACAGCACTTAAAAAAAGGTTTTTAAATGTTCTGCACCTTAAGTAGCTAAACACCAAGAGAAACGTACTGCCTAATGCCATTGTAATGGAAAACCTCAGGCTAGTCTAGCCAGCAAGCAGGACAAGACATCTGGGAGTCAGCTACCAGACAGACTGCAAGATCAGAGGTCAAATTCATGAGAGAGACCAGGGTCTACAAGAAGGCAGGTTGAGGGACCATAGCCAGATACCCAAGAGATCCAACAGTCTGAGTGTCAGCTGCTGGGGATGATCACAGGTCTGCACCAGCCTCCAAGCACAAGGGGGTCTGAGCAGCAACTGGAGTGGGGACGCAAACTTCGCAGGCTTATATGTCCAAGCGCCAGCAACTGGACACAGCAGTGGATCTGGGACCAGCTACTGGACCAGATCTGGAAGGATCCTTCTTTTTTTTAAGCAACTCCTAATGATTTATTATACTCAGCACTCAAATCTTGACCAAAATAAGGTTGTGATATACTCTGCTTTTCACTAAGAGCAAAAGCTCCTTAGGCTGCCCCTAACTCATCCTCCCTCACACACAAGCTTCATCGTTTTGAACTGAGTAGTCATCTCTATACTGGACAGCAATGTGTCACTTGGGAAAGACTGATCTTGCACAAATAGTATCCAGGAAAGAAACTTCACATCTCTGGTATCACCCTGAGCTCCAACACCAAATTTCACCAAGGAATTACAATCAACCCTTTGACAGAAAACTCAGAGTGACCTCTCTGGTTCAAACACTGGCTGTGAAATTACCTACACCCATTTTAAAAGCTACATAAAAAGAAGTCATCAATTGAAAAATCACACATCAGAACTTGTAAATTTTCCTCCTGTAGCCTTGACATTATCACTGATTACAGCAAAACCATGTCCTTTTAAAGACTACCTACTGTGAGCAAAAGAATTTTTAGAACACAAAAGTATTTTTATATCACGTTTTACTCTTTCAGAATTGATTGGATTGGACTGTATTCCTGGTGAACCGTCACTACTTCATTTAATAGGTGGGTATTCTGCACCATCCTGTGGCCAAGCAGAAGCATTGCAGTTCACAATTAAATTTTGCTCTCAACTTACGAACCTTGTTTAATTTTTAAGACATTTTTAAGAAATTTTTTTTACTACTTATCTATAGTGCAGCATAGGTTTAAGAAATGGTAGGAAAACATCATACCTCCAAACAATGGGAGCAGAAGATACAGTAATCTAAAATTAAGGCACAGTATACAGATTTAATACCTGGTTCCTTCATGCCATGCTACTAAGTGACCACAGTAATTTGGAGCTCCCTCTTTCTATCAATCTTTAAAAATACTTCTCCATCAGGACGACAGTTAAGTTCAAAGTCACTGTTAGAAGAGGTAAACTCTTCATCTATTTTTTTTTTTAACAGAACAACACCTGCACAGTATGTTCCTTTCAGCAGAAAGGAGCTAATTATTACAGTTTATTGGTGAAAAATGTTGTACATTTAAATTTGCCCTACGCTAGCTTTTCATGTTGGTGTGCTCCATGGTAGTGCAATGCTTACCCAGGATCATACATGTGAATTCTGTACAGAACCTATTACTTTCAGGAATCTGCATAGCTGTCAAAGAAATCTGGCTTTGAGGGTGAGTTGGTACCAGAAATCCAGCAGATTATGTGGAGTGTGGCAAGAGAGCAGCAAAGGTTAGGAAAAGGGGTACTGGTCAGAGGAGCGGATGGCTAAGGAATAAGATCTTTATATGGTTTACTGTGGCGGCTGAGACTCCAAGCATCAGCTTGGGGTTGGAGACCAGCAGGAAAAGTTTTGTGACAGACAAAAATATCTAAATACTGGACTAGAAAATAGTCTGACACATGAGATCCAGTCACACTGATGCTTTCCTTACAGAGCTTTTAATTGTGAAGAAACATTCACCTAAATCTCTGGAGTGAGGCCTGAAATCAGTACCTCTGCTACTCTGACATAAAGATGATATAACTTCCAAAATATCCTGGTTTGAGGTAAAACAGAAGCAATTTTCTTTTCAGCAATTTTACTTTTCAGTTAAACCTCTTCTAACTCTTAGATATTAATGGCATATTCTGTAGACAGTGCCTGGTACTAGAGGTACAAGCCTGATGTTTACAGCTAATACCAAGGAATGGTACACAGAGAGGCTCCTGTTTATACCATAGCTATAAAAAACAAGGTCAGCTAACTTTGTTGTATGCCCTGTTGGAAGGTTGGAAGTGGAAAAGCATACAATGGTCAAAACTCGGNATGGTCACAACTCGGGGGAGGAGCAGACAGGACAGGTGACCCAAAACTGACCACATCCACATCCCATCCCATCTGCACCACGCTCAGTGTAAAAGCTGAGGGATCAAAGGGGTCAGCCTCTTTCTTCAATGGCCTGCATCCAAGGAAGACTCTTGTCAGTTCATCTGCCTTTGATACCAATCTGTGTATTTCTGAATCCAGATCAGGAGCCCAGTTCCTGTCTGTTGATGAGTCCAGTCTGGCACTTCCCTAGTGCCTGCCAGTGATGTGATTGTCATATACAATATACAAAATACAGGTTTGTGTATTGTGTATATTTCATTATTTTCTTATTAGTATTGTTATCTTCTGTTTTTATTATTTTACTATTAATATTTCACTAAAGTAGTTCAGTTTCTTTTTAAACCCATAAGCTCTACTTCCTCTCATTCTCTCTCCTCTCCACTGAAGGGAGATGTTCTTCCTTCTCTCAAGAGAGAAACAAGAGCATCTCTCAAGACAAGAGCACCTGTCTTTTACCCAGTGGCCGGTCCAGCCCAAACCATGACATTAAATTAAAACTTGCCTTCAAAGTTCCAAGTCCAAAAAACAGTTCTATAAGTCCCAAGTCCTTGTAAGCTTCCTGCAAATTTTTTTTTCAAGGATAGTTTTCCATGACAAATGAGAACTAAAATAATTAACAGCAAGCAATTTAAAAAAAAAAAAAAAAGAAGGAAAAAAATCCATATGGAGTACTGCTCCTTAGAAAACGTGTCCCAAATAACAGATGCTAGTCAAATAGTTTAATGTGCTGTGAAAGGTTCATCAGTCCAACCACGGGTGAAGTCTGAGGACTCCACAAGAGCAGAAGATTGTGAACAGTTGCCAAGCGCTAACGTGTCTGTTCAGTGAATCATGTCGCCTATTATTCCAGTGATTCCAAATGGTAAGGATAACAAAATTGTCCTAGAGGAGTAAATATCAGGTGGCAATTGCATGCTTGTGAACAGCCCAGTATCCAGGAGCAAAACTTTATAACAAGGCAAGTGTTTAAACTACTAACTTCTCTAAAACAAAACAAGCAAAAACTGCACTCATGACTGCAAAGCAGTAAGAAACCTGTAAAGTCTTGGAAGAGCAAATATTAAACTGCAAATTTTCACACAGTTAAAAAAAATAAGCATATTACATTTTTCAAAGCAAAAGATCATTTACTCACATCATTCACATGAACATATAATCACCACAATGATATTAGCATGCTTGTTCTTTTAATGCTTGTTTTACTACTACAGAAAGTAATTTACTTTCAGTCCTTCTGTTGGAGGGTATTTAAAATGCCACTTCAGGGAACAGGAAAGAAATAGCTTAAGAACATTCTAATACCTTTTGAATGAGATGGGAAGAATGCCTACTTGATTTTGCAGGACATTAAGTGGATGGCTCTTTCCAATTAAATATCTGTCAGTTTAGTTGGAAGCTTGGTATACAGCAATTCTCTTGGTTAATGGTATTCTATTGCAGACAGTAACACAGAAACAATAACAAAATCTTACTATTGCATAGTTAAAAATCTACACAGAGCTCACAAGTTAAGAAGTCTATCTACTGTAACAGAAATTTCCAGTTATTGGGAAACATAAGCCCTGCTTCTTCAGTTCTTCTGAATGCTTATTCCAGGATTTCTAGTGTTTAACTCAGAAGAAGCTGATGACAAAATAAGAGAGCAAGTGTTTTACATGCTAATGAAAGTATCTGAAGCTTGTAGAGAGCTGAAATTTAGGAAAAACCTCAGGACTTCTGGTTCCGGTACATGAGAACTACTTCATATCTGCATCAGAAAAAGGAAGGTCCAATTTACAATTACAGATGCAATACGATCCAAAAGCTTCAGATAAAGATCTGAATTTTGCCATCTTCCCTGTACCTGGAAAAACTTCTCTAAATCTCTACTACTTTTAAACGTACAGACAGGAAGCAGGTCTTTAGAGACAGATAATTATTTGCATATTTGGGGGAAAAGAAGACATAGTACACACTATACTCTTCTAAGAAATCCTGTGTATTTATATAAACTTTTAATTTCTTCAGATGTATCGATTTCAAGGAATCACGGAATTTCAGAGTTGGAAGGGACCTCTAGAGATCACCTAGTCCAGCTCCCCTGCCAAAGCAGGATTGCCCAGAGCACATTACTCAGGGCTGCATCCAGGCGGGTCTTGAAAATCTTCAGAGAAGGGAAGTCCACAACCTCCCTGGGCAGCCTGTGACAGTGCTCTGCCACCCTCACTGTAAAGAAGTTTTTCCGTGTATTTGAACAGAAATTCCTATGTTGCAACTTGTGCCCATTGCCCCTCGTCCTGTCACTGGGAACCACTGAAAAGAGTCTGCCTCCATCCTCCTTCAACCCACCCTTTACAAGTACCCTAGGTACTTGTAAACACTAATAAGGTCTCCCCTCAGCCTCCTCTTCTCCAGGCTAAAGAGTCCCAGCTCCTTCAGCCTTTCCTCATAAGGGAGATGCTCCAATCCCTTAATCATCTCAGTTGCCCTTTGCTGGACTCACTCCAGCAATTCCCTGTCCCTCTTGAACTGGGGAGCACAGAACTGGACACAGTACTCCAGTTGTGGCCTCACCAGTGCAGAGTAGAGGGGGAGAATGACCTCCCTTGAGCTGCTGGCCACACTCTTCCCTATGCAGCCCAGAATTCCATTGGCATTTTTGGAAACAAGGGCACATTGCTGTCTCAAATTTAAGCTGATTTAAGCTTTCTGGATTTCTATTGATGTATAGATACTGCTGAAGGTATTGAGTTTGTTGATTTATTTTTTTTTTTTAAAGAACAAGGATGAGAAAAACAGATGTTTCCAATCATTTAACAAGTTTTTGACTACAGTAAGATTAACTATTCACGTTTTCCCTTCCCATGTTTACATGTCCATGAAAGTAACTAAGAAAAGTCAGATTAAAACCAAAAAGCTTTGATGTCGTGTTATTAATAGAATGCAGAATAAAGTAGCCATTTACAAGAAAAGCAGAAGTAATGAAGACAAACTATGAAGAACCAACAGTCAGAATATAAACAAGTCTTTTTTCATTCCAAAAAGCCTTCCCAGGGCAAATTCACCCATTTAAACTCAGATGACAATTAAAAACATATTAATGATTAGAAACAACAAAAATTTAGCTCAACAATGCAGTTTTCATTTTTCTTCACTTTAGCCTCCCTGCCTACCGACTGACTTGCTGCTGGCAAGTTTTCTGAAGTTTTGCAAACTTGCATTTGTATTTATTTAGACATAAGTTGCCAAAAAGTTAACCTAAATGCCCAGAGATTAGACCTATTTAGTAAAAAAGTCTTGTGACATTGTTGTGACATTTTACAGGTGTAAATGTATAATATTTTTCTACTTACTGAGCACTGGAATTAACGATAAATATAAAACCTTAATTTTCCTTGTTTTGCCTAATTCTCCCTCTCCCTTTATTTCTCTGTTATCCATATAGCTTTCCCTTTTTGTTTTTTGTTAAAAAACAGCTAGTACACAGCTGAACCTCTGGGCCAAGGTTCTGAGACAGCACTCTTGTGTGTAGCATACTGTTTTTCAACCCACCTCATTAAAAGAAGAAAAGCCACAATTCCTGCACCAACTTATATTGCCTGGCCAGTTTGAAGAGTCTGAAATATTGAACTATCAGGATGGAGACAGAGATATAAAAAACAGGGCACCCCAACCACCCTGTTCATCAGGAAGCAATCTGCTCTATAACTTTGATCAACATCTCTTAGTTTCTTTCACTTTTTTTAAACACAATTTTTTCTTGATTTGCGGTCAGTTGCTGCTCACATCTTTCTCATCAGCAATGTAAGGTAACCTAGCTTTGTCGGGTTTTGGTTAACTGCAGCAGTGTTTAAAGAACATGGTCAGTTTTAATACTGCTGTACTTCAACACAGCTATGAAAAAAGGCAGACAACACTAACTTTGATTTATTCATTGCTTATGCCTGGAATGTCATCTCTACAGTGTAAAAACAGTAGACTTCCAAACCGCGATTTAGATCCTATAGATGTTGTTTTCCTGAAACTTTCCTACTTGCCATGGGCAAATGGGTTGTTAAGTGTCTTCACATACCCACTAACTAAAAAATGGTAAATCCTGCTTCCTTTTCTTACTTTGTTGTTTTATTCATTAATTGACAATAACAATTTCCTCTTTTTATGTTTTTACCCGCTTGAATCACTACTCTATTTGCATATAAGCAAGACTGTACTCAATCTACTGTAGCTGAGGGACATAAATACCTGATATATAGTATATTTTGTCGGTTTTGAATTTTTTATTTTGCTTTTTTAAATAGCCAGCAGAGAGCAATCTCCAAAATAAGAAAATCGGTCCACATAAATGGGTGTACTGACACCAGCCACAGAACAAGTAAGAAATAAACACCAAAGTGGGGGGATACAGTCACATATCAGTTCCAAACAGAACCCTAGAAGAAACAGTGTCAGAGGGTATTAAAAATGCATCACATGAGAAAATTGAAACATCATTTAACTTAGTATCATTCCATTTTCTAATATATTTGCATAAGATGCAATCTAAGAAAATTACTTCATTCCATAACTTCCTAACTTGTTTTAATTAAAGACAGGATCAGAAACCAGGTCTCTCTTAAATCAAAAATACTGACCAGAATGTGAAATTTGGATTACTATCACTACCTTTCCCATCCATTTGTTCCTATTCAGCAAGTCTAGATGAAGTAACCAAACCAGCAACCAAGAGGTACTTTAATCTGCCCAAATCTGGTGTGTTGTCTTGTATTGTCTCACGGGTTTATTAAATTAGTGCACTGAATCTGCAGACCAGCTGTAATCAGGTCAGCAATGAAAACAAAAAGCTTTTTATCTTGTCTTCTACAAGCAAGTTAGACTCATAACATTTGATCCATTGTGGGTGATAACTAGTAACTTTCTTTTCCCCTTCACTACTCCCATAGAAAATGTCAAAGAGTTTACCCATTCAATAGACTTAGTAATATACTACACAAGACTTGTCTTTAAAAAACAGACAAGTGTTTTAAAAAAAGTTTAAAAGGTGTTGGTCTTTACAAAACTGACAAATGCCAACCCAAGAATAAGAAAACAGAAGCCTCTGTTCTTGAAACTCCAGATCTATTCTACAACACCTCTAGCAGAGAACATGGGAACAAGCGGGTGTCAGTACTGCTCCAGCTGGGGCAGGAGTGAAGAACCACACAGAAAGGTGGCAAAGAAGAGATACAACTCAGCCGAACTGAAAATACACTTAACACAGTTCACTGATTTAAAGGGTTACTCAACCTGCTTTAGCTCACTCAAAGAGAGTTAACCTAAATCATCTTACTTCACTTCTGCTGCAGGCCAGGACTTTGCACATGTTCAATTACCACAACTCGACTGATGGGTGGTAATGTCACTTTGAAATTCAGTTCTGTGCTCAAGACACATTTAATGTTTTATACCCACACTGACAAGTTTAGTGCTTGCTAGCAGTCACAGCTCGTTGTCATTCAGCTAACATAATCACATTATTAAGGATATAGCAACAGGGTCTTTCAGAACTACATTTGATCGTTTCTCATGAAAAATCCCTGTACTGTTCACTATTCTTAAATTAAGTTTTTAAGTGTTTTGGCTTTTACTCACTGACTGACTGATTCACCTCCAGTCTTGTCTCCTCCATCTGCCTCCTCGTCAGTATCAGAATCAGCTCCAATCTTGCCTAGATATACACAGTTTCAAAAATGAAAATTTAGGCAGATAATATATATACTACTACATATTTAGGCTTAATCTTCATTATTAACTCTACTGCAATCAGTAGAAGAGGGTTTTTTCCCAGTTAAAGCAGGTGTTCTGAAATCAGACTTACCCAAACCCCAGAAAACCTTATTTTGAGTTTACTGCTAAACACATGGTTGGCATTTTTCAGTTACATTGTTTTACGGAAAAAAACCATAGTATCTATTGCCAGTGTAATACTAAAGGCACTAAAAAAAAAGCACAGGATACAGAATAAACAGAAGGTACTCCAAAGCATACAATTCAAAGAGTTCCACTTAACTGAGAGGACAGCTATATGTTTACAGATAAATTCTACAATCCTTAAATATCAAGTGGAAGTTCAATAAGATGCTGAAAAGCTGGTATGTCATATCCTTAATGAAAGTACATGAACTGTGTGTCTCAGCAGAGCAGAGGGATCTACCAAGAAACCTTTAAGGACACTAAGTATTCTAGTGCAACTGCTAACACAATTGAACTGGTATTGAAGTATGTCAGATTTCCCCTGCAGAGAACCAGGAGGCAACTTACTGTCAGTTTACTTAAAATACTTCTGTGGTCCTAGCTTTGTTTTTTCCACCAGTTCAAATGCTTTGTTCTTAGTTTGAGTACTAAGGAAAAGAAGCTTATACTACTGTTTTCTGAATGTGTCACTTCTAAATCAATGGATGATTTAATCCAAGCTTAAAAGATCAAAACCAGCATATATATATACACACACACACATTATATATACATATATATACACATACACAATTAGCATGTATATAAATATATGTAATACTAACATATATGTGTATACTTCTATACACATATATATGCACACTAATATATATATGTACACTAATTAATTATTAGTAGCTAGAAATGGAGTGAAAATCCAGTTTAGAGGCAGACTGTTCTCTGGTATGCAGCCGTGCCTGGAAGTTTCATCCATACCTTCAAGTATCTTCAACAGTTTTTTTTCAGATAACAGCTCCAACTGCTCCAAGCAAAGCCTTTTGATTTCGTCCATGGAACAGCTCTAAGAAGACAGATAAGACAGACCACAAGCTACTAAAAATTTCTGAGGACAAAGTAATTATGAACGGTAAGTAGTACTCCCAATTGTACTGAGCAAAGAGCTAACTGAAAGTGCAAGTCCCTTCCCTATTCTGACCTTCATTGATGCAACTATTGAACACCAGGTAGGCATTTCAGTTTTGACAACTACAAAAAATTATGTGTGTGTGTGTTTTTTACTTGATCTATGAGTTTTCACTGCAGCTATAACACTGAACAGTAGAAGTACTGGACCAAATACGTGATGCAAGGAACAGCAAACAACTGTAGCCCTGATTACTCCTAATTCTCCACCACTCAGGAGCAGGTGGTTTTCCTAATTAAGCCTGCAAAGCTAGAGTCAACTGCTGAATCCAAGGTCACAAACTGAAGTAAACACTGCCACTGACAATACATCAATGGCTGTATATCATCACAAAGAAAACATAAGAAATATGCAAATTGTGATCCATTTCTTATGCTTAATACATACTATGCACTGCCACAGATTTTATGGGTATTCTAGTTACCTTCACGTCTTTCATACTACTTGGAGTCCTCTTGGTAAAATAAAGTGATAATTTCACACTTTCAAATGAACTATGATACCACGTACAAGTACCAAAAATAGAAAGTGCTGAGCATATTGTAACATTCACAATGATAATGCAGGTTTGGTTCTACACCACCAGGCAAAATCCTTTCCAACTCAGTAACACCTTTGCCTCCAGCTGCTCCAGACTACTTTCCTTCTCCCAGAGATGAGAAACGGATGAGACTCTGTGCAATGCATTATGTGTTTAAAATGAAAAGTCCTGCTTCATTTATATTAATAATATGACTCAAAGATAAAATCTGAGACAATAATTTTGAAACTATTAATGAACACCACACAAATAGCATTTCACCTGCAGCCTCTTCTTTGGTACAGGCTGCTAGTCTAATTTATTTTAGCCAAATCCTGCAGTTCACAAGACTCAAAAAGTTTTTGTTCTGAGCCAGTAGAACTCTACCAATACCGCCACTAACGTCCACAGAAGTTATAGCTTCAGAAGGCATTTCTCAAGGAGTTTCATTGCCTTAACTCAGTAATTTAATACCATACAAAGAAATTCAGCTGACACAAACAGAAATCAAACTTTTATTAACAAATCAGCGTATTTATTAGTGAACAACAGTACTGAATTTACTCCATGCGATTATGAAACTTCTTTTGCATAAAACTAACCAGTACAGACAGACGGTATAAAAAATAAGCAGCCTGCAGTTCAGCAATGGGTGAGCAGTGGAAAAAAAGAGTAAGATAGAATAACTATATCAAAACTTTAAAAAGTCTCACTTACAGAGCCTTGGTATAATCTTTATGTAAGAAATATACAGGCAGCTTTTAAACTGGAAATCCACTAGACTTGAGAGATAAATGTGCTTTGTTACACAAGCCCTCAAGCTTGTAAAAAAGTATAAAAACTGTATTTCAGTACCTTTAAAATATCAGGCAGCATCTTCTGTAGTTTTTTCTCCCCTATGATACAGAAACACTGTTGAAGCATTTCTTTTTTGTCTGCAATGTAGAAGCTGACTGGTTTGAGTGAGACGCTGAGATCTAATCCTCCTTCTTCTATATCGCTGGGTTGTTCAGCTTCTTCCACTTTTTCTCCAGATGGTACATTGCATTTTACTTCCTAAAAATCAAGGAGGGCAAGTACAATTTTCACATATTCTAGTGAACTAGAGAAGAAGGAAACTTACAGCTTCATTTGTGCTTGCAATAGTTTTCCCTTCATAATTGGAACAGACATCTTAAGGTACTGAGCTTCCAAACACTGTTTTAGTCTAGTTTAGTTTGCTTCTGCATTACAGAAGCTATACTTTCAGTTACAGAAACCAATCTTACGCTTTTAAATATTAACTGGAAAATATTATCTGTAAACAACCTAGCTTATAAACAAAAGCACACTTTAAGGCAGAAGACATCTGTCTCCCTGATCTGCTGTGCAATTAAATCACTGATCTCATATAATTTACAGCTAACCTGCTAAGAAGGAAATTGGTGTACAATTCCCTGTGTGGCACAGTTCTTTGAGAATAAAAGTGGGCTTCGCATCAGAAAATGTATCTTCCATTCATCAGTGGAATACCTCTACAGTTAAAAAAAATAAAAAAACAAAAAAACAAAAAACCAGCCAGAAATACAGTTTTGTCAGCCCTACAACCCACTCAGGACTGCATGTCGCACAAGTTTTTCTACGTGGGCACCAACACCGCCTCGAACAGACCCACAATCCTGGGGTTTGCACGGTGGCTGGGCTCTGAGCTCAATCCTGGGGTTTGCACCGTGACTAGGGCCGGCGCTTGTGCCCCACATCTGTTACACCTGGGAAGACACAGGCCGGTGTGAACTGGAGGTGCACGGGGAGCATCCCGTCCGGAACCGCCCGTCCCCCCTGCGGCTGCCCGCGGGCAAGCTCTGACGGAAGGTAACCGGCCCTGGGGCTGGTGCCACAGCTGCGGACGGAAGCCAGCCCCAGCAGCCGGCCGAGAGGCGGGCACAGCCGCCTGCCTCCGACCCTTCCCGCAGCCAGCTCACGGCGGGGACAACGGCCAGGCCTCCCCCGCCGGGGCGGGCCCGGGCCCTGTCACTCGCGGGCGGGGGTCCCAGCACCGCCCGCCTGCCCTTCCCGCCCCACCTCCAGGGCGCCGTGGCTGGACTCGGTGCTCCGCCGCTTCCTCTCGCTGCCGCCCGGCCCCGAGGCTCCCTCCGGGCAGCAGGAACGCGAGCGGCGACGCTTCTTCTCCTTGGCCGACCTCCTGCCCGGCATCGTCCCGCAGCCGCCCTCACTCCCGCGCGCTCCGGGCGAGGCCCGCTTCCGGCGCCCCGCAAAGGCGTCAGCGCCGCTTCCGGCGGGGCGGGCGGGCTCGCCGCCGCCTGCAGTGGGGAGGGAAGGGGGGTTACGGG
>VXBO01006731.1:93775-110623 GCA_013400135.1 Rhinoptilus africanus
TTTTTATCAGGGCCTGTAGTAACAGGACAAGGAGTAATGGTTTTAAAGAGACTAGAACAGGTTGCCCAGAGGAGTTGTGGATGCTCTATCCATGGAAGTGTTTGAGATCAGGCTGGATGGGGCTTTCAGCAAGCTGACCTATTGAAAGGTATCCCTGCCCACAGCTGGGGGCTTGGACTACGTGATCTTCCAACCCAGACCATTCTACGACTCCATAGAATCCTAGAATACAGAAGAATTCCTGTAAGCTCAGGAGCTAGCCCTCTTCATGAAGTTGGATAAAGGTGCTTTTTTTCCAAAAAGCAGAATCTCTTGTTTTAAGTTTCTTTATCAGACTATCTAGACAACTACAACATTTTCAAGCTCTGTATATGAAGGGGAGAGAAGGAAGAAAGAGAATTTTAATTTGGAGATCTTCAAGGCAGGTACATTGAGAATACAAATTAGTTTTACAAAACCCTTAAACGTACTAATGTATGTTCAGAAAAATACCGAAATAAACTGGTGACAAAAATGGTAGACATTCTGTGGAACATTTACAGAAAATATAAAGGAAGAGATAGAAGAACAGGACTGAAACACGGGAAAAGAGGGAAAAACAAGCCAATAATAAAATTTATGTAAAAGTGTATAATTACTAAATACTGTACACTGTTTTCTTTTTCTGTTATGCAGAGTGTTCTCTTAAATATAGAAGTGACCATTGCAACCTATGAATTGCAGAATGCTTTAAAGCTTCACAGATTACACTGTATGGTTATCTGGTGAAATAAAACTTTCATAAGCAAGATAAAGGGATTGCACATGACTTGCATACTTAGCATCTAGGCAAAAAGAAAAGTACAATATTCAATGTACCAGCTTAATAAAAAAAAATGCCAATCAACAGCAGACATAAGCTGAGGGGAAAAAAAAACCAGGATATCCTGTATTAGATGGAGTTCCTGTGAAATTTACTCATATGCTTTCAAATACATGCACCATTAAAGTGATGAATGCAATTTTAAAAGGTCAAACCCAAGAAACAGTAGGAAAGCTATGAGAAATCACCTAGCTTTTTGAAAAGATCAAAAGTGAAGTTAAGCAGATGAAAAATAAAAACATAGTTGAAATTAAAACACCGACCAAGTATCTGCGTAGGATTGGCCTTGTCAAATGTGACAGCATCCTTCTTCGGAAAATAGATATTTTCAACTTTAGCTGCAGCTGACTGGTAGGCGCCCATTCCTGCATAAAGGAAATAAGAGAAGTTCAACAGTGTATCAAAGCATCTGACATAGAACAACATCCTACCAGTAAGTCCCTCCTACTGGACATTACTCAGAAAAATAGCTTTTTAAAAAATTGAATGCTTATGCAAACAGCTGTCCTTCTTTACATTATTTTTTACATTCAATGGTTAAAGCTTAAAGCAATACCTTCACAAACTGTTCCCTTCCATGTAAAAATTTACTATACAAGTGCAAATTATTAACAGTGATTTCTGAATTACATGAACTAAATACACATTCATAGGAATGGGTATTGCAGTTAAGACATAAAATGGAAAGGTAATTTTCGAACAAAGATCTCTTCTGCACCTGAAATCTTATCTTTGGATTATTTTCATAATGAATAGGCCAAGTTTTTCATATATTGGAAGATTTGCAGATATGACCAAGTTATGTCATGCAATAGTAGCCTGAAATATCTTTAGAAAGAGAGTAATAAAAAGCTTTAATCATGACCTCTAATGGTTTCCTACAATCACAGGTGAATTAGTGCCTGATACTGTGTAATTTCCATTAACTAGATATATCAGTTTCTTTGATCAACAACATAACTAGTAGGAAACCAAAAATCCTCTACAAAAACAGATTACTAATACATTTTAAAACTTCTGTGCATGACTCCTGCATGCAAAGGAAGGCTCTGTTATCCCTATTTTCTGAATTATTTTGAGTATAAGCAGCTTCAATTTGCTCATTATTTTTAATCAAGTATAAATTTGCATTGATATAGAATCCATGTCAAAGGAAAAACTGAAGCAAAAGCTCAGGGATGCTTTTCACTGGCAGGCATCATCTCTTACCTGTATAGGGATCAACCCCACCCACTGGAGCTACTGCATTTGATGCTGAACCAGGAATATAGCGACCAGCACCTGAACGGAAACATTAGGCTTTTTAAACACTACCACTGGTAAAGAGGTAATGTATAATGGCATTTAGTTACTAGTTTTCAAACATCACTATTAAAGGTGTTACTTTGCACTAAAGGAATTAAAGAGAAGTCTTCAACACTTCCTGAAGTTTAAGGATTAAATCTATGCCTATATGCGAGGGCGATGCTGGTGATGAGGATGGCATTCGCAAGCTCAGTGACCCACAGCTGGGAGACATTCTGGCACGGTCGCTGCACTCACTGGTGCAAAGGCCCTTGGCACAGCAGATACTTTATCCTTGACAAGCTACAAGGGGACGGCACTGCTGCCCAGGCCTTGCCTCTCACTGTCCCTGGGGCCAACAGTGGCCTCTCCTGTGGGAGGTGGACTGTGTGGCACTGAGGCCTCAGGTGAAGGAAGTCCAGGATCTTAGCATCTGCAGAGACCACAGCCTGAGACACACAAAGTAAGGGAGGAGAGACAGATGAAAACCACAGCAGGATAGCAACAAAGATAAACTATCAAGACGGGGAAGGCTGAAGGCTATGGCTTTTGGCAACAGCACAAAGGCTTTTGCTCCACCTGTAGATCTGCAAATGCAGATCAGGCATAGTTCCCTGGCATTGGTGAAGACACTCAACAGGGAATGGGTGCACCAGACCCAGCTGAGACCACACCTTATATCTGAAAAAAGCAGAAAGGCAAGCAGCAGTGATGGGAATCTTTCTCCTGCATGGAGGCACCCATCTGCTCACATGACATGGTGTCTTGGGAGGTTTTGTCTGCTGGAGGCCAGGATGCTGCAGAGAGACTGCCAAAGCTCGTGTGGCCTTCAGACTATGACCCTGCTACCATTCCAAATGGGCAGCAATGATACTGCCAAGAAGTCCTGGAGAGTATCTAGAGTGATTAAAGAGCTTTAGAGGCAAGCATGAAGTGCCCAGGTGGTGCTTCTTTGATACTGGGAGTAAAGCAAATCTCTTGAGTAGAAGAAGCAGGCTGATCAAGTGCGTCAGCAACTCTGCATGGCTCATTTTGCAGGTCAGACTTTAGCATCAATGACTACCAGACTATCTTTCAGAAGCAAGAGGTATACTTATCAGGGATAGCATCTGTCTGACAAAGCAGGGCTGGAATGTCTTTGCAAGCAAGCTTGCTAAACTAGTGAGGAGGACTTTAAACTAGCTCTGACAAGGAGGGTTAGAATCTAAATTTAGGGTGGAAGGTTGCAATAAAGATCATGTAATAAGAAAAAAGGAATAATAAGGAAAAAAAAATACTACTATTAATACAGTCATGTGTGTGTCAGCCATGCATCTGAGAGTCTGACAAAGCATAGAGTTTAAGACCTACTCCTCTGCTATAGAGGACAGAGTGACATGAAGTAGATGAGACAGCAGGGGGCTCTCCTAAACCGATCTGGACAAGCTTTGGTAGTGTCAGAGTCCACCTTACCAGTCTGTCCCACAACTACTGCCCCAAATGGAGAACTGCAAGAAGCAGTGGCCTGGTGCCAAACACCGAATGCAACTGAACATGATAAAATACACATCTAAAATGCTAGCAAGACAGATTATGAATTTTACATTACCTGTAAATGGATCTGCTGTAGGTATTGTGCTTGACCCAGATGAAGAGCCGGGAACGTAACGTCCAGCACCTTGTGAACAGTAAGAAAAGCAATGACTATTACACACAGCTTGACGTTATTAAAATGTCAATACTTTTCAGACAGAAACGCTCAAAAATAAAGCCAAACATCAAATATGTCTTGTTTAGTTTGATACTGAAATAAATCTGTTCCTATCTACACAAGCATCCCCTGATGCTAAACAAATTCTCCCTAATTATTTGAGGGTCTGAAATTTGTTTTCTGGGGCATATATGTTACACAGTTAGACGCAGACAAATCAAAAGTATGTGTGTAAGTTCAGATGACTGCAGCTTCATGAATTACATCTGAACCCGATTACCCTCAAGCCTCATTTCTAGTTCACTGCAAAAAAAATATATTTAGCTCAATTATTGTAATGACATTTCATTCCTACCTTCATGTTTAGGAATCTAGTTGAAATAAGAGCACAACCTCAGCGAGTTTGCTGACGACAAGGAACTGAGAGGAGTGACTGATGTTATCATTTAAGTTTATGATTTTTACCTGTAAATGGATCTGAATATTGAGCACTTGTACTCAACAATGTTTGCCCTTTAGTGTTGTCCATAATAAACTTGGCCACCTGATCCAGAAACATAGGATTTAGATCGTTCTTCTGCAGGAAATTGTATGCAGTCAGCCAAGGATCATCCGTGATGTTATATGGCAGTTTGTAGGAAGGCCCACTTTCATTTACATCAATAGTGAAAACATAGTCATACTCCTTTAAGCAGATTGAAAATAAAAATAAATTAGAAGCTTGTCAGCACTTTTTTCCATAAGGATGTATCAAATGCATCCTAATAATGGCCCAGGGCTAAGCCTAAAAACTTTAATACTGATACTTGCAGATTGTATCAATAATACGTTCCTATGCAGGCTGCAAGTAAAAAATAAACTATACCCTGTGTTTTCTAGAATTCTCTGTCTCAAGGAGAGGAGGCTAGAACAACATATTATGGTAAAGTGTGTGCAGATATATTACAAAATAATAGATGCATCAGGTAACTCTTGTGGACATCTCTGGCTGCCTGCAAAGTAGTCACACGTGTCAAAAAATTTCAGTCTTAAAAGTGTACTCCTAATAGTGAAAAACAACAAAATCCTAAGGTTTTTTTTATAAACCATGTGAGAGATAAAATTAGTATCTCAAAGGCATTCCTTCTGAGTTGGTACTAGACAGAGCCTGTTCTGCGTATATTTCCGTAAGACAAACATTTTTCAGCTTATGCGTCTTTGGGTTCAAAAGTTACTATAGAAAAGGGGTACAGAACGCCTGGTACTTAGTATTTTAGGTAAGCCTCACATTATAAATTGTATGGTTCACTTCCTTTAGAAAGCAAGTTAAAACTAACTCCTCAAGATATTAGCAATAAATACTAGAGAACTTAAACATTTCTCTACTAGTAGTTTACTTTTCTCCAAACTGGTTTGTCTCCATTGGCTTGCTCATTTTACAAAATGTGTTTCAAAAGTAATAAAGCAAGCAATACTTATTTACACTTCTACCTCTGCATTTTAATAGATCAAGGTAGACAAAAAAGTACCAACAAATACTTATTTTATAAGTTATATTTTATCTAAGCAAAACTGGAATAAATTTTTAATGAGGAATTAAGAATTTTACTTAGGGAGGAATAAAACCAATTAAAGTTTGCATATACCTTTCCTTCAAATAAAACCTTTCCAGATGTTTGTTGCGTGGCTCCAGAAGAACCAACAACATCACCAATCTTTATCCATCTTCCTTCACTAACACTCCACTGATATGCTTCTACTTTCCCATTATCTTTAATAAGCCGTGTCTGTCCATCTCTTGTTCCTGTAGACAGGAGTGTTGAACAGTTTGAACAAAGCCCAGAATATGGTTTACTTAGGAAAGAAAAATGTCTTCAAATAGCACTCACATTTAGAGATGAAAAGATAGTTCACCAACATTTAAAGTCACAGCACTGGAAGTAACTAGATACTACACGTCACAACAAGAATAGCAGAAACCTTGACAGCATTTTACAATTACAGTAATGGTATCTGCCACCAGACTAAGTTGCAAAAGCAACCTTTAAGTCAAGTATTTTGAAAGTTTACTATTTTCCCAGGCAGATGACAATCAAGAATGGTGATATTCTCCCATGGTCTAACAAGATGGGAAGCTTCATACGATTGTAAGATTTATGCCACTTGCTGATCAGAGCCAAGGCTTGAGATCACTGGTTACTTCGCCTTGGGAAAAAGTATTTGTCTATTTAAAAGTAATCTTAGCTATCAGTGCTTCCAGTGTATTCTGAGTAATCTCCTGAGTACCTCAAAAGCGTAAACTGAGCCAAGACAAACTTTTCCAAGACAAAAATTAAGGCAGAAAATTTGCATCTACTTTTCTTTTAGGAAAAAAACTCCACATTCAGTAGTCCTTTTGCAAATTATTTAACTGTCTCATATACTACTGGCATAACAGATCTAAAAAATCTCGAACAGTCTGCAGTATCCCAAATTCCACATCCTTCCAAACTCTCATATTTTTTACCATTTTAGTCTGCAAAAAATCCCCAACGTATACCTGAGCTAGAGCCTTGCTTTCAAAAGGATCAATGAAAGAACAGGAGAGCAAAATTAAACTGTTTTCCTTATTAACTCTATTAAAAATGATCAAAGCTTTAATTTTGTAAACTATGGAAAGTATCAATTCCCCAGAACCAAGATTTGGAGGTATCTCTAACCTGACAAAAGTATAACAACTTACCAGGATCCTTAAGATGTTCTCTTCCAGGAAGGTCATTAGCATTAATATCTCCTAAATCACCAGTTTTAGGGTCAATAGATGCTTGGGAAAGCTCATTTTCAAAAGCTTGAATCTCTTCAGCACTTGCTGTACGTTCCAAAGATGCTGTAAACACTCTTATAATTCCATCACTGAATGGAGAGAAAACAGTCACACAGAAATACTATTTTAAACATCAAAATGATTACATAGATTCTAATGGTGACTTCTATGTCAGGAGAAACCATAATTATTTCTAAAAACCCCTCCCAATTATTTTTATGAAAGGAATTCACTCTTACACTAATAACAGCCAGAGAAGAACTTAAGCAGGTAACCCTCTCTATAGTAAAATTTTAAAATCAAGGTAGGATATGCCTATTAAAAGGGTTCTTTATACAGTACTTGTAAGTCCATTCTCAGTCTATTCATGGTTTACCACGTTCACAAAGAACTCACTCTACCTCTGCAATTCACCTATAACTGACTTTTTGGAATAAGCATAGCCCATGTTTAAATTTAATCCAGACACACACTTGGATGGCTGTATTTCTAAATATAGATGAAAACAATATCCAAAAGGAAGCTTGCAATTTCATCTAAAAATACACTGGGAGTAAAACATGAATACCTTGCACCAACTACGATGTCACCATTGTCTAACACACAGCAGCACCATATAGACTGAGCTGGAAGTCTGATAGTTTGAGCACATCCCCCTTGTTTCCAGATTCTAAGAGATCTATCCTCTCCAGTAGTTACAAAATCTGAAAAGAAAAAGTAATAAAAACTTTTAAAGTATATTTTTAGTGTACTAGATACCGTGATACTGCCTTTCTGCAAATGGGTATCTAAAAATCAGAACAGTAAAAGAACCTTTGTTCAATTTAATACTTCCCTCAGTTGCAACAAGCAAACTAAAAAGAAAGCCACCACATAGTTGTCTTCTCAAAAAAACAAAAATAAAGTGCATAAGTTGTGGACTAAGCAGCTAGTCAGGGAATGAAATTACTCTCATGACAAACAAAAGCCTCCTTCCTCCTTTCCCGAGTTTAAACAAGGAACCTTGAACAATTTTGTAACCATCATTGATTTACCTTACTTTATACTTGCAAGGTAGGCTTGTTTTTCCAGGAAACACGCATAAAGCATTCTCTAAAGTCTACAAATGCCTCAATGAGGAATTTTAAGGCATAAGATATTTACAAAATACACATCCAACAATATACATGCAATTTACCTGTTGAACAAATGCACAAGTGTCCCATATACCACACAAAGGTCACTGACTTGGAATTTCTTCAGAACAAACTGTTGCAGTCAGTTGTAGAACCTCTGCTCCTCTAACTCTGACAACAAATGCAATTAAGCCCCACACATAAAATTCTTAACCTAAACTGTTTGTAATGTACTTTGAAAACCTTTGTGGAAGTATCTAAATTTACATTATCTGCTATGCCACACATTACCATTTTAGTGCTCTGCAACAGTGCTGAAATACAGGTGGCAACCTAGATAACAGTTTTGCCTATCACTTTGACAAAGTTTCACTTAAGCCTTACAATCAGGCCTGACCCAGGACCTTTCATTTCACCTACTGCCAGAGCAATTCTGCTGGAGGTGTGATTTGGAGTCAATCACAATAATTTTTTTTTTCAAATTATTTATGCTAAGGAAAGAAAAAAAAATTAAACTCTACCTGGGTTCTTTAGTTGTGGCAGCTCCACAGAACTACCAAATGCCTACCTTGTTATTTCATTTTGGAAGAATGTTCAGTAATAGTCACAAAAATAATCCTACCTTTACAGTGAGGGAAGACAGAGATGCTGTATATGTAATTTGTATGTCCGTAATACACCTGCAGACACTCGCCAGAGATCTGCCATCTTCGAACACTAGCATCATTAGCACAGGAAAGGAATTCCATTTCACTGAGAATAGCTAGACCTCTCACACAATCTTCATGTCCTTTATAAAAGAAAGGAAGACTTTTAATGCAGCTTTTCTTTCCATTAGCAGCAGTATACCATTTCTATTTACCTCATATTAAAATCCTGGCAACCAATCTTCATTATGGGAACCGATTTAAAAAAAAAAAAACAAACAAAGGCAATTTATTGCTTATTATTCTCTAAAAAAAATTCAATTCTTCTAAAAAAGTAATGTGATTTCTGGTCATGCAACTCAAGAAAATTTAAAAATCCTACCTAAAAATTGTTCAGTCAATCTACAGTTCTAATTTTTTTCTCTTTTTAAAAGAACACATGCCCCCGATTAAATTACCAACTGCAGCAACATTTACCAGTGAATGTTCTTTCACATCTTCCTGCCTTCCACAGTTTAATAGTTTTGTCGGCTGAGCCAGTCAACATTAATCCCTGTTCAGGCAGTATTTTCACTGCCCATATTGCAGCTGTGTGACCCTGAAAAAAAAACAAAAAACATTATTAGACTTGTCAGAATCAAACTGAGAGTACCAGTTTTATGTTCATGTAGAGGAACTTCATACCTGTAGCGTCATCATACATCTGTCATTCAACCACACCTTTGCTGTTGTATCCCACGATCCACTTAATAATGTGCCGAATTTCCCAGATGAAAGGCTGCAAACTGGAATGAATATTCAAATCAGCACTGACAAGTTTCCTGCATTGCCACCAATCTTATGCCAGCAATTTAAAGTGATTTATTTAAGGAGATTTACTTGGTATTAGTGGCATATTTAGTGTTGAGGAGTTTGGGGAAGAGTTAAGTTGAACTGTAGACACACTGCATCCTAGAAAGGTGCTGCTTAAAAATCTCTTCACTTTAGATGACAAAATTTCAGCTCTTTTTGCCATTCATATTTTTAAATTTCTCTTCTCCTCAGACTAGAATTCGCTGACAAACAGGTTAAATAACCAGTCAAGGCACAGAATTAATGCAAAGGTTTAGTTTTAAGATTACAGAGAAAGCCAAGATTTAATCATCATGTATTAATTTATGTCCTCAAGAAACAAGATTTTGTACAAAAAAATACTTTGCTCATCTTCTCGGAAGGCAAAATACTACTACCAAGAAATTGTGGTGACATTTGAAGTTTTAACAAAAAGATGATCTGCAAATGCTCCAGTAATACACAAGTATACAACTGGAGACACTGGGTGCTAACAAGTTTACTAGTAAGTTTACAAAAAGCTAAGTCATACAGTACCCTGTCCATGTAATCGTTCATAAAAGGGAAATACGGCCTGATATTTCATGTTTCTGTGACTCCACAGAATCAGACGGTATTCTACTTATCACTTCTCATGTCCTACTTTTTCCGCACCTTAAAAAAGATTTTACAATTAGTGTAATTTTACTTTTTTTGTGTGTTTCACATTACTGTAAAAATTGCAGCAAATACTTTTTTGTAGGGAAATCTATAACTTGTCAAGAACACCTCATTGGTTTTTATACCTCTGGAGAGAGCATGTCACACATTATTTTAACTACTCATCCATCCCAGGTTTCTGATAAAGTATAC
This sequence comes from Rhinoptilus africanus, assembly GCA_013400135.1. Lineage (NCBI taxonomy): Eukaryota > Metazoa > Chordata > Aves > Charadriiformes > Glareolidae > Rhinoptilus > Rhinoptilus africanus. The sequence goes on from VXBO01006731.1 coordinate 103,839, forward strand.
AAGCTATTCCACACCTTACACCGTGACATCTTCTTTCTTTCTCAGAGAAAACCAAGAGCTTTATAATACAAACATAAATTTTAGGTACTGTTTAGCAGTCCAGGATATTTTCAAACTGGACTCCACAACCACTCTTTAATACAGTTAAAAAAAAGCCCCAAAGCCTCCAAGTCTTGAAATGTTTATTTGATACCTTATAATTACATGATTAGACTGTTCAAAGATCTATTGATCAGCTCACTGCCATGGTTTAACCCCAGCCAGCAGCTAGGACCATGCAGCCACTCGAGCAGTTCTCCCCCTTCCACCAAAAGGGCAGAGATAAGAGGGAGAAAAGAAGGGGAAAGGGAAAGTTGAGTTGAGATAAAGACAATTCAATAGAACAGTAACAGAAAAGGCAAATAATAGTGACACAAGCCACCCTCATCACTTGGTGAATTGGTATCTGCCCAAGCCATGATCATGATGAGTACCCTCCCCTGCACCCTCATGGCTAACTCCATTTATACACTGAGCACGATGTCTATGGTACAGAATATTCCTTTGGCCATTCCATCATTCTCTCTGTGGTACTTATCAGTTTCTATGGGAAGCTGAAAAATGTCCTTGAAAACTATAAACAACACCTGGCAACAACTAAAACCAGTATGAATTATTGACATTCCTTTCATACTAAATGTGAAACACAGCAACCGCTAGAAAAAAAGATTAACTGTAGCCCAGCTGAAACCAGGACGCATACGAAAAGAAAAACTTAGTATACGAAAATTGCTGAAACTTATTACATAGATCAAGAAAAGGTATACAAAGTTGGTGTAATACGTCACATGCTGCACTGACCTCACTAAGGAAAGATGAAATTTCTGTAATGAGCTTTTAGTCCTTACTACATATTTAAAGCACTAATTAATAGTAGATTCCCCATTTAGGTAATAAAATGGGCAGTAAAAGTTTTTTTTATTTAGGAAGCTGACTTTTTCTACTTTTATCAACTTTGGCATAAAAATTAAGCTTAATACATGGAGAACTAAATTAACTGCTTCTTAAAAATCCAACTCTTGGCAAAAGGGTAATCATTCTGTAAATTGCCACATGTTCACACATAACAGTAAAAGCTCAAGCATTCATCAGTGTAACCCTGGATGTCCTCACAATGAACTGTCACTGCATAAACTGAGAATATAAAAATCTATTTTTCAGAGACTATAGCAAATAGTTGGTTACAGTAAATACTAAAGAAATCAGAATTGAGTTTTATAAGTTTAATTTTAATTTCCTCTAACAAATCACACTAACTTTTATGCAACAAATTAAAAAAAAAGACTACATACCTGTGTTCTTATGACCCTTAAGGGTGTAAAGAGGAGCTGAGTTGTCAACTGTGAAAATGCAAATATTGTGATCATTGCCACCAGTTGCAATCAGCCCACGAGGATAGAGGTCACTTGGAGGTATGATGCACACACAAGATACAAAATTTGAGTGGCCACTCATACAGTGCATTTCAGTAAAACCCCTGTTAAGACTAAACACATATGATAATCAGTTTAGAGTCATGACAGAAACAGTATTTATTTAAGGCACTGAATTTACAACATGTGTTTTATACTCCAACTCTTGAATTAACAACTATGCTTGTACTGTGCTGAATAAATACTATGTCTCTCCTAGAAAGAATGAAAAACTTAACAGAAAAATAATTACAATGTTACAACTCAGTAAGCAATATTTAAAGCTTTCCACTTATTTTTCAGTAATGGTAGGCCTGGAAGAACTTAGTTTTGATTTTCCTTGCTCACTGGCAAACACTATGCCCAATTTCATCAGTAGTTACAGTTTGCCTTTATGAAATCTCTTACTGTCTCAAGACTTAAATATGTACCCCTATATACCCTAAAATAACAGAGCACATAAATGAAAGAAGTTTACTGCCTGCCAAATCTATTCACTGGCTCTTAATTAGGAGCACTGCAGAGTTTAACAGTTAAATAGATTATAACTGAGTCAAGCAGCACCCTTATTGCCTTAACAAGACCCAGCCTCAAAAGTTACAGCACTAACTCGAAAAAGATAGTTATCCCCACATAATAAATGTATGAGTTGTGGTGGTGTTTGTTTGCTTCGGGCCTTTTTCAATTTCTGTGTTTGCTTCGCCCTCACCCCAAAGAACATAACATATCATATCACACTGTTATCCTTCATACTCTAATGCTCATAAAGCTTGGAATATGCAGGGAAATCATGATATTCTTCTGAATTCTAAAACTTCTTATCTGCTGAAGGTACAGAGAACAGATGAAGGAAACATAGGTTCCTGTAAAATTTAAATAACAAAAATAACATACAGCAATTTGCTTACCCACTGAAGCATGCCTAATGTAATACCAGAGTCTTGAAAGCAGAGAGAAAGAAGCATTACCAGCACTATGACTCTGCATGTGTTACTCTAGCCTTCCTCACATAGCCCTCAAAAATTATGGGTTAAAATTAGACTTCCTTACATGCAATAAATTTCTAGGCAATTTAACAAGTTCTACCCCTTGTGATGAGAGATTTAACAAGACACACGTAATGACATTAGTTTTGCCCCCCCGCCCTCAGTTGCAGAGCTAGAGATACCAATTTAAACACACATGTGAACATTCAGGCAAATTTGCCTGAATTACCCCTGAGCAATTATCCCTGTTTCAGCAGCAGAAAGAATATCCACACCTAGCAACTTCGGAATGTAGTTCACAATTCAAAACTACAGACAGGTGAGGAGATAAGTCCTGTGGCTTCCTGCAATACCCTAAGTCTCCATCATCTCCTAGCACTACCTCTTCTGGTCACAATGATATGCTGAAAAATTCACACAGTGAATGCAACAAGATGAATAGTAGGAGATAACCCTGTACAACATGAATATCAGAGAAAATAACACTTTTTTTTTTCCCTTATCCAATGCCTCTGTGCATTTAAGTTTCCTGTGTAGTTTTGGGTTCATATTCCATTTTATGTTCAAAGAATCCTGCTCAGCAAAAGACAGAAAAGAGTTTTCTAAAAACATTCAAACCATATCGCCTTACTGTCAAAAATGCAGCACCGTTATTTAGGGGGATTACTTTGGTACTGAATACCAGGAGGCGGAAACAACACTAACACCACCTGGAAAAAAGACCTCCGGATTTATAGACGTTATTAGCGCCCGCAAAGGAGGCTAAAGTATCAACACAGAGTTAACTGAGCGAATACAACCTTCCTCAGAAGCAGGCGTGCAAGCGNAGCCGCGCAGTGCGGTCCCGGGAGACGGACACGAAACCGCCCGGCGGGAAGAGGCCGCGGGTCAGGCCCCGCACGTCCTGCCCGTGCCCCACCAGGGAGCAGCGAAGCCGGTACGCGCCGCCCTCGCCCGCCATGGCGAGAGGCCGCCGAGGGAGGTGTCCTGACACAGCAACTAACCCCGCCGCCGCCGATACCGGAAACCGCCGAGAGCCGCGCCGGAAGAGCAGTCCCTGGGCAAGCCGGGCCGGTGGCGTGGCGAGACTACATCTCCCGGCAGGCATCGCGCTCCAGAGAGCGGTAGAGTCACTGTTCTTCCGCCGCGAGGCATGCTGGGAAGTGTAGTAGATTCCGTAGAGGCCGGAACGAGATTTCTGACTCTCGCGATGCCCGGGCGCTGGTGCGAGTGGGTTGGGTGGTTGCCGCGATACCGGATGCGTCGTCTGTGGAGGCTTTAATGGCTGCCGGTGAGAGGAAGGGGCAGCCCCCGCCCGGGAAGCGGGGTCTGCGCCTGCCTGTGGCTCCGCTGGACTTCCCTGTCCCGTACCTGGTGCCGCAGCCTCCGTGCCTCCTCGGCTTCAGAGGCCCTCAGCCTGTCTGGTGGCGGGTGTTTATCGCCCTGGGGGAGCAGGGGTACTTCTGCCCGTGTGGGTCGTGGCGGACAGTACCGGCATCTCCCAAGGCCTGCCTGGCAGTCTCAGCCATCGAAAGGCTGTCTCTGTGTGGTTCTGCGGCTTGGGGGGGAGGTCCTCAGGGGTGCAAGCGACCAGTGTTTATGAGGGGTGGCGCAGCCAGGGTTTGCATTGGTGACGGGTGGTGGTTGAAGGACTGTCCCCAGGTAACCCAAGTGGGTACTTACAACAGCAGTTCACTTCCAGGTTGTTTCATGAGAGACTTGAATTCTATGGGCGGATGCCGAATCAGTAAACGCCACAAGAATTTGCAGTAATTGTTTTACCACATAAACTGGGTACTGACTAAGCACTGAATAGGGGCTTCTGTCTTACTGACAGAGTTTCTGGGGTCGTTTCTGAGCACAGTTTCTCTCTTGTACCATGCTTTTTTAGTAGAGAAGTGCTTTACAGGTTTCTAAAACAAGCTAAACTTTTAATAAGGTGAAGAATTAAGCTTTAAAGAGTTGATCTCTGGTAGATGTAAAGAACTTGTACACATTAAAGGACAATTTCTATCCCTCTTTCCAGGGAGAAGTTCAAAAGAGACTAAATATGGCCAGCAGTCACAGACCTCCAATAGCTCGGCCTTCTTCAAGAGCAGGAATAGGGTTGACTGCAAGGCCTACCTCTTCATCAAGGACTCCATCAGCAACCAGAATAGGAACAGGGGTATGTTAAAAAATTTGAATGTGAGCTTCCATATATTTAGATTTTTATCCTTTTTATGAGAGGGTTTTGGTTTTTTTTTTTTTACTACCATGACTGGAGTGATAATTTCTCAGGAAGAATTTTAAGATTACAATTTTGTACAGAGTTTTATTTTCTAAATTTGACTGAAAGGGTCAAAGAGGTCTTGCATCAGGAGTTCACCTGGTAGACCGGAATAGCATTAATGTTGCAGAGAAAGGGAACAATGAACAGCTACTTAAAGGTAATTTTTTGCCCTTCTGCAGCAGACATTTGACTGAAGCTTTATTTACCTGAAGAGATGTAAAAGCTAAAAGATTCTTGCAGGAACAGTATCGAGACAAACTTAAGTTTTGAATTGTTTTGGCAATAGCATAAATTCATAATTCAGTTGGGAGGTTTGTGGTTTTTTGTTTTTTATAGATGCCTCCTAGTACATCAAGACCTGGTTCTCGTGGTGGTTCTTCAACTACCGGAGTCGTCTTATCATCTCAGATTAAAGTTGCTGACCGTCCAGTGACTCAGCAGGGATTAAGTGGAATGAAAACTGCAATGAAAGGTATTTTTGACTGAAAATAGCTATCAAAGTGTCTGCACCCATTTCAAAGGAATATTTAGTTTTTTAAAGGAAAACTTCATTGCTATATCAATTGCAGAGTGAATTAATAGAAATAGAAGAAAAGAAAGGTAGATTAAAGCATGCCTCTCTTATTTTCTTTTCTCTTGGCAGTCAGAGAAGACAAAGGCTTTTCTGTGCCTTAGTCGTGTTTAAAAATCATTCAAAAGAATAGAAAACGATAAATTGCATCTTTTTCCAGCACTGCAGAACAATTAAAATACTCTATTATATAGTAATATTCATATAGCTGAAGAAGCAATGTTAATCTTCACAAGAGTCTAAAATGAATTTCTGCCTTCATTTGTTTTAATGAGGTAAAATCTATTTAAGAACACTGAGAAGATGGCAGTTCTCTGCCTGCAAATTCTGCAGATTGATGAGCTGTAAATTATTACAGCTAAATTAGTTGTTTTCTGACAATATGTCATCTTATTCTCCTTTGATAGGTCCTCAGAGACAGATAATGGATAAAACATATTACCTTGGACTACTGAGGTGTGTCTTAACAACACATTGAAACTGCAGAAGTTTTAACGTTCTGTTCCCTTTCTGACTTGAACTTTGTTGTGGTTAACAGTAGAGTGAGATAAGTGGTGTTTACTTACAATGTTATAAGAGTTAAGGTCATTTTACATATAGTTTGTAGGAGGAAAGGAATTTTATGCTTATTTCCAAGTACAAGTAGATTCCTTTGACATTTTGTTACTGGGCCTCCTAAGGTAAATGCACTCCCACAGCGCTAGTAAGAGGAGGGTCAGTGATTTTGAACTTCTACCTGCAACACTTGATAGGTCTGATTACTTCATTTGTAAGAAGTGGCATCACAAACTAAGCGCTTTTTAGTGTACATTTCAGGTGGTCTACTTGAATTACACATTGAGAAAACACTGACAAAGGAAAGGCCTTGCAGAAATTGTGTTGCATGCACTACAGTGTCCATTGATCGTATTGCAGTGTTGAATAATGAGTCCTAAAATATGTCATTTTAAATATGGATGATACCCATGTTCTGTGAAATGATACTATGATTTTATGCCAGTCCGTTTGAGAATAATTCATATATGTTTCACCAATAGGGACAAAAATCTAATTAAAACATTTTATTTCATATCCAGGTTTTCTAACAACTACTTGTGATTTTATCTAATAGAACCACCCTGCTTCTTTCCTCATTTATCCAGCTCTTTGAAATACTGAGTGTATTGAATACACAGTGCAGTGTGAGAAAGAGATACTGATTGCATATGTCTTGTAGGAAAATAAAATTTCTGTTCTATGTTTTAATTGTACAGTAATGATTCTTTTGGTTTATTTTTTTTCAGAAGCAAAACAAATGAACTCACAACAGAAATTAACAAATTACAGGAAGAAGTAGAAATGTACAAGCAAGAGAAATCTGTCTATTTGTCATATGAAAAAAGGTGAGATGTATTGCAGCTAATGCAGTGCTTACTTTCTCAGTCACAAGCTAGTCTCAGGTATTGTTCAAGATTCAAGGAACCATTACATAATTATTTTTTCATTCTTCTGTTTTAAAACATAGA
>VXBO01006733.1:0-16885 GCA_013400135.1 Rhinoptilus africanus
GAAAAGTTAATATAAACAAACAGCAAATATCACTGTTTTCATGGGTTGAAAAAAACACAAGTCATAAATCTGCTTTTGCTCTGTTAGTCTCTCAAATCTTCTCTTTAAGTTTCATTTGCAACAATTCCCATTGTATCTATCATCACGATTACAACTACTTTAAAACAGATCAACGTGTGAAAGTTATATTTGTTATTTTAATTAAAAATATTTCTCACTGCATTTGCTGCTGTTTTCTTCCCTTCCTTTTTTTCCTGCTACTTGACTCCCTGAAACTATCGCCATTTCTGCTTTGCTTCCCTTCCTTTCCTGGTTGTGTATGCCATTCCCTACACCCTTCTGGTGCTGACAGTAAGGAACCCAACATCAAGAGCTTAGTAAAATTTATCAGCTTAGGCTTGAGTCCATTCCTTTTATTTGCGTCACCAATAGAGGCTAAACCACATTAACTGAACAAGAGTTCCTCCTTCACAAAAGTAGTTCTTACTGAACAGAAATAGTTAATTTTTTAAAAATTGGTAGACCAAAAGAATATTCAAGCTATGGGTATTGTATAGTGGCAAGAAGATGATGGAAATATTTTCAAAATTAAATTAAAGGTAGTTTAAAATAACATTGCACAAATAATACACAAATACAAGTAAATAAAAACAGAAGGCATAGGATGTTTCAATTTTCTTCACCACGTGATTGAAATTAAACGTGAATTCATTCAATACTTGGCCCCAAGCCAATTATGTTTTGCAGAGAAAATTGTTTTGAAAGTTCACTAAAATTGAATATCACATACTGGAATATTAAAGCAGAACCAGCCCAACTATCACACTGATACATGGCAGTATTTCCATTTTGCTTTATGTGCCAGGTTGTTATTTCACAATCCCTGTGTGAAATATTTTTCAGACAGACAGAAATACTTCAAATATTTGAGGGAAAAAACCAAAAACAACTTTTCATAAAGGGCAGATTTTTTTTTATTTAATAAGATATCAGCATGGTCCAGAAATGTAATCCAGCTATTAAACCCATGATCACATAGTATATATTACAATAAAATTCTGACCTCAAGTAGTGATTTTACTGACGTTTTAACTTTATTTCCATTCACCTGAATTCAGTGACATTTCAACTTATGTTCTAAACACAGGTAAACGTTTGCATTCAAAGTGAAAGTGTAGGACATTAGCAGGTTCTTCCAGGGAAACCTAGATCTGTCTGCTTTGAGTTTCCTTCAGGGATGTTTCTAAATGCAATTACTGGTTTATCAGTCAGTCTTGACAGCATATTTCAAATCACCAGAACCCTAAATTAAAAGTTAAACTCTTTACATTCAAATTATGCTCCTCTGTCACAACAAGCAGTGCCATCACTTTTCATGTGACAAACAGGCACAGCTGTGCTGCTTCTCTAACAAACTGATCTATTTCATGCTTTTCAATAAAGCACAGAATCTGTTTCCTACTAAAGAAACTTCTCTGCATGTAACAAAATCAGATATTTTGACTTTATGTTTGGATGTCTTTATGTTTGGACGTCTTTCCTGCACATTGATTATCAGTTATCAACGTCCTATTATTTGCAATACTGTTAAACTTCTATTTTTTCATGTAAAAGAACTAAAAAATACTATTTTCTCCTTAAAGTTAAAAAAGGTAAGCATTTTGACAGATCTACAGGCAGTGATATAAAAAGCTAGGGTTATTTCATTAAAAAAATGGTGGGAGCTACCTACATACTTCTTAATTAGCTAGTATGTAGATACAGCTTAGCTGACTGCTATTACAGCAAATCAATGACAAGACTGAAACTCTGTGAGAATATTAGTAGATGTGTTAATTTCCAAGATACTGCATTTATCCTTGTGCTCTAGAATGCATTTGCATTTAAAAAGCAGGGGATCTAGCATAAGGCATCTTCTCAACTACCTCTGTTCTTCTCTATTTCCCGTATCTTATTTCATCTGCAGAGAGGAAGAAAAAAAAAAAAAGAAGAAAAATATCCCTCTCTTCCAATAAGGATTTATTCCAGACTGGGAAACAGTGAAGCGACTGTACAAAATTTCTGCTATAAATATTTGACAGAAGTGCTTCAGAATGTTTTTTCTAAAATTAAAACTTATGAAAATGACAGCTAAGGCTACATCTACATTAGCAAGAAGTACAGAGTTATCGAGAGTGGATCTGTAGAGCAGAACAGCTGGTAACAAAAATTGAGAATTTACACTAGTCGCATTTAGCAGCTTTGTTCTGGAGTAGTCCCATGCACTAAATACACATTAAAGGTCGGAGCACATTCCTGAACGTATCTCTCTGCTTAAAACAGAAGGAATCAAGCTCTGAAGCCACTGGATAAAGCAAACTAAACTACAGCGAGGAGAGATAAGGATAGTCACTCTAAAGGTGTATTCCTGCTTCAAGCTAAGATCCTGGCACAGATTTCCTCTTAGCCATCTCCTCCCTCCCACCCCCAAGACTTTGTCTCTTCCAAGTTTATTTAGAAATGACTGCTTATGATCTAGATCTCAAAGCTATTAAGAGTCTATTATGGAAAGGAAAAAAAAAGCTGGTTGATGGGTATGAGCGAGAGAGAGAGAGACCTCTAGGAACAGCTGAACTGAGGGAAAGGCAGGCAAAAGTCAACGTTACGTATTCTGCTCAGAGAAAGCCAGCTGGCCAACCCGTAAGTACATACTGGCTAATTAAGAAGTATGTAGGTAGCTCCTGCCTAGCCATGCCAAATGTTATCTGTATTCCGGTGGGAGTGTCAAAAGCAGCTGAGGTTAATGCAATGGAAGAAAGGGAATGAGTATAGCACAGAGGACCAAAAGCCATGGAAAGCTGTGCTTTTTAAGTGCTGTAAGGAGCAGTTTCAGCAAAAAGATGTTAGCAAAATTAAGTTCATTTAATTACGTTTAACACTCTTTGGGCTCTTTTTTCTTCTTGTCAGGAAAGTGCAAATGACTTCAGCATTTTATTTCACAGTAACAGCATCCTTCAGCAAACAACTTAGAGAAGCGATGTCTTTCCAAAAGAGAGGTTAACGAACTCCAGCATTACTAATGCTACACGAAACGCTGTGATGGGAGATGTAGCAGCACTGTCAATTTTTTTTTCCCTTCTTACAGGACTCAGTGCTTCTCTACAGATAGTTACTCACCTATTGCTATATAATGAAACAGCTCCTGGCGAGACTGCAATGCATGTGGCATCCACCTTTTCACCTACAGTGCCCAGTAAGAAGAAAAGGCTCAAGACGGAACAAGAGATTGTTCGGCATATTTGGTTAGAGGTTGGGCACACACTAAGAGGCCCAAGATTATAAATTTGGGTCTGTGGGGAAAGAGACCATTCAGGTACAACACAGCAGCAGGGTCATAAAGTCCAGCAGTACAAAGCTGGGCTTTTCTTATTTGGGAATTTAAACACCATGTGTGTGAAAAGAACATCTAGATTTTTACTTGATATATTCCACACAGAAGTATGCCTGTGAGGGGTAAACCTTCAGATTAGCTATATGACCTAATGCAACTGTGATGAGGAAGAAGCAGAGAGAGAAACTTGAGAGGTAAGAAGGGATTGTGCTTGGGAGGAAAGCACAGGAGACTCCATGATCAACACACAAGAATTTTTTCCTGAGAACATGGAACAGAAACCAAAATTCTTTAGTCTTGCCATTCCTGTGGCCCTGTAAAAAAGCAAAAGCATTCCAGCTCCTTTTAATTTTAATGCAGAATGAACGACAAACTTACTACTGTGGTGAGTTTTCCATTACCTCCTTGGACAGGCATATTTGTGGAAATGAAATCTTAAACACTGCTGGTGTCTCATGAGAATGCCAAAATGGTGGTAAAGAACCAGACATTGCTCAGGGTATGCATTTAAAAATCTCGTTAGAACATTATACAAAATACTGTTCAGAAATTTCAAGATTTCAGAGTGACTGTTGCCACAAAAAATATTAGGATTTGTGCCAATTTCCCCACTGCGGAGGACTATATAAGCACAGCTATTTATAATCATTGGAGCAGTTCATTTGATCTTTACAATGAAGACAATGAAAGGGCTATTAAAGGCTTCATTTGAGAAATAATAGTTCTAGGTTTCATGTGCAGAGTCCTGTGCAGTAGTGCATCCACAGTGTTACATGGATCCCAGAAAAAGACCTCCTCCCAATCATTTAGCAACCAAGGGTACTGCTGGAGTCGAGCATGCCTGTTACTGCTAAGTAGGATTACTGAACAACTTAACTCCCAAGGTGCTAAAGTCAAACTTGAGTATGTGAGAGATCTATATAGCAAAACATTTTTCAAAAAGCTGATAATATATTAGATATATGCAGCTGTAATGGACTAAATGCACACTGCAGTACACCCCTACTCACAAGCCTGCCTCCTGCTGCAGGCTAGAAGCTTGTCCTTTACAAGCTTAAAGGAAAAAACCATTCTGCATAAGATGAAAAGATGAAATATGAGGCTATTTGTGTATATTATATTATTTAAGAGAAAATTTTTACCATCACCACTTCCTGTATGTGGTGTGCACTAAAATACCATCAAATATAATGAACGGAACATTTTAGCAGGCACTTTTTGCCCTGCAGTCCATGGTGTCTCATTGTACTTGCAATTCAGCTCTCCAGCAATAACCAGCAAACAAATCACTAAATGCCACTGGCTTTAGGTAGTACACTAATTTAGTATGTTGGAGAGAACAGTGCCTGAATGATACATACAGTGGCTTTTACAGATGAAAGGCAACAAGAACATTTTCATTTGGAAAATATTCACAAGCTCTTTTCACACATGATTGCAACAGTTCAGGCCATGCAGATTCCAGCGTCAGAGTTACGACGAAAGAGCTAAGCTCCAACACAGTCCCAAACTAATGGTACCTAAGGCAACAGTCTGATGCGGTATTAAGTGTAAATGCACTACCCAGCATGGACATGAGTCATAAATTTGACAGATTTTACCACTTTTGATGACAAAATATGACAAAACATTTTTTGTCCAGAACTGAGGAAGTCTTTTTTTAATATAATTTTCCTTTAAGATTTGCACAATACTTGAGATGACTTTGTGGCTTGAACACACAATGCTGAAATCGGTTCTACTCCTTTCTTTGCTATACCTGTTGTGCAACCTCAGAAAAAGTGCCTTACCTCTCCCCTTCAGCAATTCTCCCTACCAGATTTTAGATGATACACTAAAATTCAAAGAAAACAAAATAACAGCCTAACATAAACGCACCTTTCAGAAACACATGCCATGAGATAAGTTGGATATGTGTATTTTGGAGCTCCCTCAGATCCTAGCTAATATATGGAATGGAATACTAGACTCGCTGTCCTATCAGAGAGTATTTCTACATTTTAATTTGAAATGTTTAAATAATTGAGATACAAACTTTTAAGGACTACACAAACCTTTCTGTACTAAGAAAAAAAAAGTATTTGAACCCTATTTTTATAAAAGTGTCCTTGAATAGTGAAATATGAATGGGCAGTGACTACTCATAATCTCCAGAACAGCTTTTAATATACTCTGAAGTACCTACTCATCACATGCCAGACTATACAACACAGGGCTAGGATAAATTCCCTAAAAAACAGCTGACACAGGCAGCAAGAAAGATTTTCCAATACTTCAGCTGGAACTCACCACTACTTCCTACCAAAATAAAGAACGTATCTCATAGTCTAGGAATTTCTACTAGGAAAAGCAAAAAATGAGAGGACGTACAACTCTTTCCTATGCAGAAAACAAACAGGACTCTTTGCAGGGGTTTTGTTGCACTTGCCTGTATGTGACTTTGGGCTCCTACCCAGAACACCTTCAAAACCATATTTTAAGAGCCTGAGTTTACTTGAGCTTGGTTTCAAGCGTCAAGTTCCCCAGATTTCACAATACTCTTCAATTTATTTTCTATGCTAATAGTAGTACCTAGACTCATCAACCTCTTTCTAACAAATATGCTCTATTAAAGAACATGACTGAATCTGGAGTTTTCCGATTGAGTTTTAGTAAGGCCCCTTTTNTGAAACTCCTACTGGAGTAGCGTTGGACATAACACACCTCACACGCTTTTAACTAAAACTCCAAGATCTACCTGTCAGAATGAAACCAACACACTGGCGCCGATTTGCTTCTGAAAGTGGAAACAAAACAAGACAAAACAGATGAGATTTTTAGGGTATCTTACAACTCTGATCTTATTTATACTTCCGTGGACGTGATCAAGCAACACATTCATTGGCTGAACACTCCTTTTAAGCTAGTTTAGCCCTTAATGCTCCTGCTGAAATGTTTAACTAGCACTCAAGACAAAAAGTGAACTCCATCTCTCTGTGACCATACTTAATACTGGCAAAGGCAAATTCTCACAACAATTGAACAAACTTGCTTCTGTTGCTGTGTGAAAGTTCTTCACAACCTGGTGAAGTTCCAAGGAGCCACTGACCAGAAACACAGATAGCAAGTGGCTTCACCTGCTTCAAAAGAATCTATCTGTCACTCAGACCACAATTCCCTGCCATTTCAGCTTGCCTTGATTTACACCTTCCTAAAGAGATGGAAATGTCTACAACACTTTCTTTTATTTTAAAAAACATCCTAAATAAAAAGGAGGACCTATCCTGGATAACAACACAGAACTTACTCTCCATAAATCAAAACTGGGAAAAAGAAGGCTTAGGCTCCCCCTCCTTTCACAGATACTAATTTATTTTCACAATATGGCTAGAAGATGAGAATTCATTATTCCCTTCATTTTACAGATGGTGACTTAAATTCACAGAAATAATGAGGTCAAGGGTTTGACCAATTTGCCACACCCATAATACGTTACGGACTTTATTTTTCAGAATGTTTCATGTTAGATAGTACTTTATACTTGGCGAGACCATAGCTACTAGTGACTTCAGTTTCAGCTTCTACAAGCAACTGCTCTTCCCTACTACTGCAGAAGAAAAAGGGTAAAACAGTCTCAAAGCAGTTATCCACAACTGAGGAAAACGATACTCATAAAAAGCCTGTATCTTACACGAATTCCAAAACAGACTGAAAATCGGTAATTTTCAGGGTCAGTATACAACTTTCTTCAACATGGGACCCTCTTTTCTCTTCCTGCAACCTCCCCGTAAGTTAGAGAGCTGTTCTCAACTTCTGCAACAGAACTGCTCTTGGAGCAGCACCCTGAACCACACAATTGCAATTTATCCACAGAGATCCATCCCGTTCATTATTTCAAGTGGAGTCCCAACTAAAACTGATCAACTTGTGATCCCATTCTTCTACCTGCAGAAGGGTAAATGAGCAGCGCTACCCTAATATACAGTAGACAGCATTTCTGACAAAGCAGATCATAAAGGTTAGTGACGTTGTAGTATCCAGCAAGAACGTGTGCAAATACAGACAAGAACTTGCTTCATTTTTGCAACACACTCCCACTTCCTTCCTTTACTTTCTCTAAAGTTTCCAGCCTCAAACCAACTCTGAGATCCTGCCATTGCAAATGTCACTCAGCTCATCAAGATTATGATAAAATAAAAGCAGATTGTTGATATCAGACTTCCAAACTCTTATGGAATTTATGTCTTCCCAAGGCACTGAAAACCCATAAAACCTAACATTTTGACAAAATACCCTTGCAGATGCTATGCCAAACTATCTAGTCTTACTTGGCATATAAGAGCTAAAAATTATTAACAGAATATGACAGAGGAAAATAAACAAAAGGATCACAGCTATCTATAAATGACCTTTAATGTACTTCCACATAGATGGCTGAACATGGAAGAACTAAAGAAAATGAGCGTGCTAAGCTCTACTTCTACTTTTACACATCACAGTAGTATACTAAATATTAAAGTCAAAGTATCCAAAAAGGTGACATTTTCAAAGGATGGGACACTGAAAGAATCAGTTAGATTCATGAACCCAAAACCAGGTTAACCCATCTGCATGAAGCCCCATCCAAAAGATGACACACCAAGACCCTGTGAGGTGCTGAGAAAAGGTGTGAAACAAAAGAAGTAAGGAGGGGATTAATTCTTTCCCAGTTGACTCTTAAACATCTCCTAGGATAATGAAGTCCTTCCTCACTTTAAAAAAAAAGAAGAAAGCTTTGGGAATTAATTCATTAACATAATGTCATTTCAGGTGAAAAACAATGCTGACAAACCTGGCCTAAACTGACAGGGTGCTACAACCCTGAAAACAAGCAAGTGGGGAAAATGGTGCTGTGCAACAGGGATCCCAAAAGCAGGTTTTATATAAACAGACAGCTGATACAGGGAAGCACTGAATAAGAAGGTACTTGAAGAAATAAAAAGCATGACCGAATACCATGATTTCTCCACTTTTATTTTTTAACCGAAATAGCTTCTCGAGTCTGAAACCCTAAATGTTAGTTGTTTAGTAAAAGAAATACACAGGGCCAAGGAACTGTCTTTACAATAGGTACTTTCTGGTTCTACACCTCAATCGTACAGATGTTTATATTCAGGATAAACCTGCAGAACAGAAGTCCTGTCAACTTAAGATTACAGAATTATCCATTATCTCGGAGAAGCACTTGAAGGGCTGTGCGCCTGCTTCACACTGAAGCATGCGGACTGGATACATATGTTACAAATGAACTTTCAAAACCATATTCTTAAGTAATTAACAATTCTCATGACAGCATTTGGAAAATGCTCGTTTTACTAGAAGAGCATAAAACAGTAGGACATTTGATATCATAATGGCATGCCAGATTGTTCAAGAATGGCAGGCTCTTCATCAATAAGCCAGTACTATGTTGTTGTTAAAAAAGAAAAAAAGGGCAGATCATTCCATCACACCTCTTTCTCTATTTTCTCATATAATTTCCTCTTAATACGCAACAAAAGTGCTGCATACAAAGCATTTAAATTAGCATTTTATGACATAACAAATTTTAAATAAAACAGCTTAAAATACCAAAGCTGAAAGTCTGTGGAACTTGCATAACATCAACCACATGACATTTTTATCAGAGAATGGTTAGAATTCTTTAAAAGCAGAAAGTCCTCCCTAATTCTAAGAGACTTCTGTTAAAGCATGTTTTTACGCATATAGTTACATAGCCCCTGCCCCAAATTGGGAGGGACAAGACATAAGAAACGTATGTTTAAGAATAGGGTTAACTCCTGGCATTAACCACAAACAGAAACAGACAAACAAAAAAGCATTCCCTCTCCTAAAAATGGTGATAAATCTGCCTTCCAGAAGTCAGACATCGGGTCCCATTTCAGTTGGTCAGAAATGGCTCCTGTAGTGACAAGGGGCATCATTCCTTCTGAGCCATGTATACCATTTCTAGAGCATTCCTCCATGTGGACTAGTAAGGAACTGCAACCGGTGTCAGAATTCAAGATGAATCTGAAGGATGTTTGTTAGTATTGTCTTATTCTCAAGTGCATTTCTCTACTCTCAGATTAAGCCTTTGTCTTTTCATGGAAGATACCAGCACTATTGTTTTTACATATGGATGGCTGTTCTGCAAGGAAGCACTGGAAAGAAACAAACAGAATGATGGAATAATTGTTTTTCTCATTGAAAGAAATTTTGCAAGATCAAAAATACCATGTTTCTTTTCAGATGTTATCAATATCAAAACGATAATTTCTGAATAAATGTTCTTATTAATATTTATGCTTTAGCTACTTTTCTTATTTCTCCTTCGGCAGTAGAAAATAAGGTCGTTTCACTTTCAGTTTCCCACTCATAAACTCACTCTGGGTTGCAAGCACTGGAAGAGACTTTCTTCAGCTAAGTTCCAGTACAAACAATGTAGAAGAGACATTCATGTATTTGTCTTTTCTTAAAATACATATATAAAAGAAACTGCATTTTTAGTAAGCGAGATGTAGTGCAAAGAAGTCTTATTTATGGAACCAGTTAATGAGTCATTTAAATTAAAAAAAAAAAAGCAACAAACAAACCCCAAAAACTTCATTAAAAATCTGTATAGTAAAACTTAGTAGAATGTACCACAGCTTTACAAGACTACCACACACAGGCAGTACAAGAAGAATGCATGCTTTGACTATTAAAAATGAAAAACATGTGACTGAAAAACATTTCTATTCCACATTTGAAAGGAAAAAAAAAAAGCTTGACAGCTTTACAATTTATCAAACCTTCAGCAACAAGTTCAGCATGGAATCCCAATGGACTAACTAAAATCAGATCTTCGTAACATTTTCCTCACACTACTGGGGTGACTTCCAGGCTCAGCTGGTCACACCCATAAGCAATCAGCTCTAGCTGACCCTGCTCTGAGCACAAAGGTGGACTAGATGACCTCCAGAGATGCCTTCTAACCTCAACTAGTCTATAATTCTGTAACGTGAATTAAAAATTTAGATGTTCTTTACCACAGCAGCAGCATGCCTACTGGCAGGTCTCTTCTCCTGCCTATACATCCAGCATTTTAAAAGGTTTAAGTCTTCTATATTCTCCAGCAACTTATGCCATGTAGTCAGGACAGCGTTTATTCCAACAAAGACTTACACAAGTGGCTAGAAGAACCCACGTAGCTTGCGAGTACTGATGTCATACTCAAGTTAATCATATCATTAAGATGGCTGCGTGGAATACAAACATTGTCCCTCCTGAGGAACATACCTAGCTGTTGAAATAGACATTTACATGGAAAAGCCACCTCACCTCTTTACTCTTGAGCATAAGACATACCTAAGTTTCCAGAGTGCCTGATGGGATCTCCCTTTATTCTCGATAGCCTCTCATAATAAAGGAGATTCTTTTCTTTCCCAGAATAGGTTTCCTCTTTATAGAATCAAGGAGCCATGCTTGTCCAAGAACTCTGGCTCTCAGGAGCCAAAGAAACTTACTGCAAAATCCATTACTCTTCCCTTCTAATCTACAAGTATAAAAAACTTGTATGTTCACAGGTGCTTCCTCTTGAGTCTTTTTTAGGATGAGCTATGGGTTCAAAGGAAGCACCTGCACACATGTTTAGCATAATGATACTCCCATTAAGCTAAATGGAGAAGTGGAGTTGTAAGCTTCAGTTTTGATCTATTGGCTATTCCTTAAAGATGTAACTAAGTAGACCTTTGTCAACTAGTCAGAAGAAGTCAGAGAGTCGTAGTCAATGGGGCAGAATCTAGTTGGAGGCCTGTGACTAGTGGAGTCCCTCAGGGGTCGGTACTGGGACCGGTGTTGTTCAACATCTTCATCAACGACCTGGATGAGGGTACAGAGTGTACCCTCAGCAAGTTTGCGGATGACACCAAGCTGGGAGGAGTGGCCGACACCCCAGAAGACTGTGCTGCCATTCAGAGGGACCTGGACAGGCTGGAGAGTTGGGCGGGGCGAAACCTGATGAGGTTCAACAAGGGCAAGTGTAGAGTTTTGCATTTGGGGAAGAAAAACACCATGTACCAGTACAGGTTGGGGGCTGACCTGCTGGAGAGCAGTGTAGGTGAAAGGGACCTGGGGGTCCTGGTAGACAGGAGGATGACCATGAGCCAGCAATGTGCCCTTGTGGCTAAGAAGGCCAATGGCATCCTGGGCTGCATTAGAAAGGGGGTGGTGAGTCGGTCAAGAGAGGTTCTCCTCCCCCTCTATTCTGCATTGGTGAGGCCACATCTGGAGTATTGTGTCCAGTTCTGGGCCCCTCAGTTCAAGAAGGACAGGGAACTGCTTGAGAGAGTCCAGCGCAGAGCCACAAAGATGATTAAGGGAGTGGAACATCTCCCTTATGAGGAAAGGCTGAGGGAGCTGGGTCTCTTTAGTCTGGAGAAAAGGAGACTGAGGGGTGACCTCATCAATGTCTTCAAATACGTAAAGGGGGAGTGTCAGGAAGATGGAGAGAAGTTGTTTTCAGTGATGACCAGTGATAGGACAAGGAGTAATGGATGCAAATTGGAGCATAGGAGATTCAAGAGGAATATCAGGAAGAATTTTTTTACTGTGAGAGTGACAGAGCACTGGAACAGGCTGCCCAGAGAGGTTGTGAAGTCTCCTTCACTGGAGACATTCAAAACCCGCCTGGACGCGTTCCTGGGTGATGTGCTCTAGGTGACCCTGCTCTGGCAGGGGGGTTGGACTAGATGATCTTTCGAGGTCCCTTCCAACCCTATGATTCTATGATTCTATGAACTAAGAAAGACTGTTCCGTTACCACAGCATCTACTGAAGAAAAACCTAAAAGCTTCTCTATCAGTACTTTGCCAAACTTAAGATAAGCAAGCCAATTGCCAATTAAGTTTAAATTCCTTCTACAGGAATCTACATCCCCTCTGGAAACCTTCTAAAGATCTCCAAGACAAGAGACTTCAAATCTACTCTGTACATTATTACTAGAAACACAGTAATTTCTATTTAAATCTTCATAAGTTAATGATAATTTGCCATCTTAACACCAAGAAAACCCACAACTTATCTACAGCGCTGCCAGAAGGAACACCACCTAGAAACATGCAAAGGCCCTTCACGGGCTAAAAGCAGATGAACTGCCAACACCTACTCACAGTCCTTCAACTTCAGCGTGATTCACCACAAGTAAAACAGTGCGCTTCAGCGCTACTGTTCACAAGCAAGACCTAAAACAGTAGATGCAGGGGGAAAAAAAAGCAAGGTTCTGACTCTGACTAGGCTTACTTACAGGTCCCCGGCTGGATAACTGAGGATTTTGTCCTGGCTAAATTGTGAAGACATGTGAAATATTCAACGGTCTTTATTGCCACCTCTTGGCCATCGTCACCTATCACAAAAGCAACAGAAGAAAATCATATTCCAGTTCCTTTATGGAAATAATTTTTCTCTGGAGGAAAAGAGATAGTGAGGTAACAGATGGAGTGGAAACAGAGAAGAGAGAATAACCCAATACTGTTTGCATACAAGTATAACTACTTAGAGCTGTAAAAGTACAGTGAGTACTGCAATTAACCTTCATTAATGTTTTACTATGTCATCTGGAGAATTGAAGGGACTGGAAGCAAAGAACCAGTTATTTTTAAGACAAAAGACAACATTTTTTATTTATTTAAAAAAGTAATACAGTTGTCAAGTCATCTGTCCATTCCTGAAGTCAGAAGACAAATGGATTAGCATGGCTCAGTCTAGAAAGAGAATAACACTAAATCATCTTTCAATTTTCCATTTATCACTAAACTAGTGGACGGAACTCAGATTAGTAGGTTGCAGAACAGTGTGGACCACCACAAAAAGCCTGTTTCTCTCAGTGTGTTCTCTTTGTTGTACACAATCTTGAAGTGAACTTAAACAAGAGGAAGATATTTCCATGAAGCAGCTAAGGAAGCTATCTATCTGTCTATCAGAGCTTGAAAGGTTTGAAAAGCCAGACACCTATTAAGTAGGACTAATCCAAAAATCTTTGTAAGAGAAGGGAAACTATGGGAAATGTCTTCATGTAGCTAAGCTTATTTCTGCTGCCATGAAGAATTGGAACTTTCTAAGATTTCTACCACAACAGTACTCCTGGAAATACAGTGTTATTTGGTTTCTGTTGCATTTAATACATTATGAGGCTCAAAAAGGGGAAAAAATGTGCTTTCTACCTCTGATGTTTTTCAGCCTCATGAACGCACCCTCAGAACAAGAAGAAAGTCATTCCAGTACTCTTCATCTCCACCAGGCAACTGGCACTTGCACATGACAGGGGCAGGAAAAAAAATATCTCAAGTCTCCCTCACCAGCTTGCACTTTTACTTTTTGCCTCTAATACAGATCATAACCGTGTCTCTAACACTGCTAATGGCTTTTCTTAGCCTAAAGCAGAGTGAAACCCATCCTCCTGTGACATCACTACCTAGAACACTCCGAGCAGCAGCTGTGAAACTGAGGAGTTTATTCATTTGTTGCTTGCCAAAGATAAAAGCAGATATAAGGATGCTTCGTCAGATCCAGGGAGATAACCCAAAATAAGCCAAAGCAAAGCCATGCTCTCAAGGTCTTCCAGTCTCTCTTTAAATGAATATTTAGATTTATGCAAGGTGGCGGTAAAGATCCTCAACTGCATAGGTAAGATGCAAAGTATGGCTCCACAAGCTTACCGCAGAACTTTCTAAGACCTCCCTAGGTTCTGGAATAATAATGAACTGGTAAGAAAAAACACCCTAAAGATGTTAGCAGGGCTCTGGCTTCTGTTATTCTGTTAATAGAACTATTCAGCATCGTAGCACAAAATGCAAGATAGAGTTTGTGCTAATATTTATTTCATGCCATCTGTCGCTAGAGCCTAAGTAGAGTCTAATGATTTAGTTAAAAAAAATATAGTCTGATCTGGAGACTAAATGACCAATCATCATTTGTACTACTCCATCTGCAATAGAACATGGAAGCGAAGAAACACCAAACACTCATGCCCAGCCCACTTCTTCACAAGATAAGATCAAATTCGTCAAAAATAAGTTATTCTGAGTGTGCATATTAACAGTGTGGTAGCGGGTTAATCATTATATATTTTGTGATCAATATTTTTTTCCAGTTTTAAAGAGGACCAACTGTGCTAATCTTCCAGACGATTTCATCAGCCTAAGATCACCTAAACACGGTACGTTGGTTCAACAAATAGAATTTGTTTTCATACATCTGTATGCTCAACATTGAGGAAGAAGTTCTAGCTCACCCATTTCTAGGTGCCAATATTTTCCCTAAAAGGATATCCAGGACTCTTCCATCCACTTAAGTTAAAGCTGCAACAGTTTATGGGTTTTGTAGCAATTTAAACAGATACCTCATGGTGCAAAGAAGATGCTGCTTGAGGCTATGACTGGTGACTTCTAATTTAATAAACACAGGATTTAATAAACCAAGGTATTCAATTTTCAGTTTGTTCCTTTAATCCTAAGGTAAGTTGTAAGATAGTAGTACCCTCTACGACTAATGCCAAACAAACTGAAGCTTCATACAAGCACTCATTCAGCCTGCTTATTAAAAGGCCTATTCCTCAAAGAAGTTACCTATTGTGCAAGCCTGCTGGAAGAAACCGTAAATGAACTTAAGTTTGTTGCACAGAGCTTGCTTTCTTACACAACATCTGTCCTAAGCTTCGCTGCCTGTAGCATTCAGAGTTCATAAATAATTTTGAATAATCCTCTGGGTGGGAGATGAACATACAAAGCGATGGCAATGGAAAGGCAGAAATCCTTATATCTGAAAGACTGAGCTGTCATCTTTGCGAAAGAACCAGAGGCTCTCTCGTCAACCGTCTGCACCCAGTGATTACTACAGAAAAGCCAGGAAATCAGAAAAGGGACTCACATACCGTACACCAAAAAACTGACATCCCCACAAAAACGCCACCGTAGTCCTCTGGGTGCCGAGAAAAACACTGGCACTCCTTGACATTTTAGCTTATGGGACACATACAAGAAAGCAGAAGTATTAAAGGGGTGGGGTAGGGTAAGTCAGTCAGTTGATTTACCATTACCTTCCCACGGAAATATTCTGCTATACCTGCAATTTTATTTGAACAGTTAATTTCTCAAGCTTGCACAGAAACCTACTGAATTCACACAAGGGTGAGATGAAGGTCTCTAGCTCATCAAGTCACAAGGGTAGCTGAGGGTCTGGGTTTCCATCTAAAGAATGAAGAAAAGCAAGTGACACTCAACACCTGCACAAGCCTCAAATAATAGGAACAGGTGAAATACCCTAATGTCTTAGATAGATTCTAAAGATATATTACTCTGTGGACTCTTACCTGCTGAACTACAGCAGAAGATTACAAGTAGAAGAAGGAAAGAAAGCACAAGATGCTCAGTTCTTTGCAGCTGCACAGCATCTGTGGGTAGCTCACTGTGTTCCCTAGAGTAACCTAGATGTGAGAGCCTAGAGCAACTAAGATGTGAGACAACCAAGCTGCCACCAACTTGCATACTCAAAAACACCCGAACCCTCGCTGCTTCAAAACTAGAGAGTATACACAAACCCCACCTCCATATCATGGCAGGTCAATAACACTGAATTATTTTATTTAAACGTTAATGATTTCTGATAGACATGATGATCTCACTCTTTCCTAGCGTTCCAAGATTAAACATTTCTTTCCTGGAACATAAGTACATTTGGACTGTTCCACATCTGCCCGATAGCTTTTTGTTCCTACAAGCATCACATCTTCCTCACTCGCTGTCATTAAAGCGCTGTTTTATCCCATAAACTACCTTGTAATTCAGAGGTATAAAATTCAGATTTTCCGCCGCATCACATGGCCCGCAGAAGAAAGGCACAGCACACGGCGACAGGCAGCGTGCAGGTGATTTCCATAAGACCACGAGCTGATAACGCTGAACTACTTGCTTCATTTGGGAGCTTAAAGAATAATGACAGAAAAAATCCTTTCCTTTCTTATTAGCTACCCAGTTCTTAAAAAGAAAAAAAAAAAAGACAGTACTAGCAACGGTACCCAGAGAGTCAGGCTACAACTAGAAGGAACCGTGCAACGGAGCCTGGCACTCTCTCATTCCCAGTCCTTCCTTTGTTGCCTGGTGTCACCTGTGCCGGGCGAGTTGCCCTGCCCCACCTCCGCGGCGGCTGCCGGGTCCCGGCACGCCAGGCGCCCCAACGCCTTCTCCTGCAAAACCACCGGGCCACCCCCCCCGGCGTGTCACGGAAGGCGCCACAAACGCCGCACCCGCTCGCCCCGGGGGTCTCCGTGCGAGGGGAGGGAGGAGGACGGGCTGCCCCGGCGGGACGGCACGGCCCAAATCGGCGGAGCAAGTCCCGAGGCTGCAGGGAGCGACCGAAATTCCCGACACGGAGGCGGGGCGGCGGCGGGTGTGTGTGTGTCTCTGTGTGTGTGTGTATGTGTGTACACCGCCATGCCACGCTCCGCACCCGCGCCCCGGCCGCCCCACCGCCGCCTCCCTC
>VXBO01006733.1:22735-50132 GCA_013400135.1 Rhinoptilus africanus
ATGATAAAAAGATAATCTTCACATTTGACAGACTTGTAATTTAGTTAGTTTTGTTGCTTCTTAAAAAAACCTTAGAAACAGTTGAAATCAAGTTTTCAATGACAGCTCGAAAGATGCAACTTTGATCTCTTAGTAATCATAAGTGCACTCTTTCAGTGAGCCACTTTACAGGCTACAGAACCACATTTCTTATAATCTGGAATTATGATGATGCTGTGCAGGAGTTAAAACCATGGTAAGTTAGATATGCTAATTGCTGTTGCTTTCTTCATTTTTTTAAAAAGTACTAGAACATACATCATTTTACTGAGATTAAAGTTACTTTATTATTTTCAGACAGTTCATTTTACATTACAAAAATCCTTAGAGGTCAGCTCGAACTCCAAAACCTGGTCCTTTGGGTGGTTCAGTCAGAGAAGTAAGGCCACCAGCTGGCTCACAAGAAAAACGTCCACTCCTGAAAAACAAAAGCAGTTTTATTCATTGCTGGTATTGTTACAGCGTCAGATACTGTTTAATCTGGATAGAAGACAGTTACAAATCTGACTTAAGGCTGAAGCCACTTTTTCTTTCGTTCTTCCTATTCATCCTTCAGAAATGTGTGATACTACTCTTAAAAGGATTCCAAGTTCAGGTAGTGACAAATAGTTTCATAACTTAAATGCAAAAGAGGACCACTAGTTTTCTTTTTATTCATTTATAGGTTAGCTAGACAAAAGTGATGTTGATCCCAGTAATACCAGTTGTATCAGACACATTTTTTTGTTAAAGACGCTTCCCCGTGTTTGGAATCTGTTTTAAGATTATTGTACTTGTATTAAAAAAAAAATACAGAAACAATAGGAGTGGGTAACACACCCAAGTCAAATTAATTCATCCATTCACATAAACATATATGTACAGTTGGGTTAAGAAAGAACAATGGGAAAGAGCAGATAAGAAAAGCTCATAAATAATAACCCTCTCACAAACTTGTAATCTTTCTGGGTTTTGTCAGGGAAAAAAAAAATCCACAAGAAAACCTCCAAAACAAGACAACTAACAGACATTTGTTCATTTACATGATCTAGACAAAAAAAAAAAATCCAACAGATGATAATCATCCCCCTATTAGGTCCTCTAATCAACATTTTCACATTTTATGCTCCTCTAGCCAGTCATCAAGAACATGAAAAATTCTCGGTTCTCTTTGGCTTTGAATATTGAAAGGCACTGAATGCATGTCATTCTGCTCAGTAAATTACTTAATGCTTTTTAGCAGTAGGTTATGAACTCAAATCACTGGGAACAGGAATTTAGTTTCTATAAAGGATTAGCCTTCAAGCAGTTGGCCACTGTTATGCAAATATATCATACCTTGGGCCAGGTTTGGGAACTTTGCCAGCCTTTAGCTCATCAATTATGTTTTCAATATCTTTAGGTGTCAAATCTTCCTGTAAAAAAAAAAAAGAAAAAAGATCATTGACAAAACAGAAAAAGTCAGCGATTATACTAATTGCAGCATTTAAAATTCATGAGATAGCAGCTCTCTTAGGTGTGATCCTAGCATAGGTAATTTTGATCCTGTCCATTAACACACATACTGGTTCAAAGAGTTAGGAAAATTAAAAAGCCTGTTGCCATTTTAATGTTACTATTTTTATTTCATATATAGTTGCAGAAATTATGTTAAAACTAATGATGTTGATGTGGGTCACCTATAACATGGGTTTGTGTTTTCAGCTTCCTTGGTATATTAGTGAGCTGGATCTCTGCCTGCCCGCTATACGCGTGCCATTGCACACACTGCAAAATGGTGTCAGCTGTGACAAAAAACGCCCTGTGGGTACAGTTCAAGAGAACACGTCTTAAAAAGTTAAATTTTTTTTAAAAAGCTGGATTCAGTCAATCTGTTAATTCACTTGGTCTGATGGCATTCAAATGAGCCATAATTCAGAAGTCTAAAAGTTCAAAAATAGTGTTAAACCAGTCCGTCCTTTCCAAAAGACTGCTTTAAAGTGTTTCTAAACACTTATCAAATACCTATTTAAACATTGCAGGTTTGCGGGCAGACCACTATCACAGAAATGCATCACTCCACTTGTATAAATCAAGACAGTAACTGAAAGGAAAAATACACGATGCACCGTGATGCAGATGGAAGCGTTCTAGGAAGATGCCAAGCAACTGAAAGATGCTCTAGGTTGTAAGTTGACCCCGCCAACAGGAATTTGAATTAACTGACCAAAACTTCAGAATCTGAAACAAATAAAAATACAGGGAACCCAGCAAAGAAGTTTAATCCTTTAAAAGGAAATGCAATACTTACATAGTAATTGTCATTTATTTGTACCATTGGTGCATTTACACAAGCACCTAAACATTCCACTTCTATCAGCGTGAAGAGTTTATCAGGTGTTGTTTCCCCAACTTTTATACCTAAACCAATAAAGAGTATTAGGTTCATCAATGGTTACTGAACAAGATTAATAAAGCATGAGTCTAAGTACTCTCTAGTCTTCTCATTACTTGTATTTTGGCCTTAAAAACATTTGCACAGTTAAAGCCTCTTAAGTAAGTCCAAAATGTTTCCTTTAAACAAAAGATTCTAATAAACTGAAGTCAGTTTTCAAATACATTTTTGAGACCTTATTTACAGGTATGATTTATTGAAATATAACCATGAAATGGCAGTTCTAAGAAGCAAAACAGTTCTACTCAGGAACATCTCTAGTAATCAATACAATAGAATGGAAAAATGGGGAAAACATAGCTTTTGTGCTGATATGAAATGCGTTAATACACAGTGTTGCACACCAAATACCCAAATCAACCACGACCCAAGCATTAACATTGTTAGCTACAAATTCTAAACACCTTCCAGATTTTTTACACAAAGGTTTTCCTGAACAACTTTGTACACATACTTAGCTTCCATGACATTTATTGTTCTAGTGATATAGATACAGACCTTCCCCAGAGGGCAGGTCAGAAAAAATAGCATCTCTGTCTGATCTTGACAAAATTCTCCATGGAGGGAAGAACGCTGAAAAGCAGTTTTCCTCCACAGTTATCAGAAGGGGGGGAAAACTAATAAAAGACTAAGGCTTGTGTTTCCGTAAGAGCTACACAATCACCTTTAATACTTTGACTTCTCAAGCTAAGGGTTTCCGTTAAAACTAAGCTATCTTTGCAGTAACAAACCAAGACAAATTTAATCTAAATATGCCCATTCCAGACAACAGAATATGTGAAGCGCAAGATAATAAGCAGCTGTTCTGTAGCTCTTACCACAGTGGTTCTTAGGAAATGTTAGCACAGCTTGCTACTTCATAGAAGGGGAAGAGTTGTTAGTTGCTAATCGTATCTCCATAACCACCTAACAAAGAGCGGGGAAAAAAAACCACAACAAAAGAACCCCCACACAAAACCCATGGGTCCTCCTCACGCCTCACATGATGCAGCACTCTCAATTGACTTTCTCCATGGAGAATGCAAGTGTCTTAACATCATGTCTGCCATCCAGAGGGACCCTGACAGGCTAGGCAAGTAGACCCGTGCAAACCTCATGAAGTTCAACAAGGCCAAGTGCAAGGTCCTGCACATGGGCAGGGCAATGCCAAACACAAATACAAGCTGGATGATGAGTGGGTGGAGAGCAGCCCTGAGGAGGAGGACTTGGGGGTGGTGGTTTATGAAAAGCAGCATGAGCTGGCAATGTGGGCTCACAGCCCAGAAAGCCAATCGCAACCTGGGCCGCATCAAAAGCAAGTGTGGCCAGCAGGTTGAGGGAGGTGATTGTGCCCCTCTACTCCTCTCTCGTGAGACCCCACCTGGAATACTGCATTCAGCTCTGGAGTACCCTACATAAGACAGATATGGACCTGCTCAAGCGAGTCCAGAGGAGGGCCATGAAGATGATCAGAGGGCCGGAGCACCTCCCCTATGAGGACAGGCTGAGAGAGCTGGGGCTGTTCAGCCTGGAGAAGAGAAGGCTCTGGGGAGACCTTATAGCAGCCTTCCATTCCTGTACCTAAAGGGGTCTACAGGAAAGGTGGAGAGGGACTGTTTATGAGGGAGTATAGCAATACTAGGACGAGGGTTAATGGTTTTAAACTGAAAGAGGAGAGATTTAGATTAGAAATTAGGAAGAAGTTTTTTACAAGGAGGGTGCTGAGCCACTGGAACAGGTTGCCCAAGGAGTTGCCCGCCTAAGTGGTGGATGCCCCATCCCTGGAAGTGTTCAAGGCCAGGCGGGATGGGGCTTTGAGCAGCCTGGTCTAGTGGGAGGTATCCCTGTTCAAGGCAGCGGGTTGGAGCTCGATAATCTTTAATGTTACTTCCAACCCAAACGATTCTATGATTCTATCATCTTACTTAAGTAAAACCCTCACAAACAACTTTCATATAGCATATACCTTAAAAATCTTATTTTGCATATAAAAAAACGCCACAGCATTCAGAGTCCTCTTCTATACATGGGATAGGGCTTACTTTCTCAGTCCAAGGGTCATATTACAATAATGCATTTCCTGTCAAACTGCCTTTAAAACCACTTTAAGACCACTAAATCGCACTTCAGACAATGGCTTTTTCTGCGCTACCATACTGAAATCTCATTAAAAAAAAAATAAATGGCAGATCTGAAATTTGAAGTATTTAGTGCCTATTTTCCAATGATGTCACTCTATATTTTCAATACTATTGTCCTGTCCCCATCATATGAAAAGATTTACTTCAGTATCATTAACCAAAGGTAAAAAAAATTTACAAAAAGTGTATTAAAATCTGTGTCATACCAAGTTTCTTCTTAATGGCTTCTAAAATACTATCAGAGTCTCGCAGCATGCAAGGCGTGGTAGTGCAGACCTGAATGTGGTATTTCCCAACAGGTTTGCGATTGTACATTGTATAGAAGGTTGCTACTTCATACACTCTCATGGGAGGCATTTCTAAAATTTCAGCAACCTGTAACAAGGGGAAAACAGACACTACATTGAATTCTCCCAGCACAGCGGAAAAGGCATTTAACAAACCCTTTCAATAAAGTCCCCTGCCCTCTGTCTGCAGTCATGGATAAATAAGAGGGAGTGGATGGGTATCAAAGTACTGCTGTATTCAAATGCCAAGAAAGACACCAGAGTTACTGTGACTGGAGTCACCTTGCTCGAGCACAAACTCCACTGAGCCATGGATTAGCAGAGCGAGGAGCTCATCCAATTCCCTCCAGCATTTATCATCATACACAAGCTAGATGTGAGGAGTCAGCTGGGTTCCAGCTTTCGTTGTCGGCTCCAGCTCGTACCTCACTTTAGGTATGAGCACACCTGTAGCCATCTGCCCACACCAACCCACGTAAGCCTGGTACTACGGTCACCTAATTCAGATAGAGCAGGTCTGCTTCAGGTTCTGTGACACCCCAGGGCTGGCCTTAGAAACACCACTGCTACATCTGCAGATTGGCGTCACAGCTAATAAATACGGAGTGAAGCACCATCTCCATGGAGCCGGTTCTGGTATAAGTATCCCTGACCTCATTAACCTGGAACCCTGGCAAACTGGCTCAAGCTGAGAACTGACTCTGCTTTCAAAAGTGTAACTGTTTTATGTTCCAGTCTCTATAGCAGGCAGATAACAGACCATGGAAAATACTTGCTCACTTGCAAATCTTACGGTCTTTTAAAACATAGTATCAATCTGAAATTTAAGAGTAAATAAACAAAAATACCTTTCCCATTCAGCGTTAATAGAGATTTGAGGCTTCAAGCTACACTGTAGCAACAGTAGCAAGACAAAATTTGCTGTTTTCTAAACGTGCACTTAAATCCTTCAGTAATTTCTGTAACGCTCACAATCCTCACTTAGCACATCTCAATTGAATTTAAAACTGTTCACTTAAAACTGATGATATGCCAGATTGTAACACAAATTATGATAGATTTATTCATATGAATATAAACTGGATTTTTAAAATTTTTTATTTGATTACTGTCGTGCAACCTATCTCTTTGGAGCTGTGTACTTGCTTATTTTGAAATCATTAAAAAAAAATTTGTTAAGTCTTCTGTGCACTTGCTGTGAGGCGTTATAAAACACTCATGGCACGTACTACACTAATGCTGTTTTGCAGAAGTCTTTACAGACGTAGAGATTAAGTACAATCCTGTCAATCCCCGTAATGCCACTAATCTGAGAGGAGGAAAAAAAAGCACCATTATCTTTTTTCTTTCCTCGCATTCAGCAGCAAACAAAATGTTTCAATTTTCTCTTTCTACTTCCAGGATGATTCTGGGAAAAGAGTCTATCTAAATAAGGCTCATGTAATTTTTGTTTTCTTCTGTCTGTAGTTTCTAACAATGGGCTAACATGTAAACAACAGAGCCCAGAGTTCCCGAGTTAGTTTTCCCTTTTATTTTTTAAAATATAGTCTCATAGGGAATTCTCACAATTCTGTGCCACATGTACACTTTCATAAATAAATGCTATTATTCTAGCATTATATTTAAAGAAAACAGTAATACTATGTTTGAAAGATAATTAAGTATTAAATACCTTGTTCATAGCCGATATGGGCAGCCATCCATGCTGTCTTTGGGCCAAATCTAGTACAGCCATGACAGCTGCAGACTTGTGTCCCCCTGGGTAGTTGTTTATAATTGCTTCTATTCGCTTTTTGAAGAGAAACAGGGAGAAAATATCAGTATTGATCTAAAAACAAAGTCTATGTATTTAACTTTTTTTTTGTCTGCGTACCTTTTGGTTTTCAGGTGTGAACTCAAATGGAGTATCTGGATTATTTTCAGGACTATCTCTGTGCTTCAGGAAAAGAAAAACACATAAAAATAGGGTTGTCAGGAAGTTATTCAGGACAAATTTACTGTTGTAAAGTATCTTCTCATTAGACAGTTACAACTGAGTTGCTAGAATAAAACCGATATATTACAGATAAAAATTTCATAGTACTCAAGCATAAATGATAAAATATCTCTGGGAAAGTTATAAAAAACCGTTGGTAATTATTTTATCATTCTAAAATAATGACTTATTCCTGTTATTTTCTATTTAAAAAATTATTTCTGGAGGAATATGGTGTTATCAAAATATACTCTTTTTTTTTTTTTTAACACTGTTAATACAGTATGGCAATTATGTTCAAACTCATCACAGGTAGATTAAGAGTCCTCTGGTTAAAGCCTTAATAAACAACAAGGAACTAAAACAGCACATACCCCTAGCACAGTTCCAAGTCAAATATAAAAGTACAGTCAATATCTGCTTCTCTACTGAGGATGACTTTTTCCCTAATAACAGGAATTACAGAAAGATAACCAATTTCCTTTGAACACACTAATATTTTATTATGTATGAATATATTACTTATTGTGTGGTCTACAAGATAACATAAAACAGCTTTTAGGAACAGAAATGCTACTATTTTAGACCGACCCTTCCAGATAAAGGTTTTGACTCCTCATATGTAGTGCTGGAGAGGGCCTTAGCCAATTTTGATGAAAGTTCTCAAAAAGAGGCTGATGGAGGAAAACCTTATAGGAAATACTATACAACTTTTAATTTTTTTTCCCCCTTACAGACCTGTTCTGTGTCTTAGCTGCACAGATAAAATCCATGGTTCATTATAAGTATTTCCAGAACTGACCTTTTTTTTCCCAAAGCTGCATGCCTCTTATTTCAGGTTGCTATTTTGCCTTCCACAGCTATTTGAGACAGTCACAATTGTACTTGATCTTGATTTCTTTTGCAAGTAACTGTATCTGATTTATTAAAATCTCTCCCTCTGTCTAGAACAGCTGTTCTTTTAAGTGTATCATCTCTAAATTGATATCTTTAAATACCCGACACGTGAAGAGGAATAACAAAGACTTCATAGCTGACACAACAGTTTGCCACACAGTCAGTTCTGTGCAGCAGGACTCCAAGGTACATTGTAAAGGCTACAGCACAGGTGAAGACCAAGTAAGATCATGTCACCTTTTTTTGTGTGTGTTTTCTATTTTCCTAAATGGACTTCATCTAATTCTATGCTGTGGAGAGTTTCATAGTTTTCATCAAGCACTTACGTAGATCTAGGCCTACTGAGCTGTTAGGAATTTGTCATTCACACGTTCCCTAGTATTCCGTTTGTCTGACAATACAACGTTTATCTGAGATTTACATGAGTGGATTTGTTCCTAAATGATACTGGTACATTTCTGACTGGTTTTTTAGGATACAGATTCTGCAGAACAAGATCAGAATTAAGGATACAGTGTTGGAAGGAATACTATGTTAAGTCACAGAATGGTTGAGGTTGGAAGGGACCTCTGGAGATCACCTGGGCAAACCTCCCTGCTCAAGTAGGGTTATACAGAGCTGGCTGCCCAGGACCTTGTCTACATGGCTTCTTCTGAATATCCCCAAGGTGGGAGACTCCACAGTTTCTCTGGGCAACCTGTACCAGTGCTTGGTCACCCTCACAGTAAAAAAGTGTATCTTAATGTTCTCTGAGGCCATTCCCTCTGGTCCTGTCACTGGGCACCGTTGAAAAGAGCCTGGCTCCATCCTCTTTGCACCCTCCTTTCAGGTATTTATAGTTAAGATCCCCCCTCATCCAGCCGTCTCTTCTCTTAACAGTTACAGCTCCCTCAGCCTTTCTTCGTACAAGACATGCTTATAAAAAGAAACCAATATATTAAGGCCTCCTCCATACACAAACTAAGTACAAACAATTATGTCTGTACCAACTACAGGAATTTGTTGAAAAGCAAGGTCAAACTCTACCCAGACATTTTTTCCAATTCCCTTCTCGTGCTTCCCAGTTTCCTGAAGTCTTACACAGTATGTTTTCATTCCATGCATAGCTTGACTGTTACCATGTTTGTATTGCAGCATTCAACCTAACCTACTTGAAGTGTGAACAACTGCACTGCGAAGGCCTACCCAAGCCACACTGTCCCCACAGATGATGGTACTGTCCCATGGAAGGTGTACTAAGGCTACTGAATGTTTATCTTGCATTCATTTTGCTACACCAACCTGGGCCATTTTATTATTCTTTTTCAGTAATCGAATCATCCGTCTTCCTTGACACAGAGAATTATTTAAAAGTGCTGAAGAATTACAAAAGTAACTAGAATAATTTAGCTTTCATGTATACTGCAAAAAAGCTGGCCTGAAACTTCACTTCTGCTCTGTTGTAAACACCAGTCCAAAATACTGTAAACTGAGAGAAACGTGTGCAAGGGAAAAGATGTTTAGGGCAACAATCTGTTAAGAGTCTATATCAAATCAGCAATGAAATGTATTACTTCTTCCAAGGGGAAAGTACCCTACATTGACTATTCTAGCAGAACTCAAGATACAAACCTCTCTTAAATTAAGAATGGTGGAAGTGCTCTCAGATCCAAGTATCTTCACAAGTAACTGAAACTATAATATAGCAATTATTTAACCTTCTGTACTGAACCCCCGTGCAGCCCTATGACAAAGCGCGCATCAGGGCAGTTGATGTGTTAAGGAAACTCAGTACATGTGTTGAAAACCACAAAGCAGAAGAGATAAGTTTTAGCTGTTAAGGAGGCTACAGAGAGGTAAAAGTCAAAGATAGAGAAGGCATGTTTGAAGAAAGCAAGGTAGCTATTGTAAATAAAAGTATCTTTGAAATCAGGTCATCCCTAGCCATCAGAAATACGATAGATGTGGAGCAGCTCTCTTACTACAGGCAAACAAGTTTTAAACTTGATAATCTCTTTCTGTAAGTGTTATCTAGCTGCCTGTGATGGCAGCAGACTGAGTTCCATGGTAGAGAAATTCTCTTCTTGGCTGTTTCAGAATAAAAATTAGTTTCAGTAGAAGTTTCCTTATTTCTGTATGTTTCTTATAACACACAAGGAGAAAACTTGCATGAAAAAAAGTTTGCAAAGGGATAAAAGGGCATGCAAAACAGCACTGCCTTTTAATACTAGATTTTAAAACAACCAGCTCTCCTGCCAGGCTGCTCCTTTCTGTTACAGAACAAGTCTACTGTATGCATCTCCCTTCCTCCCATATAGATTTGATATATGGAAAGTGCAACAAGAGCAGCAATATGCTTTACAAAACAAAAACAAGACACTGGTGTGTAAAGTGACATACAAGGAGGACCACCACAACAGGTTAGAGCTACTCCCAGGTAAGCCTACTATTCGTCCACAAGCAGGCTTAAACAACCTTTGACACTTCATCTGCTTGTAATATTCCAGAAAACAAAGACTTTTTTTAATGTTGGGTTTTTTCCCTCCTAGAGAAATCCGGGGCCGGGGGGGGGGGGGAGTTCCATTTTCTGATTGTATGCAAACACCTAGTGTTGATTAAAATAATGGCTTCAGCTCAACTCAGCAGGAAGAGTTCCCTTGAAATCTGCTGTGTTAAGTAACTTCTGAAATTTGCTCTGAAGGATTTTAGCCATAGTTAGAGCAAACAATTAGACACACACACAATGACATCCAACTACCTTCTTCCATAGCCTTTTACTTCATAGAAGAACAAATACTACCTATTAAAAAAACCAAACCAACCCCTACACACATGAAACAATCCCCCACACAATTTCCTATGCTCTTCGAGCAAAATTTCTGTTGCGGAATAAAAATACAAGGAGTGAACGATGCTATTAAATAAAACAGCTGGATATCAGAAGTAGGTAACTAAAACACACAACTCTGCTTTTCTACTTCCTTTTCTCTATTTTCAGCCTCCTTCCTGCAAATAATTTAAAAAGTTATATAAATCTTCAAAAATGCCTGGAGAATTTACAAAGCTGTCTAGCTTCATATGTCAGACACCAACATCCATTAGGGTGCCAAAGACACCTTTTGCCTGCCTTCACCAAGCTCAAACTATACTTGAGGTTTCCTAAATGGTCACCCTACATCGTTTCCTCTATTCCTTGAACACCAGCTCTCATTCCATAAATCATCAGTGACTGCTCAGGTTTCTGGAAAAGTATACGAAGCATGTACTGTAATCCCATTAACTTCATCTTACGTGAAAAGCTGCAGAGACAGCTGCAGAGAGGCAACAACAAAAATCCGTCCAAAAAATCCCGAGCACCTGCTTTCAACAAAATGGTCAATTCTCTAGTAAAGTGTTGATTTCCACCAGATTTTGTAAAGATGCCAAATTATTCAGCTGTTGGATTGCAGACTAGATAAAATTGAATGGAGCAGAATGGGACAGAACACACTTCTCAGAGATGCTGCAGATTCTCTTTGGAGGTAGACAGGCAGTATGTCTACTTTACACGTTTAAATTTGAAGGCTTTGGTTTTTTTGCAATCACTAGTACTGTGTATATGTATTATGATAATGCCTAATGCTCTCAATTATGAATTATTATGCAACATGCTATATGACATATAATACAAACAAGAACTGCACTATTCAACTGCTACTGAACAGGGCTAGACCTGGGCCTAAAGGTAATTCTGCAGCAAATATTAGAAATCAAGAAATTAGGCCTGCAAAAAGTTTTAAGAACTTCAATTACAAACTCAACTAACTTCATTTAAAAGAGGAAACAAGAACTCTTTTAAAATGAAGTATAAAAAGAGCCTCATCTGCAATCACACACAAATGCTGCTAGTATCACCATTGCTATTAATAAACAGGAGGTTTTACTATACAAGGAAAGAAATACAAGGACAAAAACGAAAATAAAACCTTTTGATACTCCCATCTCAACTCTAATAAAAAGTTCTGCTGAAAAAAACGCTGCTTTGTAAATTCCAGCAGCCTTCTATAGCAAGTTCTGCACATCAGAAACATTTAGGCAGGTTAAGAAAGCACATGGCAAACTCTTCTTACACATCTCCCTTCCACTAAGGTAGAAAATTACTTACCACAAATAAGGCTCCTCCACTGGCATTGCACACTGCTGTTCTATGTAAGTATCGTATTTGTCTTATCTGGGGGGGAAAAAAAAAAGATCATATTAATAGTTAATAATTTCCATACTGCTAGAGACTGCTTTTAGAACTAGCTTGATTCCTCTTCTAAGCCCATAATTCTACTATCATCACTGATAATTTAAATTAATTCAGGAAGATAATATTAAGGGCTCTCCTATGCTATTAGGAGATGAAATCTCTTAACTCACCTTGAACATTTCAGACAACATGGAAGTTAAATCCTTTAACTTCTAAGAGATAGTACTCTGACACAGCTTAATCTAAATGCCTCGAGTACTAATTCTCATCACACATTTCAAGAAGAATCTTCCAATTTGTTACTTTGTATCACATCCTTTAAAAAGTTTGCAGAAATTGCCACATTGAGGTTCTTCTCTAGTAAACATTTACATGCTGCTTCAGCTTTTATCTAACTGAACAGTAAGATGGGGCATAAGAGAACAAAGTTAAGAACCTGAAATACCCACAGGACACAAGAGCCATATGCAAGTAGCGTTCAGCTATTCTCCATAGTCTCTATCTGGATCTGCCATGCCAAAACAGACCAAGACGGCTAGATTCTGGCCAGTATTACTAAAATCATCTGATTATACTATTTTGTCATACACAAACATTCTATAAAAAATTAATTTTATATCAATTTTATGCTAATATTTACATTGAACTCTAGACCAATTTTAAGAATTCTTAAAGTAAGAAAA
Source organism: Rhinoptilus africanus (assembly GCA_013400135.1). Lineage (NCBI taxonomy): Eukaryota > Metazoa > Chordata > Aves > Charadriiformes > Glareolidae > Rhinoptilus > Rhinoptilus africanus. The sequence continues at coordinate 35,360 of VXBO01006733.1, forward strand.
GTATAGCATATTAAAAAAAACAAAATACCCCCTTAACTGCTTAATTTCTACTACTGTATTATATCCGTGGGATTTCAAGTGGATCAGCATCAAACTAGCAAAAATACATGCACGACCGGTCAGATCTGAAATCCAAACTTAAGTACCAGGGAACTACAGTCCTTGCTCTTCCAAAAGAGCAACCTAATCAGGTCAGTCTTTTCAGCAGGAGATCACGTAGTTTCACAGAGTGGCTGCAGACTTTCCCTGTCATATCATCAGTCTTTCCAGGGATCACTGGATGTACTATGCAGTTATGTGTATTATGTAGTATGCACCTATTGGCTCTCCACTTCTGGGATCATCTGAAAGCAGCAGCCAGGAGAGCAATTCATCCATCTCCTACCATTCTGTGTCACAGTCCAAAATGAAACATGGGACACGTGGATAACTCTGCAGACTGCAGATCCTTCCCGAGTGCAACCTTTTCCAGGAGACTCTCAGTCTGTTGTCTTTATCAACTGATATGACACACATCAAATGAACTGCACTCTCATGCCAATTTGAGTGCCATGCCCTCTGTGAGCCAGACAACATGTAGAATTCAGACAAAAGACTTAAAAAGCGTAAGTAGAACATGCAAACGCCACTGAAATTCTGCAGACAGTGCTGCAAGGAGCATATGAATGAAGATTTGATGTTCTGGTATAAATCCTACTAAATGCAAAGTAAGTAAAATGTATACGCCCTTTTGGCTCTGAAGGGACCACCACCACATTGTGAGCTTCGGGTTTCTAACTGGAAGAGGCAGTCTCCGACCAAAAGAAGCACTTCAGATGAAAACCCTTTATTCTGTCCAAATATACTGTACCGTTTCCAAGAACTAAAACCTGTAAGTTTTGGAATTTAGGAAGAAACAGGAGGAGACCCCGTTTATTGTGCTGGCCTAAAGGACTGCAGTTAGCGTAAAGAGCTGACGCAGGACTGAAAAACAAACTGAGGGGGGCTTCCTTCCAACGGTTACTCTTACGTACGTGGGAAGTATCATTTCCATTTGGCAAGCTTCCCAATAACCTACAATAGGCACCAAGCAGTTACCGCTGGAGCTTTTTTTTCACTTCAAGCAAGCACTGCAATTCCAGAGCCGGTCAGGTAACTCCGAGCGAGGGAGACACCCCGGCAGCGACGCCCTCCCACCGCCTGTACCAGGCCTTTCCTCNCAGAGCCGGAAGGTTTGTGTCAAGGGAAGCGAACCACAAGATCTGTATGAGAGTCTTCAGTGAATTTTAACCTTTTTGTGGCATACATCAACGTGAAAAAAAAAATAAAATTCCTTTCGACCAAGTGTCTGTAATAAATGGGGGGAAACTGCAGAAACTGGTGAGGTTTTTTTAGTTCTCTCTTTTCCTCCTTTCTACCCATTTCTGTTGATAGGGGTATTTCATGTTTGAACTGCTTGTAGCTACGTTTTGACCTCTCTTGATCAGAAAAGGACTGAAAATTTGATTGTCTTCTTGGCCTTTGACAAACATTCTAATTTTACAGTCTAATTCGGTCAATACAGTACGAATATTGGCACTGAAGAAAAATCTAAGTGGCAGGCTCTTCCTTGGATGCAACATCGGTCCTTACACCGGTCCTAAAAACGGGTCCTAGAAACAGCATTCACAGATCTGTCCTTGTGCATATGGATCATTCAGGTCCTGTGGTGAGGAATGCAACCGTGGTTTTTTCGCTGCATGACTAAATTCACATTTTTCAAATAACTGCTAAAAAGGAAGTATTTTATACCAATGAGCACTCAGCACTGTAGATTTGCAAAGCCTCAGCTGGTGTTCCAAGGTCCCTTACCATGCCCTCCTTCCCTCTGAGCCATCCCCCCTGCACTCCCCAGCCTCTTGGCTACCCTGGCGCTCAGTGCTGCAGCCTCACCAAACTCACACACTGCACAGTGAGAATCTATCCACATATATTGTACTTCTGCAAAAATTGTGCTGATCTGCTCATTAATGCAATGAGTGTCAAGTACTTCTGGTAAATAAATGATAAAATTCAGCTTTCCTTAACAGTGTTTTCCTTCATCCAAAATGTTAACTTATTTTTCAACTTATGTTGGACGACCCTTTTAAACTTCATACAGACATTCAGGAAAAACTACACTAGAGCAAACTGTTTTGGTTTTTTTTAAAGATTTCTTGACTACGGTTTGGATTTGTATGGATAAAATGATAAGTGTTAGACAGAACCAGAGTGGCTGTGCCCATGCGGTTGCGCCTGGAAGGCTCCTGTAAAGAAACCTCTGTGTGTGGTGTGACAAGAGCCCCAGCACGTCTCAAAAGATAGCTCTAGACAACGCCCAAAACACTAAGCAATGCACATATTAGAACAATTTAAGGTACTACTCTTTCATATAATTGCATATGTACACACAGGTATACACCTATATATATATATATGCACATGTATATATTTGACAATTGTTACCGTAATTAATGTCCTTTTAATAGAACACTTTTCATTTGCACAGACCAGGTATAATGTGGTACTGGCTCTCTAGTTAGGTTCCTGCCTTTTACATTTGGGTTTACCGTAGTCGGCGGTTTCTTCCTGCTCCTTATTCTTCATTTCCTCAGTGCTGAGACTTACTGTCAGCATTTGTAATTTAAAGGCTGGTACCAGTATTTGATACTTTCATTGATTTGTTTTCGCTAATTATTTAGTCGCTTGTAAACCTAATTTCTGTAGTTGCAAACTACGCTGAGTTCTTAAAACACTTAAAAGGCTGCCTAAAACAAAGCGAGCATCATGCTGCAGCGATGTTCAAGCAGAGATCACAGATTCCGCTGCCGATTTTTTATATCCCGTTGAGAGTCTGCCGCAGGCATACAGTCTAAGAATAGCAAAGGAAATGTATGATTAGACTCCGGGACTGTTCCTGTGCACATAAATTCATACACGTTCATTTGTCTACTCTAAAACATATAATAATAGTAATTTGTTAATTATCTATGTTAACCCAATACGCATTCTTCAGTTGGACTTCATAAATGTGTCACTAGACAAGGGTGGAAAAAAGCATTTGTAAGCATTTGTAATTTAAACTCAGCTTATTTATCAGACGACAAGACTAAAAATATAAATTGTAAACAGCGTGGCCTTGAATGGGGGTCCAGTGTCTGCAGCGAGCTGCAGGTGTGCCCATGGCTTCCTGCGTCCTGCCTTCCGCAGGCGCGGAGCCGACGTGACAAAGTCCTGCCCACGCAGGGCCCGGTGCAGCAGTACACCCGTTCAAACCCCCACTGGTTCCTAAGAGGGCCTTTTCGTGGACCGCAATGATGCCAGGCGTCTCCCTTTCCAGCGTGACACATCCATAAGGGCAGCTGCGTCAAGGAGAACAAGGCCCCCCCGTGTTTACTGTTTTTCCAAGGGTCTGGAAGCGCAGCAGGTGATGTCCTTGTGCCTGTGTCTCCAGTGGGGCAGGTGTGCAAGGACGGGTGAGAAACGGCCAGGTCGCCTCTTTCTGTGACCCTGCACCCTGTCCTCAGCAGCCTCACAAGCTCTAATTGTGTGGGCTAATAGGGGAGAAATGGAGAAGAGTACTGCTTTCTGCAAATGTAGGCCAGAGAATTATTCCTGCAATCCAATAATTAATTACTGTGTCGCTGGGTTTCTTTATTAGTATGCATTATGCCAAATAATTGCTTTCAGGCTTTTGTTTTAAATGGAAACATACATCCTAGGGATATTTAATGAGTGCTACATAACTCTCCATCTTGAAGTACAAAAATAAACAAATCAACTTTCATTAATCTTCAATCCATTATTTATGTACAAGCATTTGCTGTGTATTTCCTGACGTTGAAAAGTAATACTGCCAGCCATAGCAGTGCAAGTAATATTAACCAACCGTACTTGAAAAGATTGGAGTTTCATTATTTTATGATACATGCTCTCACATTAAGTAATATAAATAGTAATTTGCAGTGTAGGGACTGTGAATGCTGGCAAGCCATTTGAAGAAATCCTTCTGAAAACAGGTCATCTGGAGGGAACATAAATACTGTTGAAAGGTATCACAGGCTTTTGATCACATTAAAACACCTCCGACCAGCTCTGCTGCAAGTATTAAAAAAAAAAAGGCTACTAAGTTCTTTCTGAAGCCTCAGCATTACACATTAGTATCTTCATATTTAACCAGTACAGAGATCTATTTAGGAAGTGTGAGAACACAGGGAGCAAACAGAAGAGATCATATTAAATAATTAAGACCTAAAAACAGCGGAAAACAAAACATTCTCAGTTGCAATCTTCACATTGCAGCACTGTGCAAAAAAATGGCTTATATACCCCAGAGTGTTTCAGATGAAAACATGTCGCTATCTTGTAACAGATGAGATTTAATCAATCAATAATTTATATGTACTACAGAGCAGAATTAGTGTAAAGTGTGCTCTGGGACCCATTTCTGTAAGCAAAGCAGAGACAAAGCAGGCAGTGAACTGCCTGCTCATTTAGCCCACTCATCTGAGATCTGTAAGTATTAGAATGGATATTTATTAGCATCACAGGAGGAAATCTTCCAACAAAAGGTGACTGTATGGGTAGTGTTGAAGTCGTATGTGGAACTACTTCTACAGAACATTTTCCTTCGGGGAAATAATTGCAGTATGATAGAGACTGGAAAGAAAATGAGAAGGCGTATGGAACACGGGAAGAAAACCAGCTCACAATTATTTAGCCACAGCACTGAATAACAACTGAGAAGCAAAGTGGAAGTGAACAACAGGAAGTACTGCAGTAGGAGGAGGCTGACTGGGATGACTGGTCCTTACTATACCATAGAAACCTGCGTTGCGTAGTAGGTGTTATAGCGTCTGAAAAGATACTTCTAAAGAAGGAGCAGGACACTGCCACGGGTAACTGACCATATCTTCTGTGCTGGTGGAATGTGGTGTAGCTCCACCGAAGGAGAGAGAACTGAAAGGATTTTCCTCATCTAAGGACCAGGCTCGCTGGTTTGTGAGATACGGGCTTTCACAGCCCATTGTATACAACAAATATATTTAATTTTTTACCGGTGATCACTTTGCCTCTACAGCTTGAGTACTAGAGACGATAAATTTCATCTCTATTCTACAGTTTGCTTGATGCAAATGGTAGCAGTAACAGTAAAGGATGGAGAGTGACAACGAAAATAGGCTCAAGCTGTATTGGGTACCTAATGCAAATAAAATGCCTGTAACGTCGACATCCTTTATACAACACCCACTGAATGAATAAGAGGAAGTTAAGCATTAGCTGTGGAGACGTGAACTCAGTAAAACACTGATACATGGTTTAGCCAGTTATTTTGGTTTATATCATGAAGTTTGATACATATTTAAATATAAAAGTAATCTGTGCTTAAATTCAAAGATGACTTCTTGGCGTTCCTTCATGATATAGTCTGTTCTGTATACAGATGGCATTACAGATTAGCAACACATGATATGTTTTTTTCTTTAGAAAGTACTTCTTTTACGACATGCTGCACTTTATTCAACATGCTTACACATTGCTTATGTTCCTAGATGTTGGTGTAGTGTTACTAAGGTTTAACAAGGAAGCCTATAGAGTAATGTGAAACATTCTGGACAATGTGAAACAATATGAAATATATTACGCTGGTAGAATAAGGGATGATGAAAAACATCTTAATGGTGTTTACTAATTGCACGAAGGCAGTTTATAAAATTTTACAAATCCCTTGATTAAATTTGTGCTTTCTACAAATGCAGTCTTTTCAATATGCTGTAGCAGTTTAAATTTCACCTTTATGAAAATGGAAAAGCACCTAAAGTTTATAAGGAATCTTACTTTAAATTGTCCTTTATTTCTACTATGCATATTATTTAGAAATATGTAACAATAACTTAAATGTGCCTATACAGATAGATGTTTGTGCTGGGAATGAAATAATTGTAGTTGGTATATAATTAAGACTTTTTTATCCAAAGATTAAGACCTCTTTTAGAACGCGATAAGGAATTATTATATTTATTTTACAGATAGGAAAATGTGAGGCAAGTCACAAGAAGTGTGACTTCAGTCACAAGAAGTCACCAAGAGCTGGAAAAGAACACAAGTCCACCGACCTATAACCTGGCATCCTATTCTGTGGACGGTTGTTTTTCCTCTAGTCTGAGAGAAATTCAGTTCCCAGTGATCAGGCACTCATAATCCCTGGTTTGCAGCATGGGAAAGGCACTAGGAACAAATTCTTCTCAATTAAACTATTAATAGAGAGGGATGAGGAGGTAAATGCATTCACACACTTGGCATTAGACACTTAAATGCCCAGGCTAGGAACCTGCATGCCTCCTGTAGTTATCTGACTTTCTCCTGATTACGTACAGAGCCTGAAGTGCTACTTCCTAAATTAGTCTCCCAAGTCAGGGACCAAAAGCTATAAGGAAGAACAGCTTCCAAATAGTTTACACAATTTAATTTTACCTCTTACATTGCTCCTGTATTCAGGCTAAACATTAATTTAAGCTTAAGAATGTTTTGATGTGTAAATAAACTGCTGTAAGAGACACTGCTGCTCTCTTCAGCAAGGCTATGAAAGGCTGGTGCGACTTCCATTGGCATCTCCTGACTTTCTCATGTTAATCATCCGTGAAGTTCAAACACCATTCAAAAAAGGGATCAGCATCTCATTGCAGCAGCTTTGAACTTTCTTTATTCCAAAGGGCAGCTAGAACTATAATTAGGTACAGCTAGTCTTCATTATTTAGCTCATTTATTATTTATGTCTTCCTCCCACAGTGCCTGTGAACCTCACATCTTGTGCGGGCAGAGATGGGAGCCAGAATGTTGCTCTGCTTCCTTTCACAAGCTCCAAGTAGCACATCTGTCCCTGTGGCATGGCCCGTGATCCGTAAGCTGGGCTTCAGGGTGCTGACCAAATGCAACCAGAGGTGTTGCAGCCTCCAGCATCCCAAGCAAAAAATTTACCAGTGTACTCTCTCCACCTTTCAGGCAAGCAATTAGAGATGACACCCCCCTGTACACAGTTACCACCCTCGCTGCAGTGAGGTAATTTTTTTTTTTTTGGCCATTTTGTGAGTTACTGTATTACCAAGTTCTGCAGGTCTTGTGAGCGGTGGGAGATGAGGTAACTGTAATTTTCAGTGGAGATAGATGCAGGAAGGACAGCATGGGATGGAGTTTTAGGCTGTTTTCTTTTAAGCTCCTGGTGGTCAGTGTGTTACTATCTTTTCACAGAGATCGTGCGTGACCAGAATGGTGACAGCTTCAGTAGCGAGTTGCATTGCCTTGTCATAGTCGTTCTAAGAACAAGTTGCCTCTTTTCTGCAGTATGCAGCTTTCATCTTTCTGGGATGCCTTCCTCCCCGAATTCTTATTTGTGAAGGACTAGCAGATGGAGAGGCAAGAACTTGAGAACAGCATGGTGGGTATTGAGTGGGTGAGGTTAAAGTGGAATACAGTAGAATTGCTAAAGTAGATTTTAAATTTCTGCAGATCTTTTTTCTTTCTTTCCTTTTTTTTTTTTTTTTCCCATTCTTAGGAGGATAAATAAAGGTTTAGACTACAAGTTGTTTTAGAATGAGGGCAGTGCAGAAAAGGAAAACCAGTGACCTACTTAAAAAGAAATTAAAATGCATTAAACCTCTTGGGGTTGAGGTTGCAAAAAAAAGTAGTAACAAAAAAAGCAACACAATGAATGTGTGCATGAAAGGAGACAACATCTTCATTTCTTCCCTAGAGGCAACAAAATTCTAGCAGGAATGAAACTGATTTCTGGTCAAACTACTGTTATGCAGTTATTATTATGCAGTTTGAAGGGATATTTTTACTTTGCCTGGTAAGACTTCTCACCCTGCTTCTCACCCTGTCAGGTATCCTAGGGCACAAATAAGTTTCTGCCATCCTTGTCTATTATCCTGTTTATTATAACAGTTATACTATATTTCAGTAATTTTTTTTTTTTTACACCCCCCTGACTATTACATAGGCACCATCCTGGATAACCAGAAGCTGTTCTGTTTGTTTGGGGTTTTTTTCCTTTAATCTTTGATCTCTTCACCTTGGATGGTCCTTCCAGAACTTAACGCTTCTGTTGGCATAGCTCTTGCTATCACCAGGTCATATCAGCCTTTCCCTTGCATCAAAGTGGGTCCCTAGGGAAGGAGTCTGTTTTACCTAATGTAAATCAAAACATGCAGACCTAGGCAGAGCTACCTCCACAGCTCTGTGGATGATAATTATAAGCACAGGAATTACATTTGTCTTACATCTAAAACTTTGGGAGTAATTAAGTCTGTTGGGAACAGACAGGTTGATTTGATACCTTTGTGGATTATTAGGATCCAGCTGTTCCACACTTAGACACCTGTGGTGAAACAAATGGCTGCTAAGTTGACAGGGGCATCCTGGTGCACAGGTCCTTCTTACAACAGGAGAGCCTCCCACGGCTGTGTCCCCTGCACACGCACACCTTTCCAGGACCCAGCACCAAGCCTGGGTGCCAACAGCGTGACTGCGCCAGAGTCTGGGCCAGTCTTTCACCACCAAAGCTGAAACAATGATTCATGATCGCCACACTGGAACAGGAGACAGAGGAGCTGCTTACCAGACCCAAAAACATGTATGCCCTTACTCATATGTAACTTGCTATTCCTGCCACCACAGACTCCGAGGTTTCAAACTTCTCATTTGTTTTCCTCTTCTGGCCATATTCCTAAGGACGCAATTTCATCCTCTTTTAGTTCCTGATGCCCACTCATCATATTATCTTTAATCATCTTCAGTCTTCTCCTCACTCTTCTTTGGTTTATCCTCTTCACAGATCCAGGCGTGATTTAACCTCTCCCATCTTAACCAAAATAGTGCCCTTGAACTCACCTGCCTTTCCTGTTTATTGCCTCATCATCCTTCTCTTTTCATCTCTCAGCACACATAACAGTTTACAATTGCTATCTGGGGTTTCATCAAAAAACCCACTTTAATTTAGCTTCTGCCTTTGTACTTTGGTGACAGCTAAGTCTATTACTTATTTTAGTAACTGTCACATTCTTTTGTCTCTCCCGAGTAAATGGCCTAGTGATTTCAGTCTTTCCCTATTCATATTCACAGCCATTCAGAAGATTACTGCAAGTACTGTTTCCCCAAATTTGTTGAAAGTTCTGACTTTTCTTTACTGTCCAAAAGCTTGCTTTCACTTTCAAGGCCTCTCCCTCCTGATAAAGCTGCATTTGTTACATTTTTTATTTCTTTTATTCAATACCCATAATTATTTTGATTCAATTGTACCACAGCTCTTTCTGTGTCAGAAACTGAGTGACAACAGGAACTGTGGGACCAACAAACACCCCAGGTATCATCTTGCAGCATAGACCCTGCCTGACAAAATCCATGGTCCAATCCACACTACACAGCTAACCGACACTCCTCAAAGGTAAACAAGGGCATACATTGGCACTACTTGATCAACAGAAATGCCAGTTTCCACTGCAGGGGCTGTTGTGCAGAAGAATGCTCTCTCCATCCTGGACGTAGTCCTCATACAGAGTGACAAGAGATTGCTTGGCTTGGAATTGTCAGCTCATGTTTGGCATGAATTCAGCCATCTGGCCTGCAGGATGGTGAGCTATGCACCGAAAACAAACTGTGGGAGCTCCTGGGCAGGCCCATGTGCAGGTCTGGTGCCGTCAAGACGGTGGTTCTATGGAAAATCTCCTCCTCTATTACACTATGGTGCTAATCTGCATCGCCTGCTTGTTTCATGCTTTCCCTGGGCTGCTCACCAGGGAGAAATTTCTTATATGTAAGAATATCTAAAATAACCTTTCAATTCCTTGTTAAAGTTCTTCTTTGCTTTGATATCTAAAAAACCCATGACAACAGTTAAAAGTGCTGGAACTGATACTGGTCATGCCGATGAATAATGTTGTGTGATTTCCTTGTGCTTCCCCATCTGTCCCACACGTACTTCTGTTCTCTCCTGCTGAATGCTTTGATTTAACCTCCTGGAGACAAGGGTCGGACGTAAGAGAGGCTTTACTGAGAAGAACTATTCCAGTGACAAAACTAATTCTAACATGGATCCTTGCAGAAAAAGAGCTATGTTGGAAATTACTGTAAAGGCTTGAGTGGAAGAGTGATGTAAAGGAAAGGGGAACCAAATCCCAGTTCCTACTGCAGATTCCTTCTCTCTTACAGTTTCTCATCCATTTGTGATGTGGATGATTCTAAACTGACAAATGTAATATTTATAATCTCAAATTCTGCTCAAATCAGTAGATGTTCAGCGTTTAGAATGCTGTCTTTCCTATTTTAGATGATCTAACTGTAATTGGTGTTAAGTTATTCCTATTTACTCTGAAAATACAAAATGTGTTACTTTGTTCTTAATCTACATAGACTGAAGCCATCTGCTGTGGTTCACAGTTGAAGAACAAGAGATTAAAAATTCTGTCTAGTATTTATATCTAGCCCTCATTAAACAAGTAATCCTTACTGCTACCAAGTTGTAAGTCAGAGAAGTGTACAACTATACTCTTACATTTAAGCACATGAATAACCTATTCTCTTTTAAAAAGAAACAACATTTAAATACACATTTATCTTTTGCTTCTACCGGAGGGCGAGAAGGCAGCTTTTAGTGGCTCAGGTAGAGGAATGAAGGCTATTCTCAGGTGACTCTAACTCCATGCTGAGTAAAAGATGATTTGACAAAAGAAGGAAAATCATGCTGTACTCAGTTGCGGGATCAGCTAGTTTGCCTCCAGAATGACAGGAAGCAAGGGACAGCAGGGATAGCTGTGCAGTGAGAAGACTTATATGTGAAATATAGTTTGTTTGCATTGTACCCAGATATACTGCAAGCCTGCTTGAGTTAAAGCAGAAGAATGAGGCATCCTGTTTGCCTCGTACCCAGACATACCACAAGAACTGTTTGATTTAGGGTAGGAAGTGAAATATTGTGTAATATCTGTTTGCTTGGCACAAAAATAATAGAGCTAAGATAAATGTACAGTCTGCAAAAACTGGAAGGAATCAGACGGCCAGCGTGCAGTCTGCAAACATGTAGCACCTGCCTGAAGAGGCTGGACTGGAGCTGAGCGCTGAAGAGCGTAAAATCTATCTCACAAGCCAGAACAGGCTGGTTCTGACCTAGGGAAAGAGATGAAGCTTTGGACCACACTGGTCTTGATCCACGGGAAAGCTGTTTGTAAGTGAGTGAGACACAGTGGAGCTTGGGGAAGGGAGAATATGCCCCATTTCGTTGTGGCTTCCCCTGCCAGAGAGCTCTCAAACTCAGCCACCACAACCTTGGCGGCTAAGAATCGTAAAATGATGTAGCCATCAGAAGCCGCAATGCAGCATCAGTCTTACAGTACTGTGGACATAAAGCTTCATGTTTAGGTCTGTAGGCTTAATTAATACTTGATTTTTGCTTGTTAACAGACGGATTGCCTAAAAGCTGAGCATAAATAGACCCCTGCTTGAATTACTGACTGGCTTATCCTCTCAAAACTCTCCCATTATGGTGGTTCGCAGGTCCCAGCTGTAACACTTGAAGAAAAGTAGTTTCTGCTATCCAGAGCAGTTTACCAGGCTTTGCAGGGCCTGAATGGACACTCCTGCCGGGAGGAATAACGCCACACAGAAGCTGAGGAGAGGAACAGGATATCTGTGAATCCAATGGAACAGGCCTCCTGTGCACGTAGACACGGGAGTACTTTTAGTGCATTAGACACTTTCTCATGGGTTTGGGATATTGAATGTTTATAGATAGGATTGTATCCTGCACTTTATCCATGCCCCTTCTCTGTCGTTCCCTGGCAATCAAAATACTGATTCAGCCTTGGTCTTAAATCCAGCTCAGTTACACCAGAGTTGAATTTGGTCCTGTCTGATTGGTAAGTAGATTTTGCTTCTGTCCTAAATAAACTAGAGAAAGAAAGAAGAGCAGGAAGGCTAGAGATCTGTGTTAGAGCAGATTTGAATCCTTATTTAGCCTTTTTTTCCATGATGCAATCTTCAGCTCACTACCTACCCTTATGCCTCCTAGAACATATTTTGAATGATGATGCTGCACTCTTTCTGGAACTCTTTACACAATTTATTTGTTATATTTGCACAACATTTTACAAACAAGATAGGTCAGATTTTTTCCTGTTGACATAATTCAACAGGCTTCACTTAGGTTTGGCTAGAAGGAATTTGGTCCAGTTAGTTTTGTTTACAGACTCATTCAAAATTAGGAAATGCTTTTAAAGTCCAGGTCTGCACCTAGCCTTCTGGCTGACCTTAGGACTGGAAAATGCCCAGGCCCATTTTTTACTTGTGAAAAATGTCACTTATGAATAATTGTAGGAAACTTCCAGCTTCTTATCTTGAGATTTTTATTGTATTTTCTGCATAAAATCTTTCAACCATTGATCTTCAGACTGTTTTCCAAGGAAAAGTTCTTTTCCCCATCCTTTTAAGAGAGCAAATTTCCCCATAATTACCCTGGTCTGACTTCTAGAGGATGCAATACACTAAGATCTAAAGTGTTGAAAGGAGGAACCACAGACCTTCTTGATGAATTTAATCTGCAGTTGATTTAAAGAGACTGAACCTTTTGCTGTCTTTAAATATACGACATGTATTTTGTGTTGCAGAAAAGGTTTTAGCAGAAGAAGATGATATAAGGCAGTGTTGTCACTCCCTGAGTGCCCCAGAGAGATTTAAACAGCCAAAGTTACAGGCAGAGCCCCTCAGTCACAGACACCCGCAGAACTGGGTAGGTGTAAAACTATCTTAACATCTAAAGATCTTGTAGGATGATTCAAGCACAGCCCAGAATCTCACCTCGGCACTTTATATCACTGTACTTCCCATATGTCACGATGAATATAACACTTCTTCCTCAATCTGGAAAGGCCTGAGGTAACGAGCTTTATCCTCACAGTATTTTTATGCCTGAATAAACATTATGCCAGTTTGGTTCTAAAGGTCTTAGTCTTTATAGCTGAGCCTTACAGCTGCTGTAATCGCCTGACTTTAGAGAAGATACAAAATACAATTTCAGCTCCTTTTATCATATACGGTGCAAATAGCATACATAAGTCTGGTTAGGCAGCCCTCCTGTCTGATTTAAAAGTGTGAAACTTCTCCCCTTGCGTGTATTACTGCAGCATCATTCTTGCACCTAGCAATACTCTTGGTTCAAAACAAACAAAAAAGAGATACCTTTTCAAGCAATGCATACTTAAATGTGGAATTTAGGGCCATGCAGAGCGATCAATGTCAGACCATATGCATGTTGAGAAAATGCAAATAAGACAAATACATTAAAAAAACCCAAAACAAACCGAAATCAACACCAAAGGCTATTAAGCACAAATATTGTCTCTGGACTGGGAAGCGCCTGAGCTTCAGGCTGTTAGGAACTGGAGGAATTTGCCGTCAGTATTTGTTTGCCCTATTACAATGTGCCTCGTGCTCTACTATTGGCCGCTGCTGGACTGAATGGTTCTTCACTGTGACCTCCTGCAGCCATTTCCATGTTCATGTATCATGGTTTTTAACATAAAAGTGCAAACCAGAGGCCTATGCCGATACCACATTTTAAGAAGCAAAATCATAAACGCTAAGTCCCAGTGAGGATTTTTTTCAGATGTTCAGTTCACTTCAAACAACTCAAGAGGGAAACTTTTTAAAGCCTTAAGGTTAGCGTTTGTCAAAAGACTAGGTTTAAGTCCTGAAGCATGTGCATATGCTTGAAAGGTTGACATTTGTGAGACTGCACTATGATCTGCCAACAGATATTATTCTTCTTACAAACCGTGCTTTTCTTTGTCTCTTTATGGTGAACGCTGGATTTAAAACAAGGTTTAATCAACAACTACATTAGAGCTTCTTTGCGAAGGTTTGGCTGACCAATTTAGTCTGACTTGTTATCATGAAGCAAAAGGATGAAATAAAGAGCAGGCTTTAATCTAAGAGATGAACAGTCACTCTGAGCAAGCTGCTCGTTTCCCTTGGAGGCAGTGCCTTGCTTTGTCACAGCTTCTGTCTCCACCCAGTGATCCTTTTGCGTCGCAACAAAAGACGTGCAGTGCTGCGGTTGTGAATTTTAAAGGCCAACTCGACAGCAGACACACAGCTAAAATTCAGACTATTCCGAGGGAAGCGCTGAGCTCTGCCCGCGGCGCGCTCTGCCCTTTCCCATGGGCGCTGGATCCCCACAGCCCGGTTATTGAGTGCCACCCAGCGGCACTCCTCTCCCTCGCCCTGGGTCGGCGGTTTGCTGGGAAAGGTGCCACGTCCAGCCAGGAGCTCGGCTGGTGCTTCAGCCAAACCCAGCTCCGGCATTAGCGGAACTGCAGCCACGGCACCGCGTACCCAACGCAGGGAGCGAGCACCCCTTTCCCTTAGCTGTGAGGGAACAACTCCTTCAACTACTGCTGCTTCCTAAGTGCATATAGAATCAGAGAATCATAGAATGGGTGAGGTTGGAAGGGACCTTTAAGATCATCAAGTCCAACCATTAACCTACCCTGACAAAAACCCCTTCTAAACCATGTCCCTCAGCACCTCATCTACCCTTTTCTTAAACACCTCCAGGGATGGGGAATCCACCACCTCCCTGGGCAGACTATTCCAATGGTTAATAACCCTTTCAGTGAAAAAATGTTTCTTGATATCTAATCTAAACCTGTCCTGACATAACTTGAACCCGTTTCCTCTTGTCCTATCCCTTGTCACCAGGGAGAAGAGCTCAGCCCCCATCTCTCTA
>VXBO01006733.1:50316-73127 GCA_013400135.1 Rhinoptilus africanus
TTTACCACCACTCCCTGGGCACGGCCATCCAGTCAGTTCTTTATGTGAGCCTTTACGCTTCAGAGGTGTAGAGAAAGAACCAGCCCTACATAAATACCTATAGAATCAAAACATACTGGGTTGATAGAGCCGACTGCAGTGGTATTTGGGTAGTTGCATTTTTCGTGAGATGGGCAGTCAGGTGGCAGGCACCACCAGGTTTGTTATATGAGCAGGCAAATTTTTACCAAAAAACCCACAGCATGAAGTACTAGTCAAAGGGCCCATCGACATGAATTTGAGAAGACTACTTTACTCACAGTGAGTGTGTGAATTATGCCCACCATCCTAAATTATTGTCATTTCATGCTATTCTATTATGTATGTGCTATTTATACTATAGGAAGAAAATACAGTTTCTATAAATTTGTAAATGTCCTAGTTAAACAACTGAGGGCTACTTATTTTAATCTGAACTGTATTGAATAGAGTGTCTGGTAGCTGGTTCTATGCAAAAATTCTGTTTGCATTCATTTATGATTTTCTTCAGTGATTTCTACTTTTGGGTTCATCATGGCATTGGATAAACCCATTTAAAACTATTGGTAATAAAGTATTCCCACTTTAACTATGGTAGCATAAAGTCTCCAGAGATGTGTAAGAGATACTATTTGTATGCTCTTATTAAATAAAACATGGTGGAGTAGATAATTCTGTTGTGTAGTATGCTAATTATTGTATACATGTGCATTTTCATTTAATAGCTACTAAGTTAAATACTATAAAGAACCTAAGTTAAACATTAGGAAGAAAGCACTGAACGGCCTTTTTTTCTGGGTCATGTTCTAGACTGCAATGCTTAATAGCCACAGCGATCACAGTCATGAGCTGTGGGGAGACAGGTCTTTTCCTTCTCAAGAAGGTATCACCAAAGCGTGAAACTTAACAAGACAAAAACTTGTGAACAATGCTGGTGTTCTGAAGAAAGCACGTAAACTCCAAAACTCCCAAAGCATTTTAAATGTCAGGAGGGAGACATTGTTTTAGCACCCAATCAATAAATGGCAGTGGGCTCTTCTGCTCGGAGAGGTGCTCTGAGAAGGGCCCCCTTTCAGCTGATTAAGACTTTCTGTTCCTCTGCTTTTCAGAAAGACCAGCAAAAGGTGGGAACACATACCTGCAGTAGACAACGTGGAGTATTTCCAAGCTACAGAAGCATAAGACAGAAGGAGAATAGAGACTAGGGTAATAATGTGTTTATAAAATTATCCTCTGATGACAATATGCAAGAGAAAATGGAGCAAGCATCAGATATTCTTCACCTGATCCTGCAGCTCCCTTCTTTGGCAAAATAATTTGCATTATTTTGAATGGTTCCTTTCATGAAAAATGTTAGAAAAAACTACTGTAAAAATTAAGAGTTATTCACACAGATTAAATGTATCCAGGGAAATTAACCTCCTTTTGCTTATCCTATAGCCAAGGAGATGAGATAACTTTTTCTACAACCCAGAATAGCTGAAGTATTGTGTTAAGGAACTGACTATAAAACACGCTCTGGGAAATTAGTGTCCTAGGAAAGAGCTAAGTATATCGCTGACTATTACGAACAAATTTAATAACTTTAAAGAAAAATGTGTGCACATTGCTCTGATCCTGCAGAGTTCTGGCAAGAGATTTTATGCTCTGGAAGAACTTTCAGCAAAGGATAAGCTGGTATATAAACTTGTCCGCTTAAGGAAGTGCTGTGCTTCAAATATATGCCTATTTGCAAAGCATATTCTTTTCCTCTTGCTGCCTTGTGACCGGGAAGATAATTCACATCAGTTCTTTGAGAAGAGCGTGGACTTCTTTACTCCTCTGCCAACAATAATGGCTGTCTGAGAATCTATGGGACAATGCCACTTTAGCTGGAGGGTCCCTGCAACAAATGCTGCCTGAAGCAATCCAACATGCCTTTGGTGATTCACGGTGTGCAGTGACACTGCAACGTGTTGGGCCAGCAGATGATGTTCGTGTGCCTTACCATCAAAACGATAAGTAGTTTCCCAAATACGGAGCCAATTTCTCCCACTTGAACGAGGACAAAAGGAGCTAACATATCAGTAGATATATTATTCATATTTATATTAATTCATGTGCTCAAATCTCTCCAGGAAACTGAGGCCTATAATTTGATACAAAACATACTTATGTTTTCATCCTTGGTGACAACATCTTTCATGCAAATAACGGATATCAAAACATTCATCTGCAAGCACAGCTTTGGGATTTGCACAGATGTACGCATATGGAGCTCCACTTACTGAAAATGTGGCCCGGTTAATGCTTTGGTTCATATGGGAGGAAGAATTAAGAGGCACCAATTTGCATGTAAAATTCTAGGGATGTGTAGCTCCACATAATAAAATTTTGAAACAAACTAAATAATAGGAACATATTGCCATCGGTTTTAAGTTCCCTATCACCAGAAGAATGCCCAGACATTTTCTTTATCATTGTGATGTGCTAATGACTCCCCTAACATCTGAAAGCATTCATAAGACGTCAGACCACTTAGTAATTTATAAATGTTCTTTTCTCCATGGTTTTTATAGAGTGTTGTCAGAAAACTTTAAAACTTGGCCAAGTGAGGACCTCAACATTAGGTCTTCTCAGCTGGCTTGTCCTCCTTCTGTTCTGTAGGTAAGCAAACGGATGCATAATGTCAGAGGTTGAGTACTGAGCTCCAGAACTTCTTTTACTTGCCAGGCTCATGAAACTCTGCTTCCCTGCTACCACAATCCTTTGTTATGCTCACTCCAAGGAAGAGCAGTCATCAACACGCCAAGATCTCTACATAGATGTCGGGTACCTGATTTTTCCAAAGTACCTTGAGGTTGTCACAAAAGAAGTGTCACTCAACTAATGTCTTCAGTGCTGTGTCCTGACTGTCCTTGGAATCATAGAATCACAGAATGGTTTGGGTTGGAAGGGACATTAAAGATCATCTAGTTCCAACCTCCCTGCCACAGGGAGGGACACCTCCCACGAGACCAGGCTGCTCAAAGCCCCATCCAGCCTGGCCTTGAACACTTCCAGGGATGGGGCATCCACAA
The DNA here is from genome assembly GCA_013400135.1 of Rhinoptilus africanus. Classification (NCBI taxonomy): domain Eukaryota; kingdom Metazoa; phylum Chordata; class Aves; order Charadriiformes; family Glareolidae; genus Rhinoptilus; species Rhinoptilus africanus. The sequence continues at coordinate 53,394 of VXBO01006733.1, forward strand.
CCTCCCTGGGCAACCTGTTCCAGTGCCTCACCACCCTCACAGTAAAGAATTTCTTCCTGATATCCAATCTAAATCTCTCCTCTTTCAGTTTAAAACTGTTACCCTCGTTCTATCGCTACACTCCCTGATAAGGAGTCCCTCCCCATCTTTCCTGTAGGCCCCCTTTAGGTACTGGAAGGCTGCTATAAGGTCTCCCCAGAGCCTTCTCTTCTTCAGGCTGAGCAACCTCAGCTCTCTCAGCCTATCCTCATAGGAGCAGTGTTCCACCCCTCTGATCATCTTCGTGGCCCTCCTCTGGACCCACTCCAACAGGTCCATGTCCTTCGTGCGCTGAAGACTCCAAAGCTGGACACAGTATTCCAGGTGGGATCTCACGAGAGCGGTGCAGAGGGGTAGAATCACCTCCCTCTATCTGCTGGACAAGCATATGCCTCTGATGATGCCTGTGTATCCCACTGCCCACTGGAAACTGACTTTTCTTAAGACAAACAGAAGTGTTTTAATCTTCTTTTCTGTCTTCATAGTCCTTAGAGTTTCCTAAAAATCTCCAAGCAAAGCTAAGTAAGTGATTTATTTTCAGAACTTGTCAGTCCTCTTATTTATATATATGTGAGAGGACATTCCTGGATGTGTAAGAAATCGTAATAAAAACAAATCTTCATCCCCAAAATGGCAGTGAAGAATACTGCCTAAGTCAGCACTCATTTTCATAAGCTAACCTTCGGGAGGCAGTAACTTGTGAATAGCAATTTCTCATCTCCCTTGCTATGCTCCAATTTACTCCTCCGGAAAGAAATTTTAGGTAAATTTACCAAAGGCAAATGCAATGATGATGATATATTAGAAGCTCCCAAGCTGGTTAATCTTTAGAAGCAATGGAGATTTATTGAGAGCAATAGAACAGCCTGTGCTAGCCTCCAGTCACAAGGTATAAAGGTGTTTATTTTTAAAAACCTGAGTGAGGATTGAGCTTCACAGTCTGTTTTCCACAGCATTACACCGAGGTCAAGAAACCTTTGGTGCTAAGACAGGGAAGACGCAGCAGCCTGGATATCCGGTGCTCCCCGAGCACCAACAGGGTCTCAGAACACAGACACAAATCCCCATTAAGGTGAGATAGAGGGTAATGATTCCTCTGAGATACCTGTGTTCAGGATTGTCATGATAACACACGCACATGCAACACCCACTGTCAAGCCATCTCATTCTGTGGGGTACCATGAGATATAGCAGTTTATGTGGTAGTGAGCTTGTGTTTTACACACTTTTTTATTAATGAGGGAGAAAGAACCTCTAACGCAGAACTGAATAGCCTATTTAAAAATGTTTTTCTCTGGAGAAGTTTATCATCTTTATTGGTTTAATTATATCACTGAGAGTATGTTAATTTTAGTCCCCTTGTGAACTTCTATGTGATTTTAAGCTTGTTTTGGTTTTGGCTTAAAGTGGTTTTGAAGAGACCTATGTTAAACTGAAAAGAGACGTTCCAAGTCTTGAGAGAAGCTACCTCCAGAAGCTGTTGCACTGTCTCAGTAGTAGCAGTGTAACTATATTCCTATGGCTGTATGGATAATTTCCCTTCACAGGCAAGTTTCTGCTTTGTAGCAGAGACTCTATATCCAAAAATACTCCCATTTTATTTCCCTGGGGTGGCAGTGGTCGGAAGCTCTGCTAGGCTTGTGAGCCAGTTATGAGGTGGGGAGGGAGGGGAGTGTTGATCCAGCACTTAGTAGACAGTTATGTTGGCTATATAACTAATTTCACTAATAGCAATTTCACTAATGGAACATGAATTTTCACTAATGAATTCCTACAAGAAATATTTTAATAGGCAGCAGCTCTTTTGTAATACACCACTTCTGACTGTGAACAATTGCAAATTACAGAGGAGCTGGAAAATACTCTAAACCACCTGATTCTTTTTCAACTTGAAGATACCTAACCTCAATCACTGTACATAAGAACACCTGAAAATAGATGAAAATATAATCTACCTTTAGATAGACAGATAGTCACCAGAGTGACAGAAGTGGCCTGAGAGAAGGAAGAGCCAAGTTTAGAGCAGCAAGGGCTGTAGATAAAGAAAATATGGTATTACCTGGGAAGGTACTACCAGCTGGGAAATGAAAAGATGTAAACCAGCAGCTGTACTCAATATGTTTAAAAGACTAAAAACTGATATCTGTTCTTCATACTGTTGTAGTAATATTTGTTCGTGAAAATGGGATCTGCAGTTGCTGTAAAGATTGAGCATATGAAAAAGATCAGTATCTGAAAAAGATAATTAGTGCTTTAAGAAGTGTGAAAAAAAATTGAGCATCTGAAGTGTGATATTGCAAAAACTAGATTAATGCCAGAAAAGGCAGAAATTTAAAATATCTCATCTAAAATCTTTCAAGCATTACGATTTCTAAGCAGAGAGGCAATATCCTAAACTAGATCTCTGCGAAGGCCAGGAAGAAAAGAACAGAAGTATCAGAAGTATGTGTCTGGCAAAAAGCTTATTTTATTGCCTCTAGCTTGTGACTGGGGGTGCTATATATACACACAAATGTATAAAATAAGATGCAGAAATATGTATACGTTTATTTCTAAGTCCAGTGATACTTTACAATCAAACAATAGCAACATCAAGACAATATTACTGTTGAAATATCCAACTTCATTCACAGCTTTGGTACTGATGTAAATACAGACACGTATGTGGAGCTCTACCTTCTGAAAATCTGGTGTTGACAAAATTCTTGGGCAGGTGGGAGGAAGGAGCACAGAAGCCTCAGTAAAATCCTAGGGAAATACAGCCCCCAACAACGTAAACATGGACCATCCAGCAGATGACTGTACTTGCAAAAATTACGGTGACTGCAGGCTAGTGATACAGCTGTTTCCTACCACAACAGGGAGTTTAACTGTTTAAAGTCAAACAATCCAGAGATTTGGTTGCTATGGCAGCATCAGCCCTCTACTGCGGAAGTCCAAACACATGTGATACCATTCAAGTCATTTCACGTGTGCCGATTTTATTTCATAACAAAACCCCGGAGAGCCAGCGTTTTAACCATGCTAACACAACCACTGCATTGAGTAAAGTTAAGGGTACTGCTCTGAGGAAATACCTTTCACAGCACTTAGCTTGATGACAAGAACCGTGACTCATAACACTGAAGAATGTTTTTATGGCTAATAATAGGCTGCAATTAATGTTTTTCTTGAAAAACAGTTTCTACTGTTACATAAGTCTGCAGCTGATGATCTCAGGGCCTGCATGATATTTTTATTTCAGTCAGTCAGATGGTAGAATATTCTGTAAAAATTGAACTAGGTTTTATTTATACTTACATGAGTCCTACTACCAGAAGAGCACCTTGCATCTTCAATGTTTTCATCCTCTCACTGTCCCTAGCAGGCAGGATGTTAATTAAAAGCCCTTTTAAACCTGTGGCTCTTGCTTGCCAACACTTGAAATATTTCTGCAAAGCGTGGCATTTATACTTGTGACATACATGTACGTATGTTGGCTTAGCCAAGAAAAATAGCCCTTCTCTTTTTTCAGCTTGCCACACTATTAACCCGTTTCCTGCAACAAGGAATTCACAGATGGAAATTGAAAGAGATTTTTTTTGCACGGTCACGAAGGCCTGCGAGCAGGAAAATTGCTCCCTGGTTTCCCAGTTTCCCATTTAGTGCCATAAGACAAGGCTGCTCTGTTCGAAGACTGCAGCTGGGTGCTGCTGTGCTGTCCTTCCACTTGCCAAGGAAACCAGCGGAGCTACATCACTTCTTGTCATGCCAAATTCCCTGCAGCCTCAGCAAGCCGTTTGCAGCCAGTTTTTTTGTTTTGCTCGGTGGACTTGAATGAGTTACCACTGCGAGCTCTAGGCTTTCCTCTACCCACCCTGAGTACAAAATCAGAGGGCTTCTGCATGAAAACGTCTCACTTTTGACAGGTTTCTCAAGACACTGTCTGAGATACGAGAGCTTTGGCTGGAGGCAAAGCATTGCACAATGTGGATGAAGAGACTTTCAAAATAATGCATGGAAAATTCTGTGAGGAGATCTCTTAAGCTCAGAGACTCCTGCGTATGTTTTTCTCTGACTTAGGACCACAGGGTAGCAATAAATAATTTGTACATACTTACAAGTGCCCGGGAAGCATCTCTTAATTCCTTAGTCAATAAGTCACCATATCCTTTACTTCTAGAATGAGATTTTAGTATATATCTTTGCTTTGTTGTGTTTTTTTACTTTTTATAACCAATTTTATTGCCAGGACTTGGCAGGGTTTTGTAAATGCAGTGATGAAGACATTGGCACCTCAGTATGTTCACATTAAGACTGCACCATGCTGCGTTCCTGCCACTTTCCATAAGAGAAAAATCACATTTGCCTTCGGGTTGTGGTGGAAAGGACGGCTTGCAACCCTCCCTCCAAAACTAGAATTAGTCAAGCTAAAGGGAAAGGAAATCTCCATATGCAGACTTTGTTGAATTATTGCTCTGGAGATAGTATTTTTCTATCAAATACAAGTTCTGAGATCTAAGAGAAAGGGAATTAAGTGAAAGTGGAAGAAGAACTGACAGATGACTGAAAATAATTGCTTGGAAAGTGTCTATTTGAAACTTCTTTCCAGAAATGAAGTATAAAGTATCTTACTGGTTAATTCATTATTTATATCCTTAAATCTAGATGTTTATTTAAACGAATACAAACACCGAGACAGTTGCCACCAGAGTACTGAAAGATTTTTTATACATTAAAAACAAAAGCAGATGCTGCATCAGTCTTTAAAAGAGCTACAGAGTTTGTTCTGAGGATCTGACTTTTGTACCAAGCAAATCTGTAGAAACTATAAGAGAGAACAAAAATCAGCACAGATTTCTTTTTATTTACAAGTTTATTAGTGTCTTTTGAAGATGTCAATGAGCAGATGATTACATACATAGGGACTTTCAGCGATCTTTAGAAAAGATTCCTTACCAAAGGCATGTAAAACTGTCATGACCTGAGACAGAGGACCTCTTAGGGATTAATATTGTGTTAAAAAATGGGAAACAAATGCTAAGAGTTAAGGTTCCGTTTCAACAAATATATTTCACATTTCTTTATGTTCTTGCCATTCATTTTGAAAGGGTTGCACGGTTGTACTGGAGCTGGGAAGGGTGCTGAGAACGGCAACATTCAGCTGCAAAATGGAACAACTTCCACAGAAAAAGAGTAAGTAATCTAGAGCCCTTCAACTTGGAAGACAAACTGTGGGAGGGAACGGGGGCAAGTGATAAATTTTATAATACCGTGAGTGGTACAGAGAAGGTGATTAAGGAGTGGCTGTTCATTATTTCTCACAGTATGAAAGCTACAGAATACTCAGTGAAATTGTTTGTTATCAGGTTTAAGAGCACACAAAAGCAAGCTCTTTTTCCATAGGGTGCATGATTAAATCATTAAACTCAATGCCATTGAATCCAAAGTATAAGGGTGTTCAAAAAGGATTTAGAAACACTCAGGGGAGACCCTCTCGCTCATGACATCCTAAATCAGACAGTTGCAAAATGAAGCAGGTAATTATTGACTTTGACGGCACTGTAAGTTGAGGGTTTTACCTCTGACATTTATGTCCCAGTAGACAGTCATTTTGATCAAAATGTGACATATTAATCCTGTAATTGTTTCCCAAGGAGATCTTTTAAGTGTTGTAGATGAAAAACAACTGCAGTAAGACACTGTCACCTTAGTGAACACCTATAAGTGAGCAGACTCCGGAGAACTGCATTGCTTGAGAAATGTGAATGCCGTTGTGGATACTGTGAGTCATTATTTGTGTTTTCTTGCTGTGAATAAACAAACACATGCCTCTTGTGCAGCTCAATTATGCAAAGCCATCTTTCCACACAGCTACATATGAGGCATGGGATGGATTCCTGCTTTTGGTTTGTTGTGTGCATGAAACACTGCATACCATCCTAATCGTCTTTGGAGGAGAAGACTAGCTCATTCCTCACTCCTCTGGTTGACTAAGAAATGATGCCAGGAAGCTTTAAATTCAGTCTCTACAGTGTCTTTTTTAGGCAGATTAGCAACAGTCATCTTTTAGAGACTCATTGCAGATGTTTTTATATTGCTAGAGAGGAAAATGGAGTGCAAAATATCACTCTGAAAGGCTGAAGCTATAGATGTGGGTGAAAAGAAATACAGGCTTCTTTCTTCCACTCTGGCTCTGCGCTCTTTTCTTCCCTAATCCAGCCCAGAAAGACAGTTCTGCAGTTTATTTGTTTGCAAGAACGATTGGTTCCCAATGTGGAAAAAAGGCTGCCAGTTTGAAGGCGTTTAGATTCCTGATGCATCCAGCTGAGCTGCTGATGCGATGAATCACCTGCAGTTCACAGTGCTGGGCTCAGCATCGCTTTGCGTTCAGCCTTATCAGCCTGCTGACGTTCGGTCCCTCACGCAAACCCACGGGGTACAGGTATCATCTTCTATGGGCAACGCTCCCTCCTGTGAAGTGGATCATGTCTAAATAAATCCAAATGCACCATCTGGCATTTGAGTTAGCAGCAGGTATTCGCTTCCTCTGCAGAAAAAGAATTCAGCATCTAAACAGCAAATGCTTTTCCTTGTTTCCTTGTTTCTTTGTTTCCTTGTTTCCTTGTTTTAGGGTAAAGCTGAGGAAGGTCCAAGGATTTGTCAAGGCTTAATGACCAGATGAGCTGTGGCAAATGAAAGCAAAAGAGAACAATGCTTAGAGTGTGATTAATTTATCATGTGCAGCATATACATTAGGACTCCAGAATGATCTTTTCACAGAGTATTTTTCTGATACGTATGTGAAAAACAGACAGCTCGCTGTTTTTGACTGTTTTCCACCTGAACTCAGCATTCTTACTCTTCTCCCTACTTTTTGGTTCAGTCTGGCTTTCCTCCCTTGCAGCAGCCTGGTTTACTCTTTCCCATCTCAAACATCCATTTTTGACTTTATTTGTTTCTCCAGCTCCTTCCCCATCTTCTTTCACCTCAATAAAAGTGAGTCCACATTCTAGATCTTATTTATTATTTCCAATCTCATTTCCAACTCCTGGCTCATAGAGGTTTTGTCCAGCCCACTGCCTGCCTTCTTCCAAGTCGCACCTCAGAACCAGTGCTCCTTCATTTTCCTCAGCCTGCTCTAGGGAGGTAGACTAAATTTCTTATTGGTTGGGACGTACACATGTACAGGGAAGGGAGAAAGAGGGAAATGGTGCCCAGAACCAGGCACCATACTGCTGGGTGCAGCCACAAGCTCCTGAAGTGCTAGCATCCTGCAGTGAGTCTGAATGGGACACCTGAATACCCCAAGGTCCTGGCCTGGTGTGATTTATTGAAAGTCATAGTTTGTGGTAAGGAACTGCAGCCTGGTCAGGTATGAATTTTAACCACTGGGACAATTTTCATCTGACTCTCAGACTCTACGATTGATCAGCCTATAAGATGTAGGGAATCCATAGCGAGAGGCTGATGGTCTGGAGAGGAGAATCAGTAACCTTTTCATTTATGTTCTGCTCATATGACCATGAGTGGTATTGATACATGAAGAATCCTTTGTAAAGGCTGCTAACCTACCTGCTTTAAAAACCTCTGAAATATTAAGATGAATAACTGACACTTGGGGAAAGGCAGGGAGAGTAATCTTATTTTGCTTTGTAAATCAGAGTAAATGTAGACCTTATTAAAGAGTAGCTAATGAAGAACATCAATCTGTTGTTTTTAGTCACTTCTTAGGCTGTCATCGCCATTTCAAAGCTCCTACATAACACTGTTGATTGTAACAACTATTAATTAAATCTGGATTTTTTTTCAGAAAGCCATCAGCTTTTTTTTTTTTTAAATGCATTCAAGAGCTCATCACTCTGTAAAGATATTTTATTCTTCCCAAGCATACGTGGACACAAGCAGAAATATCCTGAGTTCTCTGGAGAAGAGGTGGCCACACTCATTTATCACGTTCAACCCCGAAAGAGAGAAGCCTCCCTTCTGCACTGTTTCAAGCAAGGACAGAATGGGTCCCTGAGGGACAACCAAATGTAGTTGTAAGCTACAGCTGTAAGAGTTTATGGTTCTGCAGCCTGAATAACCATCATCGCAATGTGAGACAGGACTAGGAATGAGAGAGGTGGCAGAGGAGGAAGAGGGCAGGTGTCGTCTTTGTTTGGGGGTAAAAATGGGATCCCACTCCTCCCCTGCCAGCCCCTTCACTGCTTTTCTCCTCAAGGGGTTTTAAACGTGGAACATGTATTTGATGTAGTTGTTAGTGCTGAGAAATAAGCAAAAGTGCTTGAACAAGCACGCCCATCCTGTGAGTTGTTAGCTTAATTCACCTAGAAGTTTTTAAAGCAAAATTCCTTAGGTTTTCACTTTGAATAAAGGTGACTCAGGTGAGATCTGTACCCTTGGGCTGCAGATTACAATTCAGGCTGCCAGCATGTACGGAACATAAGAACTGATTACTCCTCCTGCCTGGACAATTAAGACTAATGTGCAAGGCAAGAGCTGAAGCGCCATCCCAAAGCAAGGCCAGGAGCTGCAATAGCTCCTTCCCCTTGAGTTCTTAACCCACAGGGTAGATGCTCAGCTAATCCCTTGGTCAAGGTCATGGTGATCTCAGACAGAGATGTCTGATTGGTCACCTATTTCTTCTGTTATGATGGTAAAAGACTCTACCAAATGACAGAGGTGTTAAATGCATATATATGAGAGGAAAAGTTAGGATGTAAGTGTGCCAAACAAAAAGGAAGTGTTCTGTCTCACCTTGGAAATGGGTCCATGGATATCACTGTGACTAAGGGGCTGAACAAATGAGTTGCTTCCCTGGTTCTTACAGCTGATTTTCCTAAAGCATTTGAAAACAGCTCTCTGACCTGTGGTGCACAATTCTCACAGGGCTGCCCCAGAACTCAGTGCTGCCCTCAGATCCTCCACATCTCCTTTTGCTTCCTTTGCTGTTTCATTCAGCAATTAGTTTGGAAGTTATCTGAGCAGGAATCCTGGGCTCAGAGATATCCAGCATGCTTTCTGAGCCCCTTGAAGCTTAAGTAAAATACCTAACATCCTCGACTTGCTGTTATCAAGAAACAACCCTGCTTATGGTAATATAAAGGTGAAAAGATGAACTGAGCGTAATGAATGAAATCTCGCTCTCAGTTTCATCTGTGTGACCTCATTTGCCTCACTGAAAAAGCATAAATGTACTTTCGCATCAAACTTGTCTCACTGTGAGGAAAGATGAGCAGGAATGATAAAGGCCACTGGGGGTTAATGACACCTTGGAGAGAAGGGTGATGGATGGCTACTCACTCTACAGCTTGCTGTGCTGATAGAAGCCTATGATCAGGTTTTTTAAGCTAGTCTACACCTCCTCCTTCAATAGGCACGATATGATAGGGATGTTAGCCATGCTCTGATGCCTTACACACCGAGACCTTGAAGGAATTTAGTCAAAGGAACATCTTTTTTTTCAGTTCTTGGTTTGACTTGAGCTTGATCTCCGCATAAAGACCTTGCCTGATTTTTCATGGATGCTTCCTTCCAACTTTCTAGGAGGCATCCATGAAAAATCAGGTAGCTGGCATCAACCTTCCTTGTTTTGAATACGTTGTTGGGCTTTTGCGACATGCCACAAAAATGTGGCAGACATCACTGCATACAGCCTTGTCTGTTCCATGTGTGGAAGTGATCACATGCTACTTTGCCATTACGTCTCAGCCTTCAGGCCACTTTTTCATTTTAAAAGCAGTTCTGAGTGAAGAACTTGGTGCCTACTCATAGTCACATTTATTAATGTGACACATTCCTGCACTTTGAAATCCTTTGTCTACTGAGACGAAGGCAGTACAAGTCAGATGCCCACAATCACTCTGTCAATTGCTTTTTTCCTTGGAGATAGATGGATCCCCTTAAGAAATCAGAAAATGGTTTATTTCTGTGCCCTCTGGATTCTTGGTCTGTTTACTAAAATAATAAGGAGCCTACATACTGGGTTTTATAATAATTTTCTCTTGTTTACAATGTCTTTACTACAATTTATCATCTGCCATTTGTAGTGCATCACAGCAAAAAGGTAGAAATTAGGAAATCGTACAAGAAAGTAAGAGAAAAAGAAAAAGATAACCAAAGATCCCAATCCACTGCCAACAAAAACCAGTAAGCATTTTCTCTTGATACAGTATCATAGAATAGTTTGGGTAGGAAGGGACCTTTAAAGATCACGTAGTCCAACCACCCTGCAATGAGCAGGGGCATCATCCACTAGATCATGTTGCTTAAAGCTCCATCTGACCTGACCTTGAACTTTTCGAGTGTCGGTGCAGCCACAACCTCTCTGGGCAACCTGTTCCAGTGTTTCACCACCCTCATAGTAAAAAATTTATTCCTTATGTCCAATTTAAACCCACCCTCTTTCATTTTAAAACATTGCCCCCGGTCCAGTCACTACAGGCCTTGTGAAAAAGTGTGCCCCATCCTCAAGGCTGTCAGGGTTCCTCTGGATGTCATCCCTTCTCTCAAGTGTATGAATGTCACCACTCAGCTTGGTGTCATCTGCAAACTTGCTGAGGGTGCAATCAATCCCACTGTCTATGTCACCGATGAAGACATTAAATAGTATTGGTCCCAGTACAGACTCTTGAGGAACACCACTCATGTGGACATTGAGTCGCTGACTGTAACTCTTTGTATGCAGCCATCCAGCCAAATCCTTATCCATCTAACAGACCATCCCTCAGACTCATTTATCTCCAATTTAGTGGTAAGAATGTTGCGGGAAACCATATCAAAGTCCTACAGAAGTCCAGGTAGGTGACACCAGCAGCTCTTCCCTTGTTCATTGATGTAGCAAGTCCATTGTAGAAGGCTGCGAGATTAGTCAGGCACAATTTGCCCTTGATGAAACCATGTTTGCTGGCTCTAATTGCCTCCCTGTCTTCCATATGTTTTGACATATATTCCAGGAGGATCTGGTCCATGATATTACCACACATGGAGGTGAAGCTGAGTGATGAGTATTTCCCAGGGTCCTCCTTTTTTCTCTTTTAAAAAAAGAGTGTGATGTTTCCCTTTTTCCAGACACTGGAGACTTCACCTGATCGCCATGACTTTTCAAATACAATGGAGAATGGCTCGGCAACTACATCCGCCAGTTCCCTCAGGACCCTGGGATGCACGTCATCGGGTCCCATGGACTTAGGCATGATCAGGTTCCATAGGTGGTCTTGAACCCGATCTTCACATATCCATGAGTTTTGAATCACTTTCTGAGGAAATTAACTACTTTTTAAATTTGGTATTTCTTCCCGACTCAGACATGCTTCTGAATAAATAATGAAAAGTCTTTAGAGTTTTCAGATAGCAGGAGCATCAAACCAAAACTGTAATTTTTTCTTACCAGAAAATAATAATTTTCTGAGTTTGTTTTAGTATTTTCTGAGTATGTTTAAATCAAATATTCTATCAAAATCTATAATCTGTTGGAAATTGTGAAGGTAGCTCCTTTTACTTTTCATATCTGGTAACTACATTATAGTGTCTTAAAAAGTGAAATGACAGAAAAGAAGAAAACAAAGTCTTAAGTAGTGATGGTATGAAATATTTTATTCAGGATTTTTTCACTGTCTTATTGTTGTGGGTTTTGAAAAAGATCTCCAGCTGAAAACTGGTCAAAATCAAGTGTGTCAAATGAAGCAATACTGAAGAAATTTTAACATGTGCTAGCTTGACCAACTGGGAATAAAGCCAGGTGCTTACTATAAAAATACGGACATCAAAATATATCATGCCTTTAAAAAACAATCAAGAGGCTTGTTAGTCCCATCATTCAGCAGGAGGGAGAAATATAAAGAGAGAAATGAAGACAGATTAGGTCACTTGAGAGAGGGCAATCTTGAGAAAATATGACCCGTTGTGTCTTTTTTCTGCCCTTATTTCACTGAAAGGTTATGGCTGTAATCTAAGCCAAGAAAAGCAAAAAAATAATGTAACTACTGAGCATAATTTTTCCATTTAAAACCCAGATTCATTGGAGGGAACACATAAAAATCAAAATACAGTTTTCCGAGTCAATGCCCAGGGATGAACAGGTTAGACAGTAACGCTATGGTGACCTTTCTTCTGATAGCATGAGACGTTCCTTATGGTGTACCCCCGGGTGCACTAATTTCACGTTAAGCATCTCAGGCAATGGGCTTTCACCATACTCTGAACACTTTAGGAGAATGTGTTGTTTGTTTATAATTCTTGTGTGATAAAAATTGGTATTTTTTTCCTTCTATACTGTTTAAAGCTTTCTTCTCCAGCGTGTTTTTAAGTACTTTCCAAACAGCATTTCTTTCCTTGTTATTTTTATCCTTTCTAGATGAAACTGTCAAAAATTCTCAAACTTGGTTTACTGCTGATCTTACCAGAGTCAACAGCTAAAGCACTTGGTGTTACAGGTTTTCGTCTGTTGAAGTCAGTGGATGCGACTACTTGCCTGACAGGTGCTATGGAAAATCTGCATTATCCTTTTTGGATTCAACTTTGTGTGGAAATTTACAATTGCTCGCATTTCTGGCAACTGCAGTAGCAAAAAAGAAGCTCATACTTGGATGCAGAAAATTTGCTGTGACCTTACTTTGGAATTTAATGACACAAGCTTGGCCGAAAAAAATACAACACCCTGCCTCATCTGCATTCCTTCCATACAGCTTCATAAGCAGCAGCGCAGTCTTTCCCACTGTGAGAGCGAGGCAAATATATAAACTAAATAGAGTAATAATTATTTTCCAGCAGGAATGCCATTGTTGATTTTCAGTCGGCACAACCTATCCCAACACTGTGCATAATTTAGCCGTTTTAAAGGTATCGAGCTCTAATTAGATCTGCTTCCGTGTAAGTAGTTAGATTACCTCTCTGCATTCTGAACTCAGCCCTCTCTGAACTCTGCCTGAGAGTTAAGTTATTAATAATTAAGCTACTGCCACAAAAATAATGATTTAGACTTCCAAGGAAACCCCCCACTGAGACAGGGACAGCTTACTTTCAAGTGCCTTTTCACACTGGCTTCAAAAGGCTTGTTTCCCTCATTAAAAAGGAGTTGTGTCTAAAATGGGGAGAATGTAGCAAATTAATACAAAATGTGTAATCCCAGGGCCTGGGCCCACGCACATAAAACACAGATTTAACCTTAGTCCCAGTGAATCGCTTGGTTCAATCAATGGTTTACTCATAAGAATAATACTCTGCACCTTTTTCTGTGTGCAAGCTCAGAGCTTTCTGTTTAGAAAATTGTACTAGTTGAACTGATCCTTGATAACAAAGGTTCTTGTACCTTCTATATTATTTTAGTTATTGCCAAATGAAAGAACATAGAATTTTATGGCTATGACTGTTACAACGAATTTCTATCGTAGGCTACCTCCTCAGATGACCAGTTTATGATCATTCACAGAGGAACACAGAGTTTTTCATTACTTCTGATAATGGTTGAGATATTGGCAAGAGACCAGGAATCTCTTTTTATACTGTTTTCATGAGGGAATGAGAAATCTGTTATAGTTGTCTGGACCAATAAACTACGTAAAGCAGCTAGAAACCTGCATCAGTTCCTCAGGGGAGACCCAGAGGATTCAAGGACTACGCTCTCCCAAGAACCTGGTGGTACTCATTCCAGTGGTAACCTGATGACCCTCTTAAGCACTTCCACTTTTCATTTGATATTCAAGTACCACTTTTGGAGCACAGGTGATCTTGAACCTCTTTTGGAAGAAAAGGATGAAGATATGAGTGTCAGGGTAGCGTCAGGGTCCTGATTGCACTAAGAGGCTCTGCAGCTTCTTCCCTCCTCACCCCAAGGGTTTAGTAGGCTGTGTGTTGAAGGGCAGCCCTGATATGGTGTAAGTGTGCATCCTGGGACAAGGCTGCTGCGAAAAGAGCTGTGGGAAAGCTGTGAGAAGCCTTGCCAAGGGCCTCCCCCTTCTTGGTTTGGGCTGCATTAAGGTTTGGGCACTTAACCCTTGGCCGTTGCCTGAGCTGTGTTGTAGAGACGTCTGTGCCTGGTCTTGTAGCTTGCTGATTCTGAGCCTGCCTTGCTCACTTGGCTTCCCAGCTCGACCTCAAACCTGCCTTGTCACTACAGACCTCTCTGCCAAGCGCCGCTGACTGGGGTCAATGTCACTGACCTTGCTCTGCCCTTTGTGTTTGAGTACTGTGGGACTGCGCTCTTGTTGCTGAGGTCCCTGCTCCTGCCTGCCTTGGTATCACTCTTGGCTCCTGGCTTCCCTCCCCAGGTGGAGCAAGCCACTGCTGCTCCCTGACAGTGAGGGCTATAATACAGCAGTTTTACCATCGTACCATCTTTCCAAATAGCAATACTGCACTAAGAGACCCTTCAAAAAATGTCGATGACCAAGGCAGCTGAACAGGATGAGCTGGTGCAAGCAGGAACTGAACAAGACCCTGTTCATGGTGGGAGTCTTCACAGGGACCCCACTCCAGTCCCTAAAGCCGCTGCCAGTAGCACAGGGCAGAAGTTTGGCAGTGCAGTTTGTAGCAGCTGAAGCCCTGGCTTTGTCGGAAAGAAAACTGTATTTTAAACATCCATGCTAGGAAGTTGTGTCAAAGCCAACATTATTCAGTTGTGTCTGGAGAAGGAGAGGGAGACAGATGTGCACTTAAGAAGCAGGAACTATGAGCTGAGAAAGAAGCCCCATAATGAGTTCAAATTAGATTAAATTAAGGAATGCAAACAAATGCTTTGGAGAAAAAGAATCCTACCTATACTTGCGCAATGATGGGTTTCTAATTACCTATTACCAGTGGGGAAAGAGATCCTGCAGTCTCTGCATTTAGCTCTTTGAAAACATCAGTGGAAAGCAAAAGGCAAATCAAATGACAGGAATTATTAAGTAAGGAAGACCTAGCAAAACAGGAAGCAACATTATGCTCCAGCATAAATCCAGGAATACTGTGTGTGGTTTTGGTTCCCAGATCTCTAAGAAGATAGAGTATAACTAAAAAAAAAAAAAAAAAAGGAAAAAGGATGATCTTTTCCTATGATATGGTAGCAAACGTCTTACATTTTTTTTACAATGACACAGATATGCTTTTTAGCTGTTTTTAATCCCTTTGCAGATGACTGTTACAGCTGTGAGTGGCACTTTGTTTTGAGTTTCCAACACCTGGGCTCCTTCTCTCGAGGCCACAAGATAGCAATTCTTACAGTACTTTTGAGGCAATTCTCACTAGACTGAGTTATGATTAGTGCTAATTTTGGAAAAAGTAAGTCAAGCATATAGCTGGGAAATGGTTGCAACCATCTGTGATGTGTCAACCACATAAATAAACTTGCCATTTTTCTTTTCTTTTACTAGCAAAACACCATCAGGACACAAACTCATCCTATTTCATGATACATGAGGCAAAATTTCCGAGCCCTGCGAGATAGTTGAAATTTCTCAGAAGCTCTCCTGAACCAAGTAGGAAATCAGCCTGCAAAACCCACAAATGTGGAGTTGCAACATCTGCAAAGTTTCTGCATCAGTACAGTCTAATACTTGAAACATGAAGCAGCAGGGCTAGTTGCATACCTGGCTGCAAGCTACCGCCTCGCTTGCTCCCATTTATTTGAAAACTCAGCAGAAATACAGTGCCTGTCTTGCCAGAGGTGTATCTTATAAGAAACCACATGGCACACGGCTGGAAAGCAGAATTAGCAGGTAAAGCCAAAACTGGGATGGGGATTTCCTCTCATTTTGTCCCTCAACTACTCCTGATTTGACAGCATTTGGGCTCTCCAAATGCTCAACGTTACCTACACGTGCTCTTATGCCCTACATGGGGCACTCACATGCAGAAGATAAAGGGGCCTGCTTGAGTTACTGGGGACGTGGCACGCAACAGAAATGAGAATCCTTTCTCTTGTACGGAATTTCTGATTGTATTGCAAGACAAATGTACTCAAGCTCATGCACTTTATAATAATTTAAGTAAATACAGACTATATAATAGTTGTTTCTTTTTTGGCTAGATCTTTTACACCCACCCAGATCAGGAGCCATGATCTGATCTCACAAATTTCATAGAATTGAATTGTCAGGGTTGGAAGGGACCTTAAAGAGCATCTAGTTCCAACCTCCCCACCATGGGCAGGGACACCTCCCATTAGACCAGGTTGCTCAGAGCCCCATCCAGCCTGGCCTTAAAAAATTCCAGGGATGGGGCTTCCACCACCTCTCTGGGCAACCTGTTCCAGTGCCTCACCACCCTCATGGTGAAGAACTTCTTCCTAACGTCCATTCTGAAATGACCCATCTCTAGTTGTAATCCATTCCCCCTAGTCCTACTGTTACCTGACATCCTAAAAAGTCCTTAATTTATAATAGGGTAAGTTTTTCTTTTAAAATTTAAGTTAATCATGATTTACACAAGAACAAGAGAGACAAGAATCAAGCCCCACATATCAGCTGGAGGGCTTTTTATTAAAATTGTCATTCTAGCTTTCTCATTCCCCGTCTGTAAATTTACCTGCAGAGGTTGCAATATTGGTCTTTTTAAGTGTTTGCACAGCATTGAGGAAGCTTCTACTAGTGAGCTACCAAGAAAAAAAAGTTTGTTTCCCTTTCTGATGTGCAATCCTTAACCCTCCCATTAAGCAGGTCAGATTTTTCATAAGCTACCATGCTCAATTGCACAGCAACCCTCCAAAGAAATCTAGCAGCAAAAAATGGGTGTTTCTGACAGTCAAAACCCAAGGAGACTTACAAAAAAAGGGAAAAATATTTGGGGAAGACATTACTCAGGTATGTATGATAGCACTGCAGGTCACAGATGGCTCCTTTTCTATGTATCACTGTGTGAAGCGTCTGCCTATGTGGCCCCAGTGCTACAATAAGTTTATAGCAGTAATCAAAACCAGAATAATAACTGGGCTTGCACCAGAGGTACCTGTGAAATGGGAAGTAAATAAGAACTTTGGTTTTGGCTTTGCCAAGTGAATTTTGCATGGCTTATTAATATATTTAATACTTTGCTGGTACACTTAATGTATATTAAGAGTACTCCCTCTTCCTTTGGGAATGTCATCACTTAGCAAGATGCTAAAAATGGCTTGAGAGAGGATCTAGCATCAATACTGCACTATTTTTTCCTCTGTGTGCTTATGTGTGTGACAATTTTGGCAGCTGCCTTGGAAAATCTACTGTACATTTCCCCCCCCAATTATCTTTTTCCCCCTCCTCTCATTTTTTAAAACCATGAGTTGCAGACAAAATTAGCTCCATGGAGAGCAATAGCCTGTGTGGGTTCAGGTGAGATACTACCAAGAAAGCTGTTTTTTTTCTGCTTACTGCTACTGGTACTAAAGGTGCCAAATTCTGTTCCCTCTGCTACTCTTAGCTCAGCAAGTGGTCAGAGACATTTTCAGGCATTGAGCGTCACTGGATTTGGCTTTGTGAATTAGAGCAGTGCAAATCTGGAAGGACACAAATAAATAGCAAAGACTGAGGGGCAGAGCCCTCGAAAAGACTGATATCTGCTGAACTGCTCATATTCAGATGTTAGAAATAGGTATTATTGGATACATGAAAAACCTCCCCCATGAACAAGGGTTTAGATGGGAATTCAGTCCTCATACTGAGAGATACTGTCACACCATGGAAAAGAGATACAGCTTTAGGTCCAAAATAATTATACCACAGCTTTAGAAAAATCAAAGTGGATGCAACCTAATTGAAAACTCTTTTTATAACCAGTAAAAATATACCCCAAAATTTGAGTGAAAACTATTGATGGTCTAAAATCTCTATTTTTTTAAAACGGATTTTAAATAGGACAGATCTGAGCTGAGAGAAGAACGGGAAAAAAAAATAATCTAAAAATAACCAGCCACTATTAGCCGTTGCCAAACATGCCTTGGAACTGTAATATAACTCAGTCTGGCCTGGAACAGAACCCTTGCTGCAAATCGCAGTCCCCAGGTGCCAAGGTAATAATGAGATACGTTAGAAATCGTACAAAAATAAAAAATCAGATGATACCATGGGCACACTGAGCAGATGCAGAACTAATGACACTTGGAGGACTCCATCTAAGGATACTCTCTCTACAGAGCAGAGAACAACACTCTGAAACCTGTACCTGATGAAACAGGTATTTGCCATCTTTTGTCCATTTTCTGGCAGATTTGGTTGAATCAGTAAGGCAGGAAAAACTTGGGCATTCAGCAGCTGTAGAGATAGGGAATTCATTAAAGAGGTGGGAGTGGGAGAAAAAGTTAAGGGCTCCTTTCCCTATGGCTCTGTGATCCTGGGTGTTGCAGGGAACTTGAAACAGCAAGTGGAAATTTACTCATAGGCATTTTCTCTGAGGGTAGATTTGCTCGGCACCCAAGAAATATGTTTGTTATTCTCTCAATTGTGCTGTGTGTTTTAGTTACTACTTGTAACAAAAGTAGTTGTAACTTGTAATTCTGGGAGGGTATTCTGCACCTGGGATGGTGCAATCCTGGATGTACGTGTAGATTGGGGTGTCTAAAGTCTGAAGTGTCCCCTGCAGAGACGGATATGGGGATTTTGGTTGATGGTAAACTCAGTATGAGTCAACAACGTGCCCTGGCAACCAAAAGGGCCAACTGTATCCTGGGGTGTGTTAGGTTAGTACAGGTAACCGTTAAAAATAAGTGATTGTCCTTCTATACTCGGCATTGGTGCAGCCTCACCTTGAATATTCTGTGCAGTTTTGGACTCTACAATATAAGAAGGATATAAAAATATTAGAGCATGTCCGAAGGAGAGCAACAAAGGTGTTGAAAGGAGCAGACGGCATGACTTATGAGGAGTGGCTGAGAATACAAGATTTTTTCAGCTTAGAGGAGGCTGAGGGGTGACCTCATTGCCATTTACAACTTCCTCATCAGGGGAAGTGGAGATGCAGGTGGTGATCTCTCTGGTGTCCAGTGCTAGGACGCGTGGGAATAGCTTAAAGCTGCATCAGGAGAAGTTCAGATTGGACATCAGGGAAAAGTTCTTCACTGAGAGGGTGGTTAAGCACTGGAAAAAGTGCCCTAGGGAAGTGGTCACTATCTCAAGCTTGTTGGTGTTCAAGATGCTTTTGGACAACACTCTTAGATATATGGTTTAACTTCTAGGTTTCCCTGTGTGGAATCAGGATTTGGACTTGATGTTCCCTGTGGATCTCTTCTCAGTGCATTCTGTGATTCAGTTCTATGATTCAGTGATTGTATTTCAGCATAGCTATGNTTGTATCATTCAGTGATTGTAGTTCAGCATAGGTATGGGAAAGAGCAGCAATCAGGGCCTGTGGTGGTGGACACAAAGTGAGGGAACAGCCTGTAGTCTGAAATGTCACAGCGTGGCAGCCTCTGAGCAGAGCTAGAGGTGTAGATATCAGTTCAGGCTTGTACAATGCTGTGTGTCTACATGTGAGTTTGGGGGTGAGCTACTGTAGGATTCGGTTGCCTAAAAATAGGCTCCTGGCACTGTCTGAGGTGCCTCCTCCCCTCTGGGACATCCATGCAAGACTGTGTGTATGACACAGGACCCACAGGGGAAATTTACCCTTCTGGAACGGCAACTAGGTGCTAAAGAAGGTAAGATACTTCTAGTGGAGACACTAGACTCAGTGTCTATGAATCTTCCCCACATCTCCTGGGGAACCTGCTCTTGCAGTGGATGAGTCTAGAGGATTACTGAACTGATGTCAGTGTCTGCATTCCCA
>VXBO01006736.1:28378-42754 GCA_013400135.1 Rhinoptilus africanus
CAAGTCTTCAATTCTCAGACTCTTCAGACTTCTGGACCCTAGAGACCTCAGTCCACTACTTACACCAGGTCTTGTCATTTTGTCTGCTCCTTCCACATTGTTATCTGTCATCCTCCCACTATCTGACTTCCACCATTCCCGGAGCTGTTTCCACACCTAAACCTTACATGTGTTACCTACAAACCACATCATTCTTTTCTGTGGCAGGTATTAAAATAGAATAAAGTAAAGTANTTTAAACAGATCACAATCATTGAACTAAAAAATTTTATTGGGGTAGGGCTCTGAGACAAAATATAGTGACTGAGTTGCTAAAGAGACAGGATCATTAGGGATCTCCTTGATTTACTATGTACTGTAATAAGCAGCCTCATAGTGCATCCTCATAGTAAAATGAGAGCTCATCTAAAGCTAGACTTTTCAGAAAGCCACTTCCACCCACTCAGATGTCCCTTTGGATAGATCAAATAAAGTAGCTGGCCATATTATTACTGAAAATTGTTACTTTAATAGCTTTATGGAACATTTTAAGTTATCTGATAATATTACCTCTTTTCAACTCCCAATGTATCTTTCTGCGGGTATGTTTTCAGAGAAAAAGCAGAATACAAGTTTTTGCTTGGAAAAGTTACCAAGTAGTTTTATCTATAGATGAAAAAAAATCACATCATAAAAATCATAATGATCTAAATGTGTCATCACAATCACTACTAAGGTTTTTAACCCAAAATATTTCACTACTGAGATTTTCAGAGGCACTTCACAAAATGAATCAGAATATCTGAAGGAATAAGGAACTGTAGAATGAAACTAGAAATGAAAGCTAAGGAGAGGAGGGGTCCAAGAATTCAGGCATGAGTTTAGTCATCCAAGAAAATATACAAGAACTGTATTTTGAAGGTGTAAAAACCTGTTTTGTACTGAGGGATTAAGGGAGCTTTTAAAATCAATTACCACAACAAAGTTGTGGGTGTGGTGATGAACAGTGAGAAGTTACATCTTAAGCCAATATCCTGCTTTTCAAAGTGATCACATAAATTTACCTAACCACTGTGGAAACAGATACCATGCATAGTAGCGAGAGGTTTCAAAAGAATTTGTAAGCTGTAGAAATCCTTTTAAGAAATCCTTTTCTGGTAAAAATAAGACTGATGCTGCTATGTAAGTCTTTCAAAACACTTAGATGCAGACAGCTAGGGCAACTACTAGCTGTTTCTTTTTCTGGCAGATATAGGTCATTGTGGAAATATTATACAGACAAACTAGTGACGAATCCACTGAAACCATTTGACTGAGAGCTTATTTCAGTAGCGGATGGAGGTCACTGAGATTGTGGAAGGGGACATGGTGGAGGACTTGCTATCCTTCTGCTAACTTATGACTGCTAGTTCATAAATTCATTAATTCAGTCTCCTAAGAAATATATTTTCCTTGGATTTCCAATGTATGGATCAACCAGCATTTTTTCACTTCAGGAGCAGCTTATCAAATTATTTTAGAGTTTCCAAGGGAGACAGACTTGTTAAAGAATGGGACATGGGAGAGCCAGATTTTCTTCTCTGATTATTAAGGATCTGATCCAAAGCCTATTTTGCATGGGGTTTTGGACCATTGGCTCCAACGCTCTTTAGATCTGACTTTGAATTCTTTTTTTTGTTCCTCCAGTCATCATCTACTCTTTTTGTATTTGACCCCTTTTTAAAAAAAGTCCTGCCTTATTGACTTAGAGGTCAAGCTGTTTAGAGACCTTGTTTTATCAAGGCATATAGTATCATTGTGTGTCTGCAGAGTTTCTGAGACAACAAAATGAGAACTCTAATGGTTGCAACAGCCAGTTAAAAAAGCTTTTTTATTTGGCTGAAGATTTCAGTTAATGCAGCGTCATAAATCAGAGGCTCTTCATAGAATCACAGGATCATAGAATCACTGGGGCTGGAAGGGACCTTTAAGATCATCAAGTCCAACCAGCAACCTACCCTGACAAAAACCACTTCTAAAACATGTCCCTGAGCACCACATCTACCGGTTTTTTTTTAAACACCTCAGGGATGGATCCAATCTAAACCTCCCCTGACATAACTTGAACCCATTTCCTCTTGTCCTATCACTTGTCACCAGGGAGAAGAGGTCAGCCCCCATCTCTCTACAACCTCCTTTCAGATAGTTGTAGAGGGTGATGAGGGCTCTCCTCAGCCTCCTCTTCTCCAGGCTAAAGAACCCCAGTTCCCACTAGTTTAGTGTCATCTGTGAACTTACTAAGGGTGCATTCAATCCCGTCATCCAGATAGTTGATAAAGACTAACTGGCCTGTAGTTCCCTGGATCCTCCTTCTGGCCCTTCTTGTGGATGGGTGTCACATTTGCCAACCTCCAGTCAGCTGAGATCTCCCCAGTTATCCAGGACTGCTCATAAATGATGCAAAGTGGCCTGGTGAGCACTTCCACCAGCTCCTTCAGTACCCTTGGGTACTCTTGCCACAGGACATAATTTTATTGTACTACATTTACAGCCTGAGTCTGTGTAAATGCTTGTAAAATATCTGAGGTTGTGACATTACTATTGTTTGTTAATTTTCATTACAGCATTATTTAGATGTTCCAACTACAGATGCTCTATTATACTGAGAAAAACGCAAACAAGCCAGAATGCAGTGTCTTTGTTCAGAACAGTGTATAGTTGGCTAAGATAAGATGAACAAAAGGTGAAAAATCAAGTGTACAGAGAAAAACCTCAGCAAGACAATTTGCAGAGCAGTGTAATATGAAAGTCAGACATAAAGCCCTATCTGGCGGAATGTACACCATTTCTTTTGATATTTTTGTTTTCAGGCCAAATATTATTAAGTATGTTTCTGTAAACTTTCATTATATCCAAACTAGTGATAATAACAATGGATTTTTTTTTTTTAAGTTTCAGCAAAACAGTAATAATTTTTAAGTTATTCAGATATGAAAAATGCTTTTTCTTTTACTGTAGAAACTTCCATTTAGATAACTGAAAAAATATTGTAGCAAGAATTTTAACTTGGCTGATTTTGTGAATCTCCTTAAGAAGACAGTCTTCAGATTCATAAGATTACTCCAGACATTTTCGAGACATCATGAGAAACATTTAATGTTGCCGATTTCCCATATGTGCAAAAAGACCTTTGATCATGTTTAGTTTGAGGTGCAGTTTTGGATATCAGAGCTTAGAACTGTAAAACTTTGGACTCTACCAGTTTTCTTCTTACTTTTGGCTGGTTATTAAAAAAGTTCAGCTCAAAAAGGAACTTGACTGAATCCTCCTGACATCAGTTTCAGAGTTTACATGCAACCTAGTCAGGTATTTTAAACCTCTCAAAACCTCTTATTCATCCAATGGGACACATTTTTTTAAAATCTGTCTTGGGGTGTCTCAGATCAAATATGAGTCATAAGGTACTCTGTTATGTATTGTCCAGTTTCACTACAAAACTCTCTCAGTCTGTATTTGGTATGAGTATAAACTTCCTTGTCTATACTTGGCATGATTGACAATATAAAATTTACTAAGAAATTTTGTCTGGTACAGTATCAAGTAGTGTCAGACACAATTGTTTGTGTATCTGTGTAGTAAAATTCCTTAAACTATTTTTCAAGAGTCTGAAAGGTAAAGGAAATGTTATACAAGAAACTGACTGCTTTCAACAAACCCTTTTCTCAGTTTCATGGAGTCATAGAAAAACATAGATTGAAAAGAATCCCTGAAAGTTATCTAGTCCAAACCTCTGCTCAGAGCAAGGCCAAGTCAGAGGAGGTTGCACATGGCCTTGGACAGTCAAATTTTATGTATCGCCAAAGAGTGGGATCCCACAGCCTGAGGCTTTACCAGCTTCAAAGTGAAGATCTTTTCCTAACTAGAACATCTGTTTAGGCAGCTTCTGCCACTGGGTTTTGTCCTTTCATGGTATACCTCCAATAAGGGGCTGATTAGAGTGGGTCCAGAGGAGGACCATGAAAATGATCAGAGAGATGGAACAACTCTCCTATGAGGACAGGTTGAGAGAGTCAGGGTTGTTCGGCCTGGGGAAGAGAAGGCTTCAGGGAGATCTTGTTGTGGTCTTTTGATACTTAAAGGGGATTTATAAGAAAGATGGATGAAGACTTTTTACTGTGGCCTGTAGTGACAGAATTAGGGACAATGGTCTCAAACTAAAAGAGGTCAGATTCAAATTAGACATAAGGCAGAATTTTTTTATGATAAAGGTACTGACACCGAAACTAGTTGTCTAGAGAAGCTATGAATGCCTCTTCCTCATAGGAAGTGTTCAAAGTCAGGTTGGATGAGGCTTTGAGCAACCTAAGCCAGTGGAAGTTGTACCTGCCCATGGCAGGGGAGGTCCCTTCTACCCAAAAGGTTCCTTCTACGCAAACCATCCCATGATTCTATATTGTGTCCAGTAAAGGCACCATTAGATAGCTGTCTGCAGTAAGATCCCACTTTTAGCTGCCTTCTTGATGTTAAGAATAATGCCTACTTTCTCCAGTCTTTTTTAAGATTTTTAGTTTCCATTTTAATTCACTTTGAATCTATGAACCATTTTTTATTTCATCACTCAGTGATGAAATAAAGTGATCACAAAGTTCTCATTTTGAGACATATTTACTTCGTATTCATTCTTTCAGTTAATTTTTCTTGGCCAGTGTCCTACTTTTTGCCATTCTGATGAGACTATAAAGGCCTGCAGTAAGAAAAATGCAGTGATTCTAGATTTACGTAGTGTCAGAGAGCAGAATCTGTCACCCTTTATCATATTTCCTTATGTCTGCATCCTAATTATCATCTGATCTTAAAGCACAACAGTATGCTTTCAGAGTCTGATTCATCTTGGCCCTTTCTGAATTACTAACATCTGATCCAATACTGGTGCCCATTACAAACTCAATTAATATAATCAGTTACCTTTGAAAATGCCAGTAATAGCTGAAGATGTTGCCACATAAGACATTTGAAATTTTGCGAGCTTTCTAGTGTTTGATTTATGTCATTTTACAGTCCTTGAATTTTCATTTGTGTGTTACGTTACCTCAAACATAGACTTTTAGATTAAACACAATGGAAGATTATATCCTTTTACAATTTAAATATGTATATATTTATATGCAAATTTGAAAGATGTTAACCGGTATTTCAAGGATTGTTTAGAGAGCGCTTATTTTAATATCTTGAGGTGATGGTTCCTAAATCTGTTTATGTGAACCATGTGACGATATTTGGTGATGTATATTTTATAAATCAAAGCAGTAGCTATCCATGATAATACCAGATCTGATTTGTACTTCGGATGACTTGGTGTCTGAGACAGATTTAAGCTTCTTATGTGCCTCTCCCTGATAATCTAGAAATTAAACTAGTGTCTCTACAGTTGGTGATTCACATTAGGGTTTTTTTCAGGACTAACAATAGAAAAGTAAAATTTTGTAATATAGGGTGAAGTCTGAGAAAGGAAATGATTCTGTCCAAGTAGACACATGATGAAAAACCAAGAACAGATCTGAATAGAACTTTCAAAGAATTTTTTTTTTTTTCTATCGCATTTTCTTGGCTGCATTTCTAGGCTCAGTTTATTTGCATTCATCATCAGTGCTGTGAATTTGGTCTTGTCTGTTTATTGCATTAGACTTGCGTTACACCTCTTATTTTAAAACATCTTTTAGAGAAGAAAGAGGGCACATGTCAAGCTTAGCTAGACTAGCCTTATTTTACTATCAAGTACAAAATGAATTCATAAGAACAAGAAAATACAAAACCAAAGTCTACAGTACAATAAGTATGCTCCCACCACCCAGGCTGAATTTGAAAAAATATTACTTGAGAAACCTTTTCAATCAATCCAAACAATCAAAACCCTATTAACCTCCAGTGTTTGTCCTTCCTGTAGCTGGCTATTGTTAATCAGAAATATTTCTGTTGAGCCATTGCTTCTTATTATTTTTGCAGAGATTTAATCAAAAGAAATATGTGCAGTTAAAACTGGGCAAATACTTAAAAGTGATGTGAATCACGGTAAATAATGAGTGTCTCATGCATTTCCAATATTAATTAGAAATTTCAGGAGGACAAAGCAGATGTTTCTGCTAGTACAGAAGAAACTAATAGTGGTGAGCAGTTATAGACATATTTTTAAAAGTGTGAAGTTGAATTTGGAAGAAAGTTAAGTCTACTGCACACCAGAATGGTAAATGAAACTCCCCATCTCACATCCTCGTGCTCATCAAAAGCATGACTGAACAAATTGTCTAAGAGGTTATTAACTACTTGGAAAGATGAGCAAGAAAAGAAGGGAAACAAGACTGAACTCTTGTGACAGACCTGAGGACAATAAGTTGTTAAGGTAGACAGGCAGTAACCATTCACTCTGCACTGTTAAGTGAAAAGGAGTGATCTAGTTGGCCTAGATCAATGTTTAAGACTTCAGAAGGGTAAAGTCATGGGCACCACAAAGGATCATTAGTTGCTAGTGCCATGGCTAGCAAAGGTGATATAGACAAAGAATCTCAGACAGGACATGGGACCTCACCTTGTCAACTTTTGTCAGTGGCAAAAGAAGGCAGCTACAGCATTCTCTGATTTGTCCTTGTGGGTTGAGGTAGCATTATCCTGTTGATGCAGATAAATCTAACTAGAACTGAATGTTTCTTAACTTCACTTTGTAAACTGAATCATCATCAACATCCACAACATCACAGAAAAAAAAATGCAGTCAACTTAAAAAATTAAGCATGGCAAATCATCTTATTTTCAACCCATTCTTCCAACAGAACGTCATGTTGCAGCAAATGACTAGAAATCTCCTTCTTGCACTGAGCTCTTGCAGTTGTTACGGAAACAAAGAGAACTTGAAAATGTATAAGCTTGCTCCTAGTGTACAAAGACTGATGTACTGACAGTCTTTTATTATACTAAAATAATACGTGTCAGGAAACGATAAAAATTCACAGTGACAAACAATTAGCAGAAAAAAAAAATGGGGGGGAGAAGATATTAAAATTCTGGATGATTATAAACTGCAATTAAAAAAAAAAGACAAAAAATCATTTTCACAGGACCAGTTGTATAGGTTACTTCACTCTTGGCCCTCTAGATTCTATTTTTATTCTACAATACAGGTTGCATTCTTCATAAATCCTCTGCTCATTCACACGGCCCTTTCCAGCTGTCATACAAATTTCAACACAGATTCAACAATGTAATATACATGTTGCAAAAAGAGTGTTTCTGCTTGTCCCAGATTTACTCCTGAGAGGGCCTGGAGATCAGCAGAAAGCTACTCTGTAGGTTCCACCTGAACTTGCAAATGTGTGCTGTTTTCCTGGAGTGCGTGATGTGTCAGCAGGCTTTCTATGCTATAGAAAACCATCAACATAAGAGGTTGGAGTGTGTGCATAACATCATCTGATTCTTGCTAGTGTTGCTCACCACAGGTGCATCAGGAAAATTTTTCATGTGAGAAGGTGATCATTTCTAATTTGGACTAATTACATAACAAATCTTTGCCTAAATGACTATCTCCCATTCCTTACACACTCTAATTTCCACTTTATCTGTAAAATAACGTTTTATTTTCCAAAATCTACTGTTCTCACCAAATATACCAACATATAAGGATCCTACTGTATCTTTGTAAGGCTTATGAAATTATACAAAATAGTAATGTGCAAAGACAACAAATGATTGAAAGTACTCCTTCAAAACAATGGACATGAGGGAAAAAATGTAAGATATTATTTCATAATCTTATTTATAATTGAATGTTCACTTTTTTTTTTTTTTTTTGCTTTGATATTAATACTACTGCCATTGCCACATAACAAAAAAAAATGCATATTGAGACACCATAAGAGGGTGAGACCTCACCTGGAGTACTGCATCCAGCTCTGGAGCCCCCAACATAAGAAGAGTAAGGGCTTGTTGGAGTAAGCCCGAGGAGGGCCACGAAGATGATCAGAGGGATGAAGGAACACCTAACCTATGAGAATAGGCTGAGAGAGTTAGGGTTCTTCAGCCTGGAGAATAGAAGGTTCTGGGAAGACCTTATAGCAGCATTCCAGTACCTAAAGAGGGCCTACAAGAAAAATGGGGAGGGACTCTTTATCAGGGCATGCAGTGATAGGATGAGAGATAACAGTTCTAAACTGAAGGAGGGTAGATAATTAGATATTAGGAAGAAATTCTTTCCTGTGAGGGTGGTGAGACACTAGAGCAGGTTACCCAGAGAAGCTGTGGTTGCCCCATTCTTGGAGGTATTCAAAGACAGGTTGGATGGGGATTTGAGTAACCTGGTCTAGTGGGAGGTGTCCCTTCCCATGTCAGGGAGGTTGGAACTGCATGAACTTTAAGGTCCCTTCCAACTCTAACCATTCTATGATTCTATGAAATGCCATATTATACATTGTTTTCTGTTCTTCTTTCATTGGACAAATTGTTGCAAGGATTGCATACTCCTACCAGGTTGTTAAAACAAAATCTTGTGTGTTGACAGAGATATGGATTTCTTTCAGCTTCCTTTTCACCTGATGAAAGAAAAACTGTTTTGGTAATATTTCTCATTCAATATTCAGAAACTACCTTCTCAAAACAGCAATATTATACCTACCTGTGAAAAGCAAAGTGAAAATTTTTATCTGTGATGACTGTAATTGCTCACAGCAAATGCATCCTCAGAAGTGGCAGGGGAACTTGAAACCTCCAGTGTAATTGCTACCTTATTCAATTGTTGACCTGCTTTGGAGTTGAAGAAGACAGAATGTCCTCCTTGGCTAAAATGTTACATCGCAGGAACTCTCCAATCCCTGCAATGAAGGGATTGGAGAACACGTTGGGAGAACGTTAGGCACATTAAATAAATAATCTTCCTCTAGAAGACACCTTCCAAAGGAAATCTAATGTGGCATCTACCACATAGCTTTAACTTGAAAGTTATGGTATGGTACTATAGTTCTATTGGTTGGCTAAATGCAGAATTTAAATACTAATTCAAGGTTATTTTTCTCAGGACACTGGAAAAGTGATAAACCTTCTGAGTACTATACTACCATGGGTCTCTTTTTAAATCACTCTGTAGCTTAACTTTCTGCAATTTGGGGAAGAATGTATACTTGTAGAGGTGCCATTATTAAAGAATAACTTTCTTCTCTTTGGTAACAAACCCTAACAGAGTACACCTAAATTCTATTAAGTAGCTGCTGGGAATATATTGATTTCTTAGATTTTTAAAAATATATTGAATAAAACCATGAAAACTCTAGAATGAGGACCACTTTTGATGATATTCCAGTATTGCTTTATATAGACTTGTCAATCTTTATCACTCATTCACTCATTTATTAAGTGATTTTTCAAGTAGCAAGGAGACTGTTCGGATGACCCAACTAATATTACTAGCATAGCATTAATAATTCAGTGTTTTTTGCATAAAGAGGAAGATATGAAATATAAAGCATATATTCCAGTTTTTCACCAGTCGTCTTGACTTTTTCTAAGGTGTCATGGTGTCACTAAGCACAGTTCAGCAGATCTATCTCTTAACAAAAGAATGCTTTAGACTTAATCTTATTTGGAGACTGCTTCTAGGAAAAAAAAAAATATCTGCATTTAACTTTTTTTTTTTCAGACACTGACACTACAGTTTTCCTTTTCTCCTCTTTTATTTGGAGTTACTTTGAACAAACATTTACTGGTCTAGACACCATTGAAGATAATAGATCCAGTCCTTTTATCAAGGCCAGCATATGAAAGCCCTATGCAATTAACTTAATCAAAGTTCAATCAAATTTCATTAGACTTTGGCACTCTTGTGCCTGTATCAAGGACACAACAAAAGACATATTTGGAAAAAAATTGATCAGAGGTCTAACTATAAATATATCAGTGTACCACATATGTTTTTCATAAAATTTGATATATTAGAAAAGGCCTTTCTGAGATAACTGGATGACATGGTCTTTTATCAGTAAGTTTGAATAGTTACTTCCTTTCACAGGTGTGCACCCATGATGTATTTCTTAGCTCTGTAGAGCTGTCAAACATTCATACAGAATTCGCAAAAGCAAAATATGATACATGTAATTAAAATTCCCCCCCTCTTTTTTTTTTTCTTTTTTACATACCTGAATTAAGAACATTAATACTTTCAAAAGGACTATGTGTACCATTCCCAGTGAAATCTGTCCATCTGGCTTTCTAGCTCCTTTAAAATCTATTTCATCTCCTGAAGATAGCTTGTAGGTCTGATCAGTTTTGCTGTTGTCTCCTAAAAATGCTTTCTGTGTGAGAGTAGTACAAATACAGGAAAAGATCTATCAGCCTGGAGGTTTCCTTCATGCTTGGTTGTGGAAGCTGGGTGAGGGAGACAATTCTCAGTGACTCTGACCTACTTGGTCTGAATTATGTCCTCCATACCAGGCTAATGCATGAAAGCCATGCATTGCAGATTGGAAAAACTCAAGCTCTAACTTCAAAGTTCAGTCCTTCTCACAAAAATCTGTGGATAACAGAAGGTAGGGCATATGCACACAAGTTTTTATAAAATATATTTCATGGACAGTATTGTACAGGATTGTTAAAATGGTTCAAATCGCAGAGATGAGGAATGGAATTGTAGATACTGGCAATGGATGTGTGTGCTCTGACTCCATAGTTCTGATAGACTAACAGATCATAGAATCATAGAATCGGTGAGGTTGGAAGGGACCTTTAAGATCATCACGTCCAACCATAAACCTACCCTGACAAAAAAACACTTCTAAACCATGTCCTTAAGAACCTCATCTACCCTTTTCTTAAACACCTCCAGCGACGGTGAATCTACCACCTCCTTGGGCAGCCTGTTCCANTGTTGTTACTACTAAAAAATAGTATGTTAAATTACTGCATGTTCCCTGTGAACGATTGTATGTAAAACTGGGCTGCTTTTATAAGAAAAGCTGAATACATCTCGTAATTGCTATAGCAGCATTCACTGCAGAGAAACTGTTACACTATAACACAAATTGGGATAAAGTACTAGTATGTGGTATAAAACTAAAGATGACACTGAATTTCAGGTTTGGTTCTGGTTTAGCTTATGCTTTCTGTTACTTATTTCTTAATGCCATTAACCTTGTTACTACCATTGGCTACTCAGTCTCTACCAGTTTATGCGAGTATGAGTGAAAACTGTGTCCAAATATGAAAATGTGATGTGCTTTGTTACACAAATCTTACAAAACTTTCACCAAGTGTTTTAATTGCATTTTCTTGTTTCTGTCTGGAGGTCTATCATTCACAATTTTTTCATGACACCAAAATTTTTTCATATGACACCAGCAAAAGCGGCAAGCCCGGGCCNATACTCAGAATACATTTTCTTGATCTGTGGCAAAAGAAAATGAAGAACACTTGTGGTTTTATGAGAGTATCCACGAGGGTCATATGATTCTTCTTGTGGCAGAGTATGTCTAAGTAACCCTACTGACCCTACAAACAGAATGACTTATATGTTGCTAGAAGTTTTAATGAGATTTTTTTTTTCTTTTTCCAGATGAGGTAGTACAAAGAACCTTTAGTTGAAAATTTAGTAAAGCTATGACAAGAAGCAATAGTCAATCTTCATTTCAGATATTAGATCTAAAATTTAGTTTTAATCAGGCTACATAGTACAGTGTTATTTTTTTAATCTCTAAATTATATCTGAGTTAAAAGCTTATAAAACAAAATTGTAAAAATTTGACTATAATAAAATACATATTTACAACACCTAAATTATGAAGTCTTTTTTATTGTCTGTAAAATACTTAAAGAAAAATAACCTGATCTCCATTTCTACTCTTCCTCTGATATATAGTACTGTGGAGTGATTTAGCTAGGTGACATGCTGTGGGAAAAAGGCTGGTCCAGAAGTTATCACACCTGGTAAGAAAATTTGCATCTAGGTCCTTTTTTTGGCACAGACTTCCACCATAACCCAGTAAAAGTCTGAATAGAAAAGGATTCAAAATTTGTCTGAATAGAAAAGGATTCAAAACCTTGTTCATTTGACCTTCATATAGTTCATATAGAAATTAATATCTTGCCAAAAATTCAATGAATGAAACAGAACTAAAGTTCTTGCTTGATGACTTCTCATTCTTTGCATTTATCAGCACTTCATACTGCCTCCCATTTTCCTGTTTATTCAATATTTCCATTAAATTCAACCCTGATAGAGGTGACCTATACATTATTATTCCGTACTACTCTGTTAAAAGTGCTTGAAGTCTACTCTACTATTACAGAGTCCAAGGGATAGCATTAATATCCCCACTTTAACACAGGAAAGTAATCTATACTACTTCTGGTTTCAAAGTATACCAGCTGGCTTATAATAGGTGTTTCATGGGTTTTATGTCATCCTGCCCAATGTACTTCTCATCACTCCATCATCATAATTAGCTTTTCAATTAGCAGTTTTGTGTTTGTACAAGATTAGCAGCAGCTGAATCAAATTCACTTTGCTCATGACGGCAACCTTTGCAGTGACTATTGCTGTTAAATAACACAAATATAAACAACAGAGAAAGAGGCTTTAGGAAACAAAATTTATGTTTTCTACATTCCCACTCAAGTTCAAAGTAAAGTAATCTTTTTTGTTCATGCTAAATCCATATATATTGAACACAATGACCTCAGAAAAAGGTTTGTACATACATACCAAATTAATTTTCTGTGTTAATTAAAATTAGAACATAAATAGAAATTACCTAAGTTTAAAATGGTAGAATATAAAATAGATGGAATCAAAATCTCTAAATTCTTTAGCTTATAGGCTTGAGCTATTATTATCAAGAATATAGGCATCTTATCCTAAATGAAAATCCCGGCCAAATAATAACAAATAGCTAAATAGTAAACAAATTGATATAAGTAATTTTAACTAAACTTTTCCTTCTCTGTGAATTTTACTTTTATTAGCTATCCACCAGTTAGAACCAGAGATGGTATATCATTCTTGGATGTGGCTATCTAAAATATGCAAATAAGAAGCAGATAATACAGACTTTTAGTAATTATGATCTTACAGGACACAGTTTTTCCTTGATGAATTCAATGGGAGTTTTAAGAGAATTTTTAATGGGAGCCTAATCATGACTTCTTTTGATAGATCTAACAATAAGAGATTAGCAATCTGCGCAGATCTCCACCTTCTATGCCTCTCCTTTCCTCACTATCATCTCGTGCATAAAAGTCAAAACAATTCTTGAGTATCTGTTAATCTTTATTCAAGACTTTCCTAATTTTGAGTTAAGGTTGACTTATACAACTGTGTATGAATAGGGAAGCTGTCATAACTAGGTATGTAAGTACTGTTCCCTGCACAAAAATAATTCAGAAAAAAAAAGTTTTCAAGTGAGTATTAGCATTAATTATCTTTGTGTAGCTACCTAAAATCAGTTTATGAACATTGTTATTTCACTGAAAATTTAAGTTCCTTGCTAGGATACTGCAAATGATGTCATATATCATCTTGTATAAAATATGAATGTAGATAAACAGAGCTAAAAGTGTGTACTCACAGATTTATTTCAGTAGTCAGATCCTGTCTGTGATTGATCTTGGACGTTCTTGCCAAGAAAAAAAGTCTGTGCCTCTGGATCCAGCACCTCAGTACTATGCTCATATGGTAATCTGCAGTGTACTATAGAGATGTTAAGATTAAAGATGCATCAACTAGCCTGTTTGGTGGGGTTTTTTGTTTTTTGTTTTTTTTTTTTAACTGAAGTCATATCTGGTTGTGCTATTGCTTTCAGTTTATGTCTACTGCAGTGATATATCCAGAATAATTCGTATAATTTGTATACTGAGCTATATTTTTTACAGTTATTTCAAGTACACTTAACATAAAATGCATAGTGTTGCCTATACTTATCCCATTAACCTTACATTAAAGTCCTTAATGAGAATTTTCAGCTGAGGAGAATGACTAGATAGTGTACAGAGCTGGTGCTGGAGATGGAAAATGAGAGGGAAACTTATGACCTCAAATCTGCCTGACCAAGTTAGGAGGAAGGGAAATATGGGATATGGCTAAAAAAGGTCTTCATGTACAATTCATCTGCAACCTCAACATCCTATGCTCTGTTTTTAGTTTTTCCTACTGATCCTCTGTAGTATATTTTCTGCCTGTTTCACTCTCCTGAAAATGTTCTTCTTAGCTTTATGTTCTTTTCTTCATAAAAATCTAGCATACTTTCAGATGTGGTAGAAGAGCAGTTCACTGTGGTTACAGAAAAAGGACTAGCTGCCTTTTTGAATGCAGGATTTTGCACTGCAACGTGTTGCCTGTTTTACTTGTATATGTAGAAAACTGTGTTTCTTAAATTAAAATCATAGAATCAT
>VXBO01006737.1:0-10617 GCA_013400135.1 Rhinoptilus africanus
AGGCTACTGGCCCCATTATCCTAGCACCAGAGCAGCCAGATGACAATGTGATTGCCTGGAAGTTGGCTGAAATCTTTTTGCGTATCCTGCAGCTCACTCAGGTACAGGGGTCAAGTGATTATCTCTAGTTCTGCCTCTTCCTCCTGTTCTCATGATGGCCCTGGTTCATTGTCATACCTTACTAAGTGAACTTTTTTCTTCGTGTGTTTCTTCTTCTGTATGGGGGTGATTGATACCAGCATGGGTTGTATTTCTGGTTCAGCTGCATTGCCTGTCACCAGGGTTGGAGTAACTACAATGCGTGCTTCTGGGGTTGGAATATCTGCAGTGTCTGTCACAGGGATTGGAGTAGCCGCAGTGTCTGTCAGTTTGGTTTCCCTCTCTTTCCCCTGAGGGTGCTGCTTCCTGTCCCTTCCCCCGGCAGCTCCCAGCTATGGACTGGGCATGGCTCACATGGTATGGAATATCTATGTCCCTGACATGAACCTTATTCCTGCCAGAACCAGGACATATACTCAAGTAATATTTCCTGCTATGCCCTAACAAGATACTTATGCAGTGCTGTAGGGATATGGGATTTGCTGAACTGACTCAGAGATGTGGCTGATCTAGTCTGATATCCAGTTTCTAACAGTGGCCAGCATCAGATTCTCCACAGGAAGATGAAACAACACCAGAGTACATAGATGATGCATAATCTGTCCTAAGGAAAATTTATTGGTAACACCTGAAGGATAAAGATTATTACTTATCATGGGTAAAGGACCAAATAAGAGTTAGGCATCTGGCTTCCATTATCTTTCTATGACAGTGAGGGATAAATGTACTTTGTGCTTTTGAAAAATCTTCTCTGTATGAGTCTTATCAGTTCCCTCAGTTTCCCAGCATTGTAACTTGTCTGATGTGATGTTGTATAATTTTTTTCCATTCTCAGTCCTGTTGTAGAACGTCCCCCCCCAAGAGTAGGAGATATTTAAGGTAACACATCATCATTGAGACTGCAATTGTAGGTTCTTCTTAGGAACACTTCTCTCATGGATGATGTTTGTCCTATATTGCTAGGCTGAAGATGAAGAAGGCTACCGTAAGTTGATTGACCAAAAGAAAGACAGACGCCTAGCCTACTTATTGCAGCAGACAGATGAGTATGTGGCTAATCTGACCAATCTGGTATGGGAGCACAAACAGGCACAAGCAGCCAAAGAGAAGAAAAAGAGGAGGAGAAGAAAGAAGGCAAGTAGCTAAAACTAACATTTTTATCCCACATCCCCATCAAACCCCATTTTAACATTGGTAAATGCAGTGATCTCCAGTTGTCTTACAGAGATTAGTGTGTCTGAAATCTGCATTGCCAAATTCTTAGCATTGAATGAATTCATTTCTCTGAAGTCTGTTGTAGGAAATGTTGTATTTTTGCCATGTTAACAATATTCCAAAGATAGAAATAAGATGAGATTAGAAACCTGTGGGTTGTAAACATTTGAATTACTGATAAACTTCCTATAGGCAAAAATGAGCTAACCATGTAAATTAGGAATAAGTTATGAGAGTTCAAACTAGAGTATATCAGAAAAGGCTAGTATATTCAATTGTAACATATAGAACTGCTTACTTAGACCTCTAGATTCTTAACTCAGCTCCATATTTGGTTTGTAGGGCTGTTAGAAATAGCCAGAGAAAGAGAACTTTAATAGGTGTATTTTCTATAAATGGGTATTCCGCAAGTAGTACTGTTCATTGTCTACATTGTAACCAGTTAATTTAAGCCTTTTGAAAATCTACTTTGTATGTTATTAAATATTTCTATCCCTGTCGGAGAGACTAGTTGGTAACTGAGCAAATTTATGAAAAAAATTAAAATAAGTGATAAACATTTCTGTGACCCCTAATTTCCTTTCCTGTCCCAGAGGATGAGTAAGATGGCCTTAATAGCCCATTTCCTTCTCTAGTTTTCATGGTGTGTATGATCTTACTATCAGCTATAAAAAAAAAGAGTCTCAGAGGTTTCATGTGCTTGTATATAAACAGACTGCTGTAGCTAATATTCCTGACAATTTAACTTTGCGTAGTTTGGACACCAAAAATATACACCATTTAAAATGTTAATAAATGCATTGCTTAAAAGCAATGCTCTACATGTGGTAATAAAAGCCAATATATAATAAATGACCAATTTTGAAATGACTGACATAAAAAAATATTCCTTATAGAGGGGACTCTATCTCTAAGACAGCTGTACATTTTGTTAAGAATATATTTTTAACAGAGAAAATGGCCTGCACTTCCAAAGTAAAGATTTAGCTTCTCATGGATCAGAAATCCAGTAGGCTAGCCATGTTCCAGGTACAGATTTACCAAGGCAACTATGAGGGTTGTAGATTTCCCATTAAGACTGCTGAGTGCTGTGAGTACAGTAGTATCTGCATATATATCCCCCCTACATCCAACAAAATCTTTACTTACATTCATCCCAGGCTATGAAAATGCAAAGTAAAAAACTGTTCATGCTCTAGAATGCTTTCACCATATAAAGTGGGTTTTATGCTCATAGCTTGACTATAATAGTTTTGTCTCTATTTGTTGTAGAAGGCAGAAGAAAATGCAGAAGAAATGGGAGCTGGTCTTGGTCCTGATGGAGAGGTGTGAATTTTACAAGCCTTTTTAGTTTGTGGGGTTGGTTGGCTTGTTTAATTTTCCCAGAACTTGTTATAACTTATAGTGACTGTAAAAGATTAAAGTGTATGCGAGACACATGATTTCCTTGTTCAGTTAGTACTCTGTAGGGCTTTTGCATGTGACTAAGAGCCACGTACACACTCAGAGAGAGTGCAAAAATGAAATTGATTGGGGAAATTAGTTTAAAAGGTGCCTACACATTTGGAATCTCTAAGGTCGAGGTTGGCAAGTGTGCATGCTAAGGTCCCCATGAGACACACAGAAATCACAATATTAATCAATTCAATCTTATATGAAAGAAAAGAAAATACAGTAAAATGAATGTACAAGCATACATATTTTAGAACAGAACAGAACAGAATAGTTCAGTTGGAAGGGGCCTACAATGATCATCTAGTACAAATGTCTGACCACTTCAGGGATGACCAAAAATTAAAGCATCCCATTAAGGGCATTGTCCAAATGCCTTTTAAACACTGACAGGCATGGAGCATTGACCTCCTCTCTAGGAAGCCTGTTCCAGTGTTTGACCACCTTCTTGGTAAANCCAATCTATCCAGATCCCTCTCCAAGGACTTTTGACCCTCAAGAGAGTCAACAGCACCTCCCAGTTTAGTATCATCAGCAAACTTGCAAGTAGTGCATTCAACTCCTGCATCCAGATCATTGATAAAAATATTGAAGAGAACTGGCCTTAGAATTGAGCCCTGAGGAACACCGCTGGTGACTGGCTGCCAGCCAGTTTTTTTTTCCTGGAATTTCAACATGTCCAGAACTGACCTTGAATCCTGAGGAACATCACTGGTGACTAGTCACCAGCCAATGTAGCCTCATTCACTACAACCCTTTGAGCCCTGCCCTTCAGCCAGTTCTTCACCCAGCGCACCGTGTACCTGCTCATCTCACAGTTGGACAACTTGACAGAAGGATGCTGTGAGGGACAGTACCAAAAGCCTTTCGAAAATCCAGAAAAACTACATTCACTGCCTTCCCTTCATCCACTAGGTGGATGACCTTATCATAGAAGGATATTAAATTAGTTAGACAGCACTTTCCCTTTGTGAACCCATGTTTACTGTGCCTGATGATTGCATTGTTCTTTAAGTGCCTTTCAGTAGCACCCAGTATGATATTCTCCATACTTTTTCCAGGTACTGAGGTCACACTAATAGGTCTGTAGTTTCCTGGGTCATCTCTCACGCACTTCTTGTAAATTGGAATAACATTCACTAGCTTCCAGTCAGCAGGGATCTCCCCAGACTCCCAAGACCTTTCATAGATGATTGAAAGGGGTCCTGCTTTAACATCCACTAACTCCTTCAGTGCTCTATTTTGTTCCCTAATAGTAGTTACTACTATGAACAAAGTATCATATCTTCAGTTAGTCCTTTGTTAATTTAGCAACTCTCAATTTCATCAAATACAGGCTATATGCCCATTAATTCCTTTGACAAAAGGCCCCCACCAGAATCTGGAAGATTACCCAATTACAATTTAAAGCAATTTACAGCAAGGACGACTGATTAAAGACTGTTGTGGTTTTGGCTGGATTGGCCAGTCAGAACGACAGATGACCCCCCACTCCCCCCAGAGAGGAGAGGAAGAGATAAGGAGATTTACAAGTTTAGAAAAATAAATAAACTACTTTAATAAAAATAATAAATAAGGAAATAAGAAATAATAAGAAAATAAAATTNAGAAAATTGGTTCTGTTTTACCTCAAACCAGGACAAGACAGAAGTCTGAAAGCATCAGGAAAAGAGAAAGAAAGACTATGAGAGAGTGTGTGAGAGAGAGAGCTTCACTTTCTCATATGAGTAAAGTGAGAATTATACCTGTCCTTATGTTTTGTGGAGTGTGGAGTCAAGGTCTCTGCTTTCGGGTTTGGACCTGCTTGCTTTCTTTCCTTTCTTCTTTTCTTCTGCTTCTCTCTCTCTCTCTGTTGCTATGTGCAGACCCCATATTTGTATGAAAAACTTATATTGATTCTTATGGAGTCTTGTTAGATTTACATGTGTTAACAAAAAGGATCTCTTAAAAGCTCTGTTTGGGGCAGTACAGTCAGAGAATAAAAGATGGCTGTTAATCCTGATCCAAGTCATGGGAGTGGTATATGGGTTCTCCTCCTGGGAAGAAAAGAGAGGTTCCAGAGAGGCATTACCTTGGAAATCCCACACAGAGCAGCATCATCAAGAGCTACCAGCTCTTCCTAGCTGCCTCTATATACTGAGAGTTGTCCAAAGATGGAGACTGTACTGTCATGTGTGGAAGGAGAATTGCATGATCATGCATTCTCATCCCATGCCCATCATAGGTATTGCTATCCCTGAAGTGGCACGGGAGAGGGTCCGATTGATTCAGAAGCCATTGATATTGACTACTAATCAAGCTCATTTACTCCTCTTCATTGCTCACAGCAATTTTTCCTTACACATGCCTGGGCAAACCTTACTGTTTAATATTTGTAGCTTCAGATCTGATCTTCTGCTTCAGCCAGCATGGCTGTGGGCCAGTGGTTTGCCTGGGCACAAGCTGGGAGCTTTGTGTTACAGTACATAGGAGTGAAGGAATTTGTAGAAGTCATGTACCATTGCCATAGCTTTTTTTATAACCAGGAGAAAACTAATCTGGATTCACATTGTTGCTAACTTGTTTCTCTTCAAAGAGTTGAAGTCTACAACAAAGGTACGTTGAATCTATCACTGAGTATGCTGAAAAATCCTTTTCAGCTTTGGCAGACACTTAAATGTTTTTCCTGAGATAAAAGTCCGTGTACAGTACATTACTTATTTTTCAAAATACACCTGCAAACACAACAAATTATATCATCTCATTACTAGAAAATACACTGTTGACATTGCATATCAATTCCCTTTCTGGCATAGGGTAAAATATACTGTCACAAAGGCTTCTGAAGGTGCTTTGTCCCTCAGAAGCAACTGAAAATGAAATTTTCCCATGTTGTTCTTTGAACAGTTAGCACTCTTTTTTTTTTTCAGTAGAATTGGACGTATGCTGCCTCATTAAGAGCTATAGTGTTATGGCCTTTTTTACTCATTTATGTGTAAACACAACTTGAAAATTCTGCTTATTAGTTTACTTAGTCTTATCTACATATGAAAGTAAGATCTTTGCTGGTGTAGTTAAAAAAGTATAACCACATCCTTTAATATATATACAGTTGCACCAGGGAAATGTACATATACTGCTGTAACGTAGTCATTTCTAGAAGGGGGAGTAAGTTTTATACTCACTGTAAGTCATCTTTATACCTGTTCAAATTTTTTTTCCAATTTTGTGTTTATATATTTTGGGAAAACGTTCTTTATTGTGCAAATTATTATTAAAAAGAAGATATTTATCCAAAATAGTTTGTAAAGTAGAAAATCTGTGGTTTGAGCAGGCCAAAGAAGTATCAGAGACATAATTTTGTTCTGTTTTTCTTTGGTTAGAGCACCAGAGTAAGTGAAAGGGGGTCAAGACAGTGAATCTTTAACTAAGCCTTCTTTACTTTAGAAGTTAATTAAAATCTTATAGCTCCATTTTTTCATCCATAAAGAAAGAAATAGGCTGAAAGGTCAATGTTTGTTCACCTTACAAATCTCCATCAGTATAAGCAGCAAGAGTGAAAGGACAGTAAACATAATATACTTTCTCTCTTCTTTCAGAAAGATCAAGTTACTTTTCCACACTGCTCTCATTCATTTACTTGGAATACTGTGTTACATGTGTGAATATTAAATGTAGAGATATGTTAAACACAGAAATACCGTGACTTAGTGTTGACTTGGTAGCAGTATGGGAAACAGGCTTCAGTAACACATTAACTTATTCAGAGTCATAACTTTGCAGTTGTGTTAGCTCTCTTCATTAACTGTGGCAAACACAGGAAGACCAGTTGTCTTATAAAATTTCATCTGAATTTTTAGCCCATAGATGAGAGCAGTCAAATGAGTGACCTTCCAGTCAAAGTGATTTACACTGAAACAGGCAAAGTTCTTTTTGGACCAGAAGCACCAAAAGCAAGTCAGCTAGATGCTTGGTTGGAAATGAACCCTGGGTAAGTAGCTAGCAAACCAATGGGGTATTTTTATTACTAGGGGGATGTCAACTGTATTGTTATTTTTAATGAAATCGTCTTTTTTATCTATTCCATTTTCCTTTTAATTTATTACTTGTAAGTTGAGTAGGAAATGTGCTGAATCTATTCCATTCCTCCCTTTGTATTTCTAATTTGTATTCTTTCGTCTTTTCTGTACAGGTATGAAGTTGCTCCCAGGTCAGACAGTGAAGATGAAAGTGGCTCTGAATATGAGGAGGAGGTAGGTATGCTTTTCTTCAAATTTCATTTTTAGTAGTGCAGTAGAGCAAAACTCACATTATTTTCCTGTATGTTCCTTTTTTCATAGGCTTGAAGAAAAGCAGTAGCAGATGTCTAATTGTTTTAAACAATACAAACAACAAAATACATCCTTTTTGCAGTGATGCTCATTGCATAGCATGTCTTTCATATGTGCTGTAAATGCCT
This sequence comes from Rhinoptilus africanus, assembly GCA_013400135.1. Lineage (NCBI taxonomy): Eukaryota > Metazoa > Chordata > Aves > Charadriiformes > Glareolidae > Rhinoptilus > Rhinoptilus africanus. Next base: position 7,205 of record VXBO01006737.1, read on the forward strand.
ACCTGATAATCTGACTGAGGGGAAAAGAGAATTTGTTTTACTCAGAGTAAAAATAATGAAATAATCATGAAAGAACAGACAAGAAGTTTCCTATTTTAAAATACACCTCTGTAAAGGACGTATGGTGGCTCTGTGCTGAATGAGGTTAACAGTTTTTATCTTCTAGATGCATCTTGTATCTGTTATGTAATATTTTTCTAGAGAAAGCACTGCTTTCCTAGTCTTAACATTGAAGTATTTCCTGTTGAGAGGATGAGAAAAGACAAATTTTATTGATTGTGGTGTGATTCTGACTTAGATGGAGTCAGTAAACAACAAAGGTTTATTAGGATCATTTGCTAGAAAACACCTTCATTTTTACAGCTCCACATCAGCATTTTGAAACTTTCAGGGTCATTTTGTGGGTTTTTTTTCCTTGGTAATTCTTAAGTAGGGATGAAATAGGGCTAATGTAATAAGACAGCTAGGACATTTTTCTGCTTATATCATCTTTGATAGATACAGTATTATAGAGCAATATTTTACTCTGTTTAACTGTTAAGAATTTAAAATGCTCCACAACACCTTTTTTATTCAAATGGTTCAAGCATTGTTAAAAAGCTCCCAGTAAAATCAGAAAAATTTACCCATTTGTCATACATTGCAACTATAGATAGAAGCAAAACCATAAATAAAGATTAAAAATATCATCTGTTTAAAAATAAATTAATAAACCAGAAGCTTAAAACAGCATGAAAGCAGGAGCTCTTGCCAGTTTTTTAAGCTGTCTTACAGTATCGTGCATCTTCAATATGATATAAAAATATGCATAATATCAGTCTAGCTCTATGAGCATGATAGGTAGAGTAAGATTTTTATAAATGAGAACATTGAAGAGTAAAATATTTTTTCTTAAAGTATTGTGACTTTCTATTAGTTAATCTATGTAAATTTTTGTTTTGTTTTGTTGCAGTGTATCAAGATAGCTGTCAGTTGAACTTTTTGGTTCAGGTTCTTGTCAGTATAAAGCATTGTTCAATGAAAACTGTTAATAAATATGTGAGTGTTAACTAAAGTTACAACTGAGTAGCAATGGAGAGTACAACATTTTCCTGTCCTTGTTCCTGCTTCTCTAGGATGATGAAGAAGAATCAAGTAGGTTAGAAGCAGATGAGAAGATACTTATGGATCCTAACAGTGAGGAAGTTTCTGAGAAAGATGCTAAACAAATCATTGAGTGAGCTTTGGATTCTGCCTTTTTTTTTCCTTTTTTTCTTTTTCTCTCCTCACCCTCTCTGCCCCTGAATGGTGATTTCTTATCCGGGCTCTCAAAATTAGTTTGCTCTAGATTACCATGAGTGGCTGGTTGTTGTAGCACCTGTGACATGCACCTGCAGGAGAAGGGATATGACCGCTCGGTAGTACTTGTGCAATACTTAAAAAGTAGCATGCATTCTTCTAAGGGTGAACTTTCCATAGTTGAGAATTTCTACTGCCTCTTTACTACTTGTATAAATACGTGAACTATATTGAAAAATATATGTATTTGTGGGGATTTACCTTTATTCTTTGTCTGCTTTCCAGGACAGCCAAGCAAGATGTGGATGATGAATACAGTATGCAACATAGTGCTAGAGGGTCTCAGTCCTACTACACTGTTGCTCATGCAATCATAGAGAGGGTGGAGAAGCAGTCTTCTCTTCTTATTAATGGTACACTAAAACATTATCAGGTAAGAAATATAGTTGGAGTTAGCTTAAGTACTTCCAAACCCTTTTATTCAAAACAATACTCTGCTCTACAGCTGACAGTTACATAATAATGGCCAGGCTCCTATATAATGTACTTTTCATTAAGTATGTTAAAACATTTAAGACTTGCCTTATCCTAGGTATTTAATTACAGTACTTAAAATGACAAACTTTGAAGATGCGAGAAGAAACACAAGCAATCTATTAGGTTAGAAATTGATGATCATGCATGTAGTCTTCTATCCCAGGTCAAAATTCATACATACCACTTGAATAATAACATCGACTTTCTATATATACCTGTAAACGTCTCTTCTCATTGCAGACCAATAGTGTTTTAGTTTTGCTCTGTATTGGGTTTGCATGGCAAGGCTTTGGTAGCAGGGTGCTACAGGGGTGGCTTCTGTGAGAAGTTCTAGAAGTTTCCCCTGTGTCCGATAGAGCCAATGCCAGCCGGCTCCAAGATGGACCTGCTGCTGGCCAAGGCTGAGCAAATCAGTGACCGTGGTTGCATGTCTGTGATAACATATTTAAGAAGGAAAAAAAAAACCTGCACAATTGCAGATGCAGAGAGGAGTGAGAATATGTGAGAGAAACAGCTCTGCAGACACCAAGGTCAGTGAAGAAGGAGGGGGAGGAGGCGCTCCAGGCACNCCCATGATGGTACTTGGTGAGTGATCTCTCCCTGTCTTTCTCTTGACCCACAAGCCTTTCATCATATTTTCTCTCCCCTGTCCAGCTGAGGAGGGGGAGTGATAGAGTGGCTTTGGTGGGCACCTGGCATCCAGCCAGGGTCAACCCGCCACACTTTCCTTTTAATCAACGCAATATTTGGATTTTTACTCATTATTTTCATTGATTATTTTTTAAATAATCTTTTTCTTCATCTAATATTTAAAAAAATAACAATTTGAGCTTTTGGCACTTCAGCGTGAATCTGTAGTGACTGAATTGATAAAATTGTTTTATATACAGATTGTTACTGTTACAGATAAGGTGCATGCTTTTCCAGGGAGCTTTACAGCAGGCATGTTGATGCCTGGTTTTGGTTCTTGTCCTGTCGCTTTGACTCTTATGCCCTTCAGTTTCCTCTAGATCTGATCCATTTTTTCTGCCTGACTTTCCTTCTCTTTTTTTTTTTCCTTTTTCACATGTTTTTCATTCTTGGCTTTAGTTAGGCTGCCTCTTCCTTCTGCACATCAGTACATGTCAGTGAAGGGGTGATTGATGACCCAAGAAAAAGCTTCTCTATTATCAGTTCTGCAGCCACTTGTAAGTGGGAGACAACTGCAGAAAAAGTTCTGCTTGACTGTTGTTGCCCTGAGTTCAGTAAAGACAGTCTTCAGAGAATTTAGTACCTAAATATAAATCAATCAGCATATGTGTGAAGCTGATAGATTGTCTGTATTATTTTGTATAAATTTTCATGAATTCAATGGATTATTTTTGACATACAGTGTTTTCCCTGTACTTCTTAGCTGAACTTTCTCAGATCTGTTAATTTACTTCTCTCCCCACGCATGAGACTCATCAAACATCTGGATCATGGAAGTAGTAATGTGTCCAGATTACACTTGTAGGGGACCATGTGATATGTACATGCATAGAAGTCTGTGTGACAAGAAAGTGGTCACCGTGCTAGGATGCGATGGTGTGAGTGTGCCTTCTAGCTAGCCTAGCTAG
>VXBO01006738.1:1802-12040 GCA_013400135.1 Rhinoptilus africanus
AAACAAGCAAAGAAACAAAACCCAGAAATCACTTTCCACTGAAAAATTTAAAATATTTACAAACAAATCTCCTTTTAGACCCCCTCTAATAACAAGGCTTTTATTCTGGTCAAGACTGTTCTGTAAATGCTACCTGGAGTTATTTATATTTTTACTCGAAACTGTTGAAAATCTTACCCTTTTGACAATGAGATTCAAGATATGTCTCTCCTGACACATGGACATGGTACAGAGTGATTTAGTAATATTCACTTACAGTCCCAAATCAAAATCAACCCAGCTGTATCAAGAGTGGTACTATATCCCACTAATAGATTTAATTGGTAGGAAAGCTGACTCTGTAGAACACGGGTTTCATGTTCTAAGCCATTTTGTACTTCAGGTGCTAGTCTAAAGACCTCTACCAACAAAATCTTTTGAGTAATATGGACTTACTCCAGGCAATGCCCAGCCAGAAATTTGGAATTTTGTAAAGCAGTTTTAATAAAACAGTAATGAGATTCAGACTCCTATCTGTGTTACACTTTTTAGGCACAAAGAAGGATAACATTCTCTCAAAAAGGAATACCAAAGACAGCAGTACTGTTTTCACACTCTAATGCTTGAAATTAACTATTAGTACTTGGTAAATCACTTAGCTACAAGACTACGATAAATATACCCATACAAGAACTTGGACATAACACANAAAAAGAGCTTTCAATAGTTAAAAAAACCAAACTAACAAACAAAAAACCAACCAAAAAAAATCACCAGAAACCAACATTTTAGCATTAAAACTTTCCATTAAAACTTTTTGATATTGAACTATTCCCTGTTTATTTAAAATAAATAAATAAANTTTCATGTTCTAAGCCATTTTGTACTTCAGGTGCTAGTCTAAAGACCTCTACCAACAAAATCTTTTGAGTAATATGGACTTACTCCAGGCAATGCCCAGCCAGAAATTTGGAATTTTGTAAAGCAGTTTTAATAAAACAGTAATGAGATTCAGACTCCTATCTGTGTTACACTTTTTAGGCACAAAGAAGGATAACATTCTCTCAAAAAGGAATACCAAAGACAGCAGTACTGTTTTCACACTCTAATGCTTGAAATTAACTATTAGTACTTGGTAAATCACTTAGCTACAAGACTACGATAAATATACCCATACAAGAACTTGGACATAACACATGTAAAGGACATGAAAAGATGCTTTGGTATGTGGATTACAGGTACTGTGCAAGGAATAAATTTAATATTAGAAATATACCTCACCTTCATTTTGAAACCATCGTAAACTTAATTCACATAACACAATAAACAAAGTCCTTGCAGCAAAGGAATATTTCCTAACAAAGCTGTCCAAGGGAATGGTTATTGCTTCCTTTCCAAAGGAAAGACTAACTAATAAGATACAGAAAGTGTTCTAAAGAAAACACAAAAAGAAGTTTAGACTTGTTTACTGTCCCTGGCAGGACTTCATCTTGTCTGCATGACATAGAGCTAACCATGTTGTAGGTGAAGTAGTCTGAAGAGAGAAATCTTACAAAGGCAGATGGCTATATGGCTGTAAGAAAATTGAAGATACTTAGTAGAGAAGATTTACGAAGTGAAATATTATTAAGTGGTGGCAAATTAATATTTAATTGTGTGCATGATATCTTGCTATATGAAAAATAAATTCTATATCAGATATATTGAATTATTCTATAAGATTAATAAAGCTGTGTGTATCTCAGTAGTATCTGATGAACATTTGACTTTTAATACTGATTCTATTGAGGAATTCAGTTAATTTTATGAGTATTTTTCCTCTATATGCGTCTATGGCACTCTTTTTCTCATTCTCAGTTAAACCAAACTTGAAAAATTTTAACCATAAACTAGAGCACTGTAAATTGTCCATCGCTAGAAACTTTTGAATTCTATAAGAGAAGTTAATTAAAAAGTCTCATTCTGTCCTACACAAAGCTATTGCCATAAATACTAAGGCCCATTTGCTTCTTTGTATACTGATACTCACTTATATACCTGCACACAGATTATTTTCAAACAATTCACACTGCAAGTGGAACAACATGGTGCTTGTGTTTAATTAGTGTTTCATAAGTCAAAGTCTTTAATGTCGTTAAATCAAATTGACTTCTTGCTGTAAAGATTTATATTAGATCAGGATTTCATTGAACATCTTTATCAGACCATTTATATCAAAATGACTCACATGAAAATACACTTGCTTTGTCTTTAACTAAATCCTGCAGCCAAAGGGTAACATCTATTTTTTAATGTTGAACATCAATGAGAGTAGAAAGAAGGAGAAGCAATGCATTGGCAACAACTGAACTCCCCAAATGGAACTGAAGATCTTTAGATTTGAGTGCATGGAGTAGGGAGAAAACAGAAAAACCTCCAGATGGAGGCAATCACAGGCAACAGCAAAAAGCACAAGAGCTGAGCCATGGGAAGCCACGGGAAGCCACACTCTTATGGAGCTAACTGCAGCTTTACCAGCCATTCTTTCACACCTGAGAAACCCATCTATAACCAGAGGATGGGAAACATTCTTATCCAGTACTGATGATCATTCACACTGATCTGTGTAATGATGGCCTAAGTGAGCCTTTGTCCTTTCATAGTAAAGCTCTGATGTAACAGAAGATCTTTAATTTGGTGAAGAATAGTTAAATTATCTGAGGTGGAGGAAATATGTGCCCAAAAAGTAATTAAGAAGACACCACCAAGAAAAAAATACATGCATTTTTTGTTTTTAAATATAAATGCAGGCAGGTGTGGTTTGTTTGTTTATTGGTTTTACCTATATAAACAGCTATTGTGCTATCTTTAGATAACAGTCAAACTCCTACCAGAGTGGGATAGGGAGCAAAATAGGAAAAAATACAATGAGAACACTCATGTGTCAAGATAAAGACAGGAAGATGACTTGCCAATTATTGTTAGAGGCAAAACAGATTCAACTTGGGGAAAAACAAGTTATTGTCTATTATAAATAGAACTGGCTATTGGAAAGCAAACAGAGAAATGTTAAAACACATTTCCTCTCCCTTTTAAGAAGCTCATCATCATTCTGTCTTCAAAACACCACTATGTTCCAACCTTTTTGACACTAGGTCCCTCACACTTTTCTTCTGCTCCAGCTTGGGCTCTTCATGGTCTGCATCTTGTTCAGGAATATTCATCTGCAGCAGCGTGGGTCTTCCATAGGCTGCAGTGTGTATATGTGCTCCACCATGGAGCACATCCTCCTCTTCATACTTCTGCTTTGATCTTGGTGCCTCTGCTCTTTCTCGCTCTTTTTATTCCCTCCTCTTCTCTCTATGACCTTTTTTCTGCCTTTTTTAAAATATGCCCCAGCTACCAACACCTTGCCATGGACACCCAGAAGATATACAATTCATCATTTTTACTGGAATGTTGCAAATTATTATTTACGTGGAAGTAACAATCTCATTGAAAATATCTGCAATTGTAGCAGCTAACATAACCCCCTCAGCAAGACAGAGCTAAGAAACTAAAATGTCTGAAACTTCAGCAAGACAAAGGCACAAATATTGCTTCAATAAAGGCTAAGGAGAAACTTAAATTAGTTTTACATCTGTATTTCTGCAGATGAAAGTGAGCTACCAAAAGCATTGCAGTGTGCAGTGGATCCACTAACAACAAAAAAACACCTCCACCATAACATACTGAAGGGAGGAGGGGCCAACAATGCAGAAACATGGAAGCTTGCAGCTGCAGGGACCATCAGGAGGAAAAGACTTCCCCCAAAGACTGAGGTGCCCTTGCAGAAACGTTTCACCACTCTGCAGACTAAAGAGGAAAGACCAGTCACATCAGGAGAAATGCTTGAGCTGAGTAAGGCAGCCTGATCTTCTCCCCATATAACAATCAGTGCAACTAAGAAACAGTGACAGGTGATAGCAATATGCGATTCCCTTCTGTAAGGTGTGGAGGCACCCATTTGCTGACCTGACACACTCTATAGAATGGTGTGCTGCTTGCTGGGGGCTTGTATGAGGGATGTCACCAAGGGACTACCAAGTTTTGTACAGTCCACTGACTATTATCCGCTGCTGTTTTTCCACCTGGGCACCAATGATATCACCAGGAGCAGTCTGAGGAGCATCAAGAAGGATTACAGAGCCTTGGCAGCAGTGGTAAAGGACCCTGTAGTGCAGCTAGTCTTTTCATCAGTCCTTCCAGTCAAAGGGAATGGGATTGAAAGGTTCAGTTGAATCTGGCAAGTCAACAAATTGTTATAGGACTAGTGCCACAGCCAGTGGTTTGGCTACTTAGACCATGGGGTTCGCTTTGAGAAACCAGGTCTACTGGGGGATTATGGGGTCCATCTGTCAGAGAAGGGGAAGAGTATCTTCAGTAGGAGGCTTGCCAAGCTCATGAAAAGGTCTTTAAACTAGTTTTCAGGGAAGAGGAACCTCAAATCATCTCATTCCTACCAGTTTGATATCAGTGCCAGCAATAGATGCCCAGAGCCTGGAAAAGGATCATAACTCAGCAGAAGAGCACCTGGAATCCAACACAAAGGAATTCCAGCCACTCTGGACAGTAAGTTAGCTTCATTGAGTGCCAAACTTAAATGCTTCTATGCAAATGCACATAGCATGGGGAATAAACAGGAGGAGGCGGAGGAGTTAGAGATGTGTGCTTACCTGCAAGACTACTATTGGCATCACAGAGACATGGTGTGATGGCTCCTTTGACTGGAGTGTTGGAATGAAAAGATATAGGTTCTTTAGGAAGTAGAGGCAGGTGGGACAAGGAGGAGGTGCTGCCCTTTATGTCCATGACCAGCTAGGGTGCATGGAGCTCTGCCGGGGGGTGGATGAGGAGTTGACCAAGAGCTTACAGGCTAGGATTAAAGGCAAGGCAGGGACAGGCAATGTTACAGTGAGGGTCTGCCACAGGCCAGCTGACCAGAAAGACAGAGCAGATGAGGCTTTCTATAGACAGATAGGAGTAGCCCCAGTTCACAAGCCCTCATGATCCTCATGGGTGACTTCAACCACCCGGACACCTGTTAGACGGACAACACAGCAGGGCACTAGCAATCCAGGATGTTCCTGGAATCTGTTGATGACAACTTGCTTCTCCAAGTGATAGAGGTTCCAACGAGGAGAGGTGCCATGCTGGACCTTGTCCTCACCAACAAGGAGAGGCTGGTGGGGAGTGTGAAGCTCAAGCACAGCCTTGGCTGTAGTGACCATGAGATGGTAGATTTCAAGGTCCTTAAGGTTGTAGGGAGGGCACACAGCAAGCTCACTGCACTGGACTTCAGGAAAGGAGATTTTGGCCTCTTGAGAGATCTGCTTGGCAGTGTACAATGGGATAAAGCCCTGAAGGGAAGGATGGCACAAGAAAGCTGCTTAATATTCAAGAATCACCTCTTCCAAGATCAGAAGCAATGCATCCCAACAAAGAGGAAGTCACGCAAAAATCCAGAAAGCCTGCATGGATGAACAAGGGGCTCTTGGACAAACTCAAACACAAAGAGGAAGCTTACAGAGGGTGGAAGTTAGAACAGGTAGCCTGGGAGGAATACAGAGAAGTAGTTTGAGCAGCCAGTGATCAGGTTAAGAAAGCAAAATTCCTGATAGAATTAGATCTTGACAGGGATGTCAAGGGCAACAAAAAAAAGCTTCTACAGGTACATCAGTGATAAAATGAAAACTAGGGAAAATGTAGGCTCTCTCTAGAAGGAAACAGGTAAACTGGTCATAAAGGACATGGACAAAGCTGAGATACTCAACAACTCTTTTGTCTCAGTCTTCACCTGCAAGCACTCTAATCACACCACCTAAGCCACAGAAGGCAAAGACAAGGACTGGGAGAATGAGGAACCACCTGCTGTAGGAGATCAGGTTTGAGGCCATCTAAGGAACCTGCAGATGCACAAGTCCATGGCACCTGATGACATACATATGCAAGTCCTGGGGAACCGGTCGATGAATTTGCCAAGCCACTATCCAACATATTTGAGAAGTTGTGGCAGTCTGTTGAAGTTCCTGCTGACTGGAGAAGGGAAATATAATGCCCATTTTTAAAAGGGAAAAAAGAAAGACCTGGGAACCTACGGGCAAATGAGTCTCACCTCTGTGCCTGGTGAGATAATGGATCAGATCTTCCTGAAAACCATGTTAAGGAACATGACAATAAGGGGGTAATTGGTGACAACCAACATGGTTACACTAAGGGCAAAACATGCCGAATAAATTTGGTGGCTTTCTACGATGGGTTTAGAGCAATGGTGGATATGGGAAGAGCAACTAACATTATCTACTTGGACTTGTGCAAAGCATTTGACACTGTCCCGTATGATATCCTTATCACTAAATTGAAGAGATATATATTTGAGAGATGTATAAGGAATTGGCTGGATGGTTGCATTCAAACAGTTTTAGTCAATGGCTCAATGTCCAAGTGGTTACCAGTGACAAGTGGCATTCCTCAAGGGTTGTTATTAGGACTAGAATGATTGAAAGTCTTTGCTGGGGGCATGGACAGTGTGATTGAGTGCACCCTCAGCAAATTTGCCAATAACACCAAGCTGTGTGGTGCGGTCAACACACTGGAGGGAAGGGATGCCATGCAGAGGGACCTGGTCAGGCTTGAAAGATGGGCCCATGCAAACCTCATGAAGTTCAACAGGGTCAAGTATGAGGTGCTGCCTGCAGGTTGGGGCAATCCCAAGCACAAATACAGGTTGGGTGGAGAATGGATTGAGAGCAACCCTGCAGAGATGGACTTGGGGATTTTGGTTGATGAGAAGCACAACATAAGCCAACAATGGCCCATCCTGGGCTGCATCAAAAGAAGTATGGCCAACAAGTCAAGGGAGGTGATTCTGCCCCTCTATTCCACTTTCATGAGACCTCACCTAGAGTACTACATCCAGCTCTGAAGCCCCCAACAAAAGAATGACATGGACCTGTTGGAGCGAGTCCAGAGGAGGGCCATGAACATGATCAGAGGGCTGGAGCACCTATGGTGCTGACAGGCTGAGAGAGTTGGGGCTGTTCAGCCTGCAGAAGAGAAGGTTCCGGTGGCACCTTACAGCAACCTTACAGTACTTACAGCCTACAGGAAAGCCTATTTTGTTAAATTTATCAATTTATACATTTATTTTATTTGTGACTAAAAGTGATTTTTTTTTTCCTTTAGAATAGAATAGAATCATAGGGTAGGAAGCGACCTCTGGACATCACCTAGTACAACCCCCATGCCAGAGCAGGGACACATTAGAGCAGGTTGCACAGGAACCCATCCAGGTGGGTTTTGAATGTCTCCAGAGGCAGAGACTCCACCACCTCCCTGGGCAGCCTGTTCCAGTGCTCTACCACCCTCAAGGTAAAGAAGTTCCTCCTCATGTTTAGGTGGAACTTCCTGTACTCAAGTGTGTGCCCATTACCTCTTGTCCTGTCACTGGGCACCACTGAAAAGAGCCTGGCCCCATCCTTCTGACACCCACCATTTAAGTATTTATAAGGATTGATAAGGTACCCCTTCAGTGTCTTTTTTCTAGACTAAANTGGCGGCACAGCCTTCTGGTGTGTCAGCCACCCCTCCCAGCTTTGTGTCATCAGCAAACTTGCTGATGGCCAGCAGGTCGAGAGAGGTCATACTACAGATACAAACTGTACTTTTAAAATCCTACCTTTCTCACTGAATCTTCATGAAACAGTAGCATTTTTGGATAATGTAAAATACTACAATATTTATATCAGAATGTTTGACCTTAAAATAAGACATAGAGGATTTCACTGAAATCTTTATGAGAATTACTTGAATAAATTCCATCACTATTTTCCTTATGAACTTCCTGAAGTATCAAAAAGAGAAGACAGAAAAAATAGTTTTGCAGAATTCTCTAGTCCCAGGGTAAGCTGTAATTATTCCAGCACACGATTTCTCTCTGAAATAAGGCAAGATCAGTGAAAGAAATCAACAGAGATTAAAATTAAAGTAAAAAAAAAAAAAAAAGAAAAAGATAGTTTTCAAGACGATAATGAAGAAATGCCCTGGTTCTGGTGAGAATAAAGTTAATTCTCCCCAGGCTTTGGCACGGACAGAGGTATTCCATCCCATCTGAGCCTTGCTTTGTCTGTAGGCAAGAGCTGCCAAGGGAGGGTGCAGGAAGTCGGTGCTTGGGTGAGGTGTGGGGCGTCCTAGTCAGATCGGTGAGCGGTGGTTCTGTAACCGTGTTTGTGCGTTCCTCTGTCCCTGTTGTTGTTTTCCTGTTCCCTTTGCTGTTCTGTTAAACCGCCTTTGTCTCAACCCACGAGTTCTGACTTTTTCTTCCGATTCTTCCCTGTTAAGGGGAAAGTTTGAGAGAGCAGCATGTGGTTCTTTGCTGCCAACTGAGGCTAAACCACGACAAGAAGCTATTATATTAGTATGTATTATTTATTATTTGCTAAATATTTTGGTTATTATTTAGCCACAGTTTTGTTCAGAGATGTATACCAATGAAGGAGGTATCATCAAAATTAAGGAATATACTAAATTACCAGGAAAATTAATCAGAAGGGGAAATTATGAATGTTTAATTGTTTCTAAAGAGCAAAACACCAAGACAGACACATTTTTCCAAGCGCTTGGCTATACTTGAATTAAATTTTTGACATATTCTGCACTGAATAATCCACAGGGATAGGAGATCCTCAGGGCAGTTAGATGTTATATTCAGCTGCAGGTATTGTTTGAGCTTTGCCTGGGAAACTTTATTTTCGGAAAATACTTAAACAGAGCCAGAAATCTTTGCTGTGGGAAGTGTTGCCTATCTTCAGTACAGGATAAAAGGTTAGTCAAAAGCTTAAAAAAGCAATAATACAAGCCATGATTGTGCCAAATGGTCTCTCACTGCTACACAGTAATATAAAATATTTGCAGTGTGTCTACAGCTGAAGACTAAAAATCTTCTTAAGTTTCCTCACACATTGGAAAGAAATACATTGCTACATTGATTGATACAAAAAGGCCAACACGTAATGATATAATTCCACTTCAGCAAAAGACGTATTTAGATATTTTGTCTTTCAGTTCTTAAATTTAAAGAGCCATATTAATCATTTACAAGAATGATTTGTTTGATGCATTTTCTCTCTTGATATTTTATAAAACCCACCTTCAGTAAATTCAGGGTTCTACTGCACAAATCACAGAGCAAACTATCCAAAACATTTACTTGAATGAGGTATTAATAGCTTAGGCTTTAATCCCACACAATTTTTCTTATATGCTTAAGTTTTTAATTGAAAATAGATCAACTGAATATGTAGTACATAAAGGTGACAGTTTGTGCAAGTTTCAAACCCTGTTATACTTAGTAATATAAATTTCCACCAAAGCAACATAAAACATAAATCCTATATATTGCAGTTTTTCCTCAGTTTTGCAGGAATTTAGCTATTAACCTAGTTTTCCTCAACAGATTTAATTCCCTGTTTCAACTAATAAAATTAAGTATTTTGTACTTTTCTCTACTAAGCCATTTTGGAATTTGAACTTGCTAATAAAAACCCAAACATTAGTTCCATGGAAGTTAAAAAATGATGTGGGAAACGTGTAGCTTATGACTTTTCTAGTTCATCCTCTCCAAAGCAGCTATAAAGGCAGTGATCAAGGCCTTACTTTTCTGTGCCAATGGAATATTCATTCTTACCCCTCCACAGAATAACCTATTCCTTCTGTTTTGCAGTGCCACCCTGCACAAGCCACCCATAGCTTGTCAGTTCAAAATCAAGCAAGCAGTTGTCTCTTCTGCATTGTGGAACATGCTCAAATCCAAACTCATATGTTTTTGCAATGATCTGAAGGAAAGACACATGAAAAAGCAAGCACATGCCTATTTCTGTGAAAATCTTTGGAATTTTATGTTCAAAAATTATTTGCAAATTATAAAGATAATTATTATGTGGTTTAAACTTTATATGTAAGAAAAGCTGTTCCAGGACACAGCTCTTCCAAATTGTTCATAGAGCTCTGAGGCATAGGTCAAAGGCAATAATAAATGCAGGAACTAGAGATGGAGATTTGTAATGAACCTAAGAACTGGAATCTACATCCATTTCCCTCATTAAATACTTAATAAATGGAAGTAGAAAAAATGCAGTGTGAAGTGTAAAAAAAGGCAGGGTAAAAAAATGGAGTTGTTTTGCTATCTTCTCTGCTGGACTAGCAGAACCAGGATAGACTCTTATAATTACTTCACTCTTTTA
>VXBO01006738.1:15964-27198 GCA_013400135.1 Rhinoptilus africanus
AGAGCCTGGAGAAGCAGAACAAGCTAGAGCTGCTGTGACATTAACAGTTCAGCACTGCATGGCTGGTTTGCAATCAGTGGATGGAGGATGTGATACTGATATACAGTAAAGCTATGATTTAAAAATTAAGAATTTTATTTGTTTTTAATCAAATGGTTTCCTATCCAAAACTACTGGAGGAAATGCCTTGTAGGAAGGCATTCTGTGTTGCTCTCTCTTCCCTTCTGTTTTCTTGAAATGTAGCAATTTCAGAAATCTTAAAGGTAAAGGGGCAGGGGGCGGGGGAGAGTGGAGGGGGAGGAGGAGATTAAAGTAAATTCTCTAGCAGCAACCAGCTTTGATAAAATCTGCATGAATACTGTTTATGTTATTCCAAACTGAAAGTCACAAAGTGAATTTAACATTGTACTCTCTTCAGAGCCATCCACTACTTTCATACTGAAAAAGTAATTTCTTTTCACCAAAAGTGTGTGATATTTTTTCCTTCCTTAGTTATATGCCTGCCCCTTTTGTCCTTCCCTGTAACTCATTCATCTCATCCACATAGACTTTTAACCTGATATACTGTCTAGTCACTTTGTTCTTACTGTTGCTCTGTTCTTTTAATCCTTCTTTCACTTAAAGATTCAGATTTAGACTGTATCAAGGAAAACTCTAATTATGATAAGGATTTTCTCTGCAAACAATTTAGAGCCTTCAGGTTGAAGTCACAACCTTATATCAGTTGTAGCATTAAAGTCAAAGGGCAGGAATGGACCTTGAAAGGTCATTTAGCCAGTGGTCTTGCCACAGAAGATGGACAGCAAAATACCAGTGTCATTCACATTCTAAATTCTAAAAAATCTTCAGCAGTGGAGATTCAATAGCACTCACAGGCAAAATATTGCAATNNTATAAAATGACAAAAAAAAAACAAAAAAAAAAAAAAAAAAAAAAAAAAAAAGATCCTGTCAAAGCAAAGAGTTGTGAGCAATTTGATCTGAGAAAATGTTTCTAAATTATAAATGTGTCTACATAAGTTTGGGATCAGTCATTTAAAAATAGCAAGAAGCTTTAAAATTAAACTTATTCTTCTTAATGAATAATTTTAGGTAACTCTTTTACCTTTAATTTACCTTTAATTACCTTGATATACATGGTATATTTTTCTAGCAACTGTGTGAGACAATGTAAATCTTAAAAGACTCCTTCAAAATAAGGCCTATCTCTTTCCCCAAAGTTCATTGCAAGGAGCAATTCCCTACCAAGTCAAGCATACTGCAAACTCAGATGATTATCATCAGAAACTGTTTAAACACTTATTTGGAGATATTTGAATACATATTTTTACAGGTGGAGCACTGCAATGTGTGGAACAGAATAGTCATCATTATTATCATTCTAAATCCAACTCTTATCTGATCTCTCTTTTGCTACTAATTATTGTAAAAAAAAAAAAATTAGATCTCCTGGGGATTTTCCAATTAAACATCTTTCTGTCAGAAAATGCTAATTAATTGAAACCAGAAACTTTTGCAAGACAGTAGAATTTTTTCACCACACCGACATCAGGAAAGACATCTCAGTTGTCAAGCACCTATCCTCCAGACCAAATACTTGCTACTCTGGCATAACTGTTTGTAGCTCAAGTGCTGAAAGTCTGACACTGAAAAGCTTGAAGAAAATATACATGTATGTAAAATGGGGAAATTGACAATTTTGTACTACCATGAGACATAAATATTTAGATTTCTTCTTTTTGTCTTTTTTGAGCTTGCGGTGACCTTGGAATAGCTTATTCTTCATCATATATTAGGCAGAATTGGTAAACAAGATCAGCAATTAGAAGGCAAAACAAACTCTACAGAAAATATCGGCTAAGCAATAGTGGTAATAGATGAATAATCAAAAACTACAGTCTTTTTATTGTCTTGAACTGTAGCAAGAGCTTGTATGAGAGGAAACTTCTAAAAGCCCAGTAATGCAAATACAGAAAGATCATTTTACCAAAAGGAACATTGATCAATAGGGAAGTCTTTTGGTACTTACAATGTTAGTCCTACAGATCACAGTCAAGTTCTGCCAAATAAACCTTTGCACTGACAGGTGGCCCATACCCTTGACTCTCTTTAAACTGAAATGCTTTTGTCAGTACAAGAGCAAGGCTGGGAAGGAAGTATGTCTTATGCCAGCAACTTCAAGTACCTAATGGTTAAACAGGTTCATTGACACAAGTCCTTGTTTTTGCATTCTCTTCCATCTTTGTCAACACAGGAAGGAGATACACAATTAATCTCTCCGACAAATTAACTAATCAATTATTTCCACAGAGTGCAACACCTCAAAAATACCGCATGGCACTAAATAGCCATGGACTAGGAACTCAAACAAATGAAGGACAAAGGGTTATGCACTTGCTCTGAATTTAGTCTTTCTTATTCTGAAATCTTCAGCTCAAATACGCCTACCAATATTTTTAAAATCCTTTAGCTGTGCAAGTGTTGAATGATGTTCAAATGTTGGGAATATTCTAGTATTACACAGGTCAAGATAAATGTTTTCTACTGTTTGATATTTTGCCTTGTGATACAGGATTATCAGAGCACTTGTCTGAGAGATGAGTACAATGCAGACAGGCACTGAGTACAGGAAGCTGCAGCACTCAAGTCAATTCAAATGGAAACTGATTGTGATGAGCCTTAGCACAGGATATGGGTCACCACCTGACAGGAAAGCAGTACCTGAAACTACTGGAAAGGTACCCCCCTGTGTCAACTGACAGCCTGTGCCAAATATTATTTATAAAACCCCTCAGAAGTAGCTGTGGGTGGACAGGGACAACACACATGACAGGAGGAAGGAGTATACATGGACATCAGCACCACGTAAAAGCACAATGTCCAAGGAGGAACTTCTGAGCCTTGGAGCAGAGTTACCATCCGTGAGCCTGATATTGAAGCTGGCTGGAGGGAGATTATACTTCATTCAATGAAATAAAAATAATTGATAGTTATGCAAAAATGAAAATAACTAGTTCTGCTGATGCCGAGTATTCTGATTATTTGGTTGGTTTTAAAGAATTTGTGGAAATATATTTTCAATATAACCTTACACTAATTGCAGGGGTTATTCTTTCCATCAGAGAGTAAGGCATTCATCTGCATTGCTTATTAGGAGAATTATTACAGTTTTGCTTGCGCTATTGACTTATAAAGCATCAATAATACAAATTATTTTCTTGGGGGTTTGGGGGGTGAAATTGGAAAATAATAAAATTTATCATTTTCAATAGATGTTTAAAACTTGTATTGTAGTCATAAATTTAAATACATTATTCTCAATTCTTTATATCCTATGAGTACTTGGAAATGAGTTTCGTGGCCTTCATTTCCTGTTGCTTTCTTTTATGATATTCAGTTACCAGTTTAGAAATACAGTATAGATAACAACAGTTGCATTTGAGGTTAATCTGTAACAAAATATATATTCTATTCTTGAAGCAACACAGCGGCATGTAAGCCATTCAAAAAGATTAAGGGGTAGTTTTCAATTCTATTTGATTTCACCTTATGTTTTGAGTATTAAAAAACAAACCAAGATGACAGTTAACTATAGGCAGATTTATATCTAGAGCAACACTTGTTCTTTTTTTCTGAAAGCTTCTTGTTTGAAACACAAAGACCAACACTAACTCTCTAGGTGCTTCACAACAACTCATCTGAAATAATTCTTGCTTTTCCTTTCCCCTTCATCTTTGTAGGCACAGCAGTATTCTTTACTTCAATCAGCAGTAACTAGTGACTGTGTGAAACAAAACATTTTGCGTTTAAAATAAAACATAAGAAATGAGTGAAAAATAATAAAACTTTTTAATTCAGTAACTGTCATAAAAAGCTTTATTGAGCCAAATTAGGCAGTCCTAACTCATTTTTACACAGGAAAAATTATCACTATTTTTTCAGTAGAGAAATCAGAGAAATTTATAAAACAAGTTTTCCCTTTCCTTACAAAAAAAAACCAAACCAAGGAACACCCAATAAAAAAATCACACCCATACGTACTAATCCTTATCTTTTTGCTTTATTATAGGATTTTTCTAAATCCTGAGAAACTTAGATGAGTGTGAACCTTTGTAAGTCAGTCACAGAACTTAGCCACTCATACAGCAGGGCTGAAGGCAAAAAAAATTTCAGTCCCCCTGCTCTACCTACACCTCCATATACCTTGCCAAGACACCAAGGGTGTTTGAAGAACCCAATATATGTTTGAATCTTACTGAGTGTAATTTATACCTCTTTGCAGAGCAGCATTGACATTTTGCCTTTCGCTTTCTTTTCCCTCCTTAACTCCCTTGTTTTATGCACCTAAGGAAGAAAAAGAGCAGTAACAATCTAACTTCAAAATATAAGCATGAGATGCCTATGACTAGAAGAATAGAAAACAGAAAGGTTTTATAATAAAATTGAAAATAACTATGGTCACTGATAGTAAATCTCATTGTTAGTATTACAGCAGCAGGCCACATGCTGCCTCAGTCTAATGCTATTCTAGCCTTCAGCAGTGGTTTAATGGTGATTATATAGGGTGTTGACACAAACTGGTTAATGCTTGCAGGGCTGGAGAGTTAGCATCAGAGCCTGGAGAAGCAGAACAAGCTAGAGCTGCTGTGACATTAACAGTTCAGCACTGCATGGCTGGTTTGCAATCAGTGGATGGAGGATGTGATACTGATATACAGTAAAGCTATGATTTAAAAATTAAGAATTTTATTTGTTTTTAATCAAATGGTTTCCTATCCAAAACTACTGGAGGAAATGCCTTGTAGGAAGGCATTCTGTGTTGCTCTCTCTTCCCTTCTGTTTTCTTGAAATGTAGCAATTTCAGAAATCTTAAAGGTAAAGGGGCAGGGGGCGGGGGAGAGTGGAGGGGGAGGAGGAGNCTTTTAACCTGATATACTGTCTAGTCACTTTGTTCTTACTGTTGCTCTGTTCTTTTAATCCTTCTTTCACTTAAAGATTCAGATTTAGACTGTATCAAGGAAAACTCTAATTATGATAAGGATTTTCTCTGCAAACAATTTAGAGCCTTCAGGTTGAAGTCACAACCTTATATCAGTTGTAGCATTAAAGTCAAAGGGCAGGAATGGACCTTGAAAGGTCATTTAGCCAGTGGTCTTGCCACAGAAGATGGACAGCAAAATACCAGTGTCATTCACATTCTAAATTCTAAAAAATCTTCAGCAGTGGAGATTCAATAGCACTCACAGGCAAAATATTGCAATGCTTACCAGTTCTTTTATTAGTACGTTTTTCCTAATGTCTAACCTAAATCTCCCTTGATGAGATTTAACCCAATTACTTCTTGTTTTATCTACACTGGACATGAAGAACTGATTATTTTCTCTCTCTTTGAAGCAGGCTTTTATAATTTTTAAGACTGTTATCAGGGCTTTCTTCAGTTTCTTCTGTTGTAAACTCAAAATCTTCAATTAATTAACTCCTCCTGTTTTCTAGATTTAGATTTCTAACTTTTATTGATCTCCTCTGGACCTTCATCCACAGACTCATGTGTTGCTGATCAACACTAAAGAGCAATGCTTTAAATTTTCATTCCACTGATGTTATCCAAAAAGTATAATCATCATGCTATTTTATTAAAAGCCCCATCCACTGCTGGAAGTTCAAAACTGCAGCAGGTCTAAAAGACCTGCAAAAGGTATGGAATACTTTTTGATACACATTGGTGATTTGGAAAGAAACATTTTCTTTCCAGTTATAGCTTAACAAAAATAATTTGACAGTAAAAAACCCTTATATATATGCTTTTTTCAAAGCTCTATGAATGCTTATGTGGTTACTTGAATTAAAATAGGTTGACCAACTTATAAGATTTTCCTTGATGATACATGTTGTCTGACCATTAACTTATTGAGATGGTTAACATCACAATCTTTCTTGATAAGGCGTCTCATACAGCCTTTTGTTTGTAATACATGAGGTAAAGCTCTGGAATGAATCATATTGATTTAAAACCATTCAGTAATGGAGTTTTCCATCACAGATTAAAGCCTAAAGATTGTCAAGTTCTTTTCCAGAAAGCAACATTGAATCTAAACTGCAACATTACAAGTTTGAAGTTTAATCAAAGACAACAGAAATTAGCTGCCACAATCAAAAAGGAACAGAAAAGAAAGAGTATTGGTGTTCCACCTGGAAAAATCCAAGGAAAAATCTGTCCCCCTGTGTGAGATCTGTCAGAGGAAGAAGCACTGAATGGCTGCATTGACCCCAAAGCCAGCTGGCCTGAGATACCCATGTGAGTGTTCTTGAGGAATCTAGTGACAGTCATGATCAGAGAGTCTTTAACTAACAAAATAAAAGTTCGGATTTATCCTTTTTCCCTTAAAGTCTTGACCTTCCTCTTTGATTACTTAACATGTAGGTGGAGGAGTCAGAGATATTAAACTGGTGTCCTAAAACCATTTTTTTTAATTGTCAGAATGTATCTGTAGCTCATTTTGAGTGAAAAAGTTGCTAATGTGTATGATAAAGCCATTCCTCCCCGCATGGAAATGGTAAAAAAATAATAAAACCAAGAAAAATGATGGATTAAAATAAATACAAATTAAAACATGATCACAAAGCAAGGGACATATATATAACCCGAGGCAAGAAAACTGTGGGCTGTTGACTCTGCCTTCAAATCAAAAAATACCTAAATCGGTAGCGACAAAGCTTTCTGACCCTACAAGGCAAATACCAAAATCTCATATTTCTATGACTGTCAAACTGCATATTGCGTATGCATCACAGGTTCGATGGTAAGGAATAACTATGTCTGCATAAGAGTATTACTGCTGTCTGCACTACTCAAACCTCTCAGAGGAACTGCTGGTGACACACAGACAGCCCATGGCCCTGCCACACCGCTAGGATTTACAGTGCCTGCTAACCGTATGGGTCACAGGAGTTACAGGGTGTTCTATCCCTGATTATATTTAATTTCAATACCTTCCTTGCTCCTGTCTAAAAATTCCTTGGGAGCCTTCTCCCTTGCTATGCGTTTGCTTCTAGCTCAAAGCTCTGCATCTTTACTTTGGTAATAAAAATTCCCCTGAAGGTAGAGACTTCCTCTAATCCATTCTACCTCTCCCAAGGACAAACACTGAAAGTGAGGAAAGTTTTCATTAACTGGCAGGATGAGAANGATAAACATAAGTGAATTATTTAATTCAAAATGGATCCCTACTGAAGGAAATAGATCTCTGTAGAGTCTATCTGTGAAGATCCTGTAGTGGGATTTCTCCTGCAGTTATTATGTCTGAAATCAGAGTAATACAAAAAAAAAAAAATAATCATCAGAATAAACCAGAGTTGATTTATCAATTAACATTTTTTTTTANAGGATGAGAAAGGAAAACAGTCTCTGCCGTTGTGATGAGTGTTGTCAGACAGAGAGGGAGAGCGGCTCAGTAGCAATACAACAGGGAGCTCCTTCCCCCCTGCTTCTTGAAGTGCTTTCTCATCATAAGAAAGGACAATTACAGTGTATTTTGAATCTAGATACTTGAGCTAGTATCACAAGACATTTCCTGGTGCCTGCATGAAGACAAAAAAAGAAATCACTTCCAGAGAAGACTTGAGTCCTGGAAAAACAAAGTCTGATGCCTCACCTACTGGACTACAAAAGACTTGGTTAAATTTGTTTAACTTCGTATCTTCTGCAGACATGGTGAAAAAAAAAAAAAAAAAAAAAGGAAGATCAAGATATCATTTGTAATAACATAATAGTGAAAAGGCATGTGTGTCATTCTCCTTTGTCATACAGTTCAGTTTACTTAAGCTTTGTTTGAGATTTCTCTATGGTCTAGTAATGAAATATGGGGATCACCTTGTTACTCCATTACTCATTAGAATACTTAGCCATATAAATTGAATACAATAGAGTTAGCATTACACTGCTGTGCAGCAGGATATATACTGAATAGTTTCCTTGGTGATTTCTTCCATGTCAACAACAGCAGCAAGTACTGTTACATATTTCTGAGAGAAATTAGATTAACATTACGCAAGGATTACATGTGTAGTACCTCATCAGCATAACCACTGTTAAATTATGCAAACCTCCCCAAGAAGAATTTGGCTCCAAAAATACCATTGCTGGAGTTGATAAACCATATCTATCAATATTTGAAAAATCTTTTTGACTACCTAATCAGCAAATATTTGACCCAATCTAATAATTATTCAAGAATAATGCTATGCAAACGTGTGAGAATACATTCCACCTCAATAGCTTCAGATTTATAATGTATTTTAGCAAGTGTTAATTCCTAAAATTGTTAATTGTCTGCTGCATTAATTTTTATAAATTAGCTACTCATACATAGATTAAAAACTAGATATTTTTAAAGAACCCATATATTTTTATATCTTTATATTTTTATATCTGTCTAGATAAACATAAGTGAATTATTTAATTCAAAATGGATCCCTACTGAAGGAAATAGATCTCTGTAGAGTCTATCTGTGAAGATCCTGTAGTGGGATTTCTCCTGCAGTTATTATGTCTGAAATCAGAGTAATACAAAAAAAAAAAAATAATCATCAGAATAAACCAGAGTTGATTTATCAATTAACATTTTTTTTTAATTATTTTTCATTCACATTCCCAGACTCTCTGGATGGGAACGTTTCACAGCTGGTGGATCTTGTGAAAAATAGTGGCAACCACACAATATTTAGGCAAATTTACAACAATGACATTTTCATTTACCTCAGTTGCTTCATGAACTTCTTTCCTGTGTGATCATATCTTTAATTTCCCTGTAATATATCTCTACTTTAGCAAATTAGGACATGCATTGTAAATCAGAATAGTTCCTACTTAAAATTTTACATAGCAATCAAAATAAGGTAAACTTATTAGTTATGTGGGTAATATATAACTATTAATGCTATCTAAATTGATTTTGTTTGCTCTGAGATTACTGATCAGATAGCTGGATACAAGGAGGATGGAAGGGTGGTGGATCTAAATATCTGGAGATTTATTCCTTTCAAGAATTTGTGCATTCCTCTTCATCAAAAAAAGAAAATACCATTTTAAGTGTCAATTAATTCGTAGTTGTTGACTGTAAAGAAATCAAAGAGCAAACAAGTAAATCCCCCCAAACAAAGGAATGTCATATAACAAAGCAATAAACATATACAACAATATACTTTGCATATAATTCAAATTAAGTACTTCAGCACATGCTGAAATTTATTAAGTAGCTCCATTAATTTTAAAGTGACAGTTATTTTCTTATTAATGTTGGAACAGACATGAGATGAAAAAAAAGGCTAAGATAGGAAGAGGTGGGTAAACGAGAACAAGATTGTTACAAGGAGTCTCATAATTATCAGCCTGTAGTACTAGCAACAGAACTGCAATTAAGACTGATCCTGTTTTCATAGACACCATGCAGAGAATAGAACAGTGGTATGCAACTCTGGCAATAGCTGTACAAAGTAAATTTTGTCTTATTTCTATTGCTTATATAAAATACTTATGAATGATATTACATAGAATATAAGTTATGGGAATAAACTTGTCATAATATTTATTTTATTTTTTTAATTATAACACTTGACAAGGAGGAGATAAACTACCATTCAATCTATAAACTATCTCTGGATCAGCTTTGGCTGACATCTCAGGTAACTTCTAAATTCGTTGAGTAAGCCTAGAAGCGTATCTTCAAATTCACAAAGGGAAAAAAACATTCAGTCAGAACAACAAAATTGAATCAAGTACAGGTGATAAAATTACACAGAAAACATAAAACAATGGAGTCTGAGCAATTCTGGAAGGAGGCAGCTTAATCAGACAGCCACAGAGCCTTTAGGGGCAGGACTACAGTAAATTGTGCCTCCACACAGTACCATTTAACAGCATGAGCCTCTAGGTAACATAATTCAGGAAATTTCAGTGGTAAAGATAACAAAAATAATGTTGCTGAATAGAAGAGAAGTGAATGCTACAAAAGTTATTCAAGTTGTTCCTAAACAGTGTGAGAGAAAATAATAGTATTTACAAGGTAGCATATAGTGTGAGGCCAAAGGGTAAAAGGTAGGAAGGAATGTCAGAAAGCACTACTTGTACTGAATCCTATATGCTTCAACTCCAGATTATATCAGTTACCTTTCATGTGAGCATGTAAAGTCTTAAAAGGAGGAGTAAGGATTACTGGCAAACCAAATGGGAAAACTAGAAAATTTGAATCTCAAAAGACAACTGAGCACTTCAGTCCCTGAAGAGTGGTTAAGAAGTTGCAAGCTCCTTTGAAAGATAATTTAAAAAAAAAAAAAAAAATTTAAAAAAAAAAAAAAAAAAACAAAAGTCTAAAGGATGGTGTATCTGAACTCAGATCGATCCTCTCAACATTAGAAAAACCTCTCTTCATTCAGGATCTAGAGCCCACTCATAAACTGAAGTATTATATAGGCAAATTTTAAAAAGAAGAAAAGGCCCTAAATTTACTATAACACCTGGAGAAAGATAAAGTTAATGAAAACTTTTCTGGCTTTGTGGAAGGAGCACACAAAAGAAAGGAGGCATGATTACATTTTCTCCTTCAACATGAGGTGGATTCCCACAGCTCATCTGCAGTTCCTGCATTTAAAAACAAAATCTATCTCTCAAAAATACACTTACAGGCTGTTTTATTAACACTGCAAGGTTTTCCTCTGCAGACACAGTTGCAGGTGAAAATTCTAGACTGCAACTTCAAAGCTGGAGCATTTTTATAAAAATATGTTTTATAGCGCAGTGGCTTTTTCTATAAGGCCATCATCTTTCCAACTAGTTTTACCTGATTCACATTTCTTAGTGATTCTTAAGGAGAAGTCTTAGAGACAAATAACCTCATGTGCTAAATAGAAATTACTGATGAGCAGGAGAGGAAGGGTAGCCTTTTACATGAGGCATGAGCTGTCAAGTTGGGTGACAAAAAACTCCACTTATTGCTTGCTTTCTGTTGACCACCCATATGCTCACCTGTGCTTCAGATACAGCAGTCTTGGACTGTATGGGAAGACTGACATAAGTGTTGTTCCATGTTGTCTACTGTGTTTGATTGTGTAGCTAAACCAGTATAACAACACAATTCTGGGGTATCACATTTGAAATCAATTCGACAGGCCAATGAGACATAGTGGGGGAGTTGCACTCTAAGTGAGAGAGCAACTAGAATGCATGGAGCTCTCACTGGG
>VXBO01006743.1:902-17976 GCA_013400135.1 Rhinoptilus africanus
TCCTGCACCTGGGGAGGAAGAATGTCAGGCACCAATATAGGTTAGGGGTGGACCTGCTGGAAAGCAGTTCTGAAGAAAAGGATCTGGGGGCCTTGGTGGACAGTAAATTATCCATGAGCCAGCAATGTGCCCTTGTCGCCAAGAAAGCCAGTGGAATCCTGGGCTGCATACGGAAAAGTGTGTCCAGCAGGTCAAGGGAGGTCATTCTCCCCCTCTACCCTGCCCTCGTGAGGCCACAACTGGAATACTGTGTCCAGTTCTGGGCTCCCCGGTTCAAGAAAGACAGAGAACTACTGGAGAGAGTCCAGCGCAGGGCCATAAAGATGACTGAGGGATTGGAGCATCTCCCTTATGAGGAAAGGCTGAGAGAGCTGGGACTCCTTAGCCTGGAGAAGAGAAGGCTGAGGGGGGACTTTATTAATATTTACAAGTATCTAAAGGGTGGGTTTAAGGAGGATGGACCCAAGCTCTTTTCAGTGGCTCTCAATAACAGGACGAGGGGTAACGGGCACAAGCTGGAACATAGGAGCTTACGATTGAATATGAGAAAAAACTTCTTTACGGTGAGGGTGACAGAGCACTGGAACAGGCTGCCCAGGGAGGCTGTGGAGTCCCCTTCTCTGGAGACATTCAAAACCCGCCTGGATGCAGTCCTGAGTAATGTGCTCTGGGCAATCCTGCTTTAGCAGGGGAGTTGGACTAGATGATCCCTAGAGGTCCCTTCCAACTCTGAAATTCTGTAATCCCATGAAATAATTTTTTGAAACTACAAGTTAGGCCAGGAAGTGTATTTCTGAGTCCCTTTATAAAGTCTACATATATCAAATATGCAAATTGAAATATTTACTGCTTCAATAGCCCTGGTAAGTTTCTGAGAAGTTTTGCTTACTAACCACAGAAACAGTGATTTTTCCTTGTCTACAGTGGGCGGTTCCAGCAGCCGCATGCCTTCTGATTCAGTTGAATTATCAAATACTGTGCATCAATTCTCTTGGAAAGTTTCCTCAATCTGCTTAGTAAAGCTACCTTTCTAGTGAGTCTTGAAAAACGTTTAGAAGTGGTATACCAAAAGTAACTAGATAAATGTTACTTACATATAATACGGACTCTTGTTTTCATTTCATGAGACAGCAGATATCACTGAAAGCATTTTTAGCTTCCCCTTCTTTTTCAAATACCTTTGTGGTGGGTTGACCTTGGCTGGCCATCGAGTGCCCCCCCAGCTGCTTTCTCCCTTCCCCTCCTCAGCAGGACAGGGAGAGAAAATAAGACAGAAAAGCTCATGGGTCAAGATAAGGGCAAAGAGATCACTCACCAATTACCATCTTGGGCAAAACAGACTCGACTTGGGGCCAGGCTCTTTTCGGTAGTGCCCAGTGATAGGACAAGAGGTAATGGGCACAAACTTGAGCACAGGAAGTTCCACCTAAACATGAGGAGGAACTTCTTTACCTTGAGGGTGGCAGAGCACTGGCACAGGCTGCCCAGGGAGGTGGTGGAGTCTCCGTCTCTGGAGACATTCAAAACCTGCCTGGACGCGTTCCTGTGTAACCTGCTCTAAGGTGGCCCTGCTCTGGCAGGGGGGTTGGACTAGATGATCTATTAAGGTCCCTTCCAACCCTATGATTCTGTGATTCTGTGATTCTGTGACTTAGGGAAGATTAATTTATTTTTTTAGGAATTAGAATAAGACAGGGAGAAATAAAACTAAACCCACCTTCCCCTCACCTCTCTTTGTCCCAGGCTCAAATTCACTCCTTTGTTCCTGGCTCTTCTACCTGCCCTCCCGGCCAAGCAGTGCAGGGGGATGGGGAACAGGGGTTGCAGTCACTCCTTCTCTGACCTTGGTGTCTGTAGGGATCTCCTGGGTTGGTTTTTTTCCTCACTCTTCTCTCTCACAGCTGCTGCACAGGTTTTTTTACCCTTTCTTAAATATGTTATCACAGAGGCACCACCTTTTTTGCTGATGGGCTCAGATGAGCCCTGCGGTGGGGCCGTTGGGGCCAGCTGAAACCAGCTGGAACTGGCTGTGTCCAGCATGGGGCAGTCCCGGCCTCTCCTTGCAGAGGCCACCCCAATGACACCAGATGTAGCTTTGAAGAAACCAACCGCACTGAAACACACACCATCATTTTTAATATTGTTCTTGCTGTGACTCAGAGCTGAAGCTTTTCAACTTGTTTAGTTTTGCTCAAATACCTCCAAAATGACTTATTAGCATATTGATAGTTTTTATTAGCATACAGTAATGTTTGCCCCTCGTAGGAATAATAGATTCCTCTGGGGGGGTGGGGGGGTGTAAATGAGGTACTTAGTTGTTGGGACACAGTACTTTAAAATTCCATAGCTGTACATACAATTTAATAGAGGTGGTGCAGCCTCTTGTGTATATGCAAGTATGCAATTTTGGCAAATGAAATTGCTCATTTTATTTAGTCGTGGAAAAGGTAAGATTGTCTAAATTAGGAGTCCAAGGACACTAAAGGACATATTGGGATAGCCATTATTGGCAGTGTGGTATGTTTGAGTGAGGATCCAATAAATTGAATTAACGTATAATGTCATAATAAAGTCTACTACTCATAGTTTTTGTCTACTATTAACTCTGAGATTATTCTGATTTTGTATTTGCTGAATTATTTCATTTGTGATTGTGCAGCCTCTCTCCTGCATTCACCAAACCACTTGTTCTCTAGGCTTTAATTTGCCACTGAAATGATTTTTACTGGATAAAAGATGAATCTTCTCTGTGCCTGACGTAGAACATACGCCTTTCCTGAGGCATTCCGTGGTGTCTTGAGAAGTTTTATAGTGTAACTGAAATTTGAATATGCTTGTTAGATAAAGGATCAGCCTGTCTTACTTTTCCTGATTTCAGGGACATTCCCAGAATACCTGACAGCACACATGCACAGCTGGAGTCCAGTAAGTTTCAATTGTGGGGTAGGAAAATCTTCTCTCTCTTTTATGTAAGCACAAATAGATTGAAAAATGTCATCTACAGTCAGTATAGCTCTCGTCTCTTTGTCTGTATTTGTCATCATACTGTATTATCTATCTACCTTTGTTTAATAATAAACTATCAAAAGTCAGGATATTTTGGTTTATGTTTGACATTTGGTTATAAGGTTAGGCTATTTTTGATTGAAGAGAAAAACATAATTCTAACTAATGTACAAGAACATTAATAGTAATTTTTAATTTCCTGTTTTGTTGTTTTGCATTTCAATTGGACCTTATACACTAAAAATGGAGATTAAATTTCCTTTATTTACAACCTGAGAGATAGCTACTTTGAAATCAGAATGCTTCTACTTTATTAGAAATATGCAGCACTCTTTAAATCAGCAAAACCAGTATTTCATGTTGGGGAAAAAGAAATTGTTCTTTGGCTTAGATCTGATAAGATGGATTTCAGCCTGGAGTTATTTTTTGTCATTATTTTAGAACTCTTTTATAATAGAAGCCATAAATAAATGTGGTGGCATAAACTTGATTATAATAATATGAAAAACTCCTTCAATAACTTTTCACTGATCAGCTAAGTCTTAAAATAAAATCCATTTTATGTTTTGTGAGATGTGGAATGTCTTTTGTATTTACAAAAATACTTCATTTTTACTCTGTTTTATATGTCAAAACTTGTGCTCTGACAATTTGCAGACCTTGTAGATTTGAAATAAAATGCACAAAAACTATTACATACATCTTGATGTTTTTGTAAAAATTAATTAAAAATTGATCTGATTGCATAATATGTGCCTTTCAGAAGACTGAATTCCTTTGACCGCAGTAAAATAGTCAAAGGGAAAAGTAACTTGACTATTTCAGAATTTTGGGTCTTCAACTTACTGACGTAATTACAGTCAGAAATATTTGAATAAACTATTTTTTATTCTCTATGATTCAGATGACATTTTGCAGCTATAATAAACTTGAAAAGCTTTAGATTGCATCTGATCACCAAGAATCGAGTATCATTATTTTGTAATTTTAAATAGACATAAACCTGATATTTATCACAACTTTATTGTATGTTTGGTTATATTTGTACAATTTTTCTGTAAAGAACATTGTGAAAAATGCAGAAGTGCTGCTATATATAAAATGTTTTTATTTTTATTTACAGGTTCTAGTTCATTTGAATCTCAAAAAATGGACCGACCTTCTATTTCAGTGACTTCTCCTATGAGTCCCGGCATGTTAAGGGATGTTCCACAGTTCTTGTCTGGACAACTTTCAGTATGTAAACATTTCATTAATATTAGTGTTGTGCTTTTTGCAGCATATACAACTCTCACTGCAGAGTGCAAGCTATCTCTAACATAAATTTCTTGTTAAACTAGCTATTTTTTTTTTGTTAATGCTATATATCTCAGTGTAGGTAGAACAGTTTCATAAGGACATGCATTTTATTAGCTTTTGGAAATTTTCTCTATGTTGAATTACACATATATGTATGTATATATATCTAGTAAGCTAGACTGGTAGAGTCAAATTTTCAGAAAGGCCTAATCTTGGCCGCCGGTTATGTTTGTGCTGTGGAGTGTACACAATTTTCAACTGTAACACTTATATGTACAGTTGGTAGATTTTATTACATGTGTGCTTGGACATTAATATTACCTATTCCTTATGCACTAGCCTTAATATATACCTTTCCCCAGATACCTCTTTGATTGTTTACTCTTTGTACCAGTGTTACTCACTTTTGTTCTTCACTTTCATCGAGAACAAAGTTCATTACCTGAATGTTTTCTTTAAAAGGGTAATTTTTTGTACTAAACTGGAGAACTTGGATTTTGTGTGCTTTTCTCTGTCATTTACAACTCCAAAGTGTGATTTTTCAAAAGTGCTCAGTTGTGGCCTGATACACGTTGAATCGAGTGGAAGCGGTGCAGAACTGGTGTTAAACTTGTTTGATAATGTCACATTCATATTTCTTCCAAGTTATTTGTGTTAAAATAATGAATGCACCATAAAAATATTCACAAGTCTAAGCAGACGGTGTATAGATGTCATAGAAATGGTTAATAGCATTGACAGAGGAGGGGAAGAAATATTTTTCTGCCTGTTCAGCAGCCATGTTGGCTCCGTTTGCAATGCATGAGACATTATTTGTTTTGCTCATCAGACCAGCCATCTATACTACATAATTTTTAATTTCCTGTAACTTTTGTACTTAACTACTTTGAAAGACTCAATTCTTTCGGTAAATAGAAAACTAGAAATCTTGACTATAGAGTGCAGAATGCTGTGCACTGCAATTACAATGACAAGGCAACGTGAACACGAACTGTCATAATACACAGATTGAGGTTTCTGAAAACCAATTTAGTTTTAAAAGACAGCAAAAACTGTTGATAGTGGAAACAGGGAGGCAAGAAATCTATTATGGCTAAATCTCATAAAAGATTAGGCTGTCAGAAAGCTTTGGTTCCTAGCTCCCAGCATGAAATTCAAGATCCAGAGTTAGGTGCTCAGACATCCAATGCACAGAGACTGCAGAACGATGATCTGAATAGAAACCACACAGCACTGACTTCCTTGCTTTCTCAGTTTTGGAAACAAAATATTCAGGGGTTTAAGATTAGGATTTATTAGTGAAGTAAGTAAGTCTGTTGATTTTATTTTTTGATAGGATATTGCAGTTTGAGATGAATAAGAATAGTACCAGGAGATTTGGAGGTGTATTCTAATTTACTGAGAATACAGATTTCAAGTTTTTATGTCTCAGACTGGCATATAAATTCAGTGTTTGACTCAAGAAGGCATCATTCCTATTTTTAATATTTAATTTTGTTTGTTTCAAGATGTAAATGCCTTTATTAATAAGTTGATAGCATTTCTTTCCATCTAAGGAAACTAAATAATGTTAGGAGACATTTAAAGACCTTTCCTGCATTTGTCCTCTTTGTACTCCCTTATATACTGTATGCAATTATATACAATAATCCCTAGTACACAACATCCTTCTTTCCCTCAGAGAGCAGCTGACACCTGAGAACGTACAGCTCCAGTTGACTGACAGTGAGGCCAGAAGAGCTCAGTAACTCTGAATTAAAAGTCCCAATGTAGAAACCTGACATTAGTAGACAGTTTAAAATTTGGACACCTATATTACCTCACTAGCTAAAGAAAAGTTGGAAATAGCTGTATTTTGTGTTATCGTGTTAGTGGCTCAGACCTGCTGCTGTTGGCTCAAGGCTTTGGGAGGCTAGTGCTAAATCTTTTGCCTTGTGAGGAAGGATTGTTGTCACAATGTCTGAAGATGCTTTGGATAGATAGCAACATGGCACCTAACTGGACACATTAAAATGTATAGACTAAAATATATCTTTAGAAAAAGATGACTTTAAGAGAATGGAAGTATTCTACAGAACAGTTTTTTCAAACTAGTAAATATCTGTAGTTTCTTTTTGATCTGATAATTTAAGTTAGTTTTGAAAAATCATATTTTTTTTTTGACTTTTCAGATTTGGTATTTTATGTGTCTTGAAGGTAGTGCAGTGAGTAGTTTTCCCTTCACTTTTCAAAATTTGGTTTCTCATAACTTTAAAAAGTTTTGCAATTTTGGAAGAGTCAGTGAAAAAACCTCCTCTTTGTAGAGTTGGAGATGTTTTGAAAAATTAGAATGGACTATGAGTTTTTCTAATTTTGAACCTTTAGCAAAGGTGAAGTAATAGAGAAAAAATGAATTTTAAAAATCTTCTGAAGTTCCAAAAAATATTTTAGTTTGAACACTAAAAAATGGATGAGCTTCTGTATTTTAATCACCTCTTTTCTGATAGAACAGTTGATGAACACACATTTGTTCCAAATAGCTGAGTAAGATGGAAATGGAAGGAAATACTAAATTACAAATCTAGTTGAGGATGTGCTCTTTATGATGCGTGCCTAGGCAGGGGAACAACTGCAGAGCCCTGGCAGCAGATGAGGACAAGATGCTGTTCTTTGTGGAAGTGGTCAGTTGAGGTTCTGGGTGATGGTGGATTAATTCAGACAGCTGTGATGAGTCTGAGGGAATGGATCATAGGTAAGATTTTTGAGGTGTTTCCTGTATTTTTGGTACTTTTGGACAATACCATGTAGTCCTGATGGGCCGTTGTTAGGGCAGCTGTGTGTAATAGGTTGTGAAATACAGGAATTGTGGGCAGAAGTGGAGATACCTACAGTTCGGGTGGAGGTCTGTAGTAACTGAATAAATACTTGGATAGATGCATCCTTCTTCAGACAGTGCTATAGATCCTTCAAAGGTTTATATATTAATAGTGTTTTGGAATGTATTTCTTTATGTTCAGTACGGTCTTAGTTTAGCTGCAGTGATGCCTCTCTATTATTCAGAGATGTCTTTGTATGTGCAGTCTTCCATGTTTTCCTTTGTATTGACATTGGTCCGTTTTCTTCTGTTGAAGTTATGGTGACAGTCCACAGCAGGCTATATAGGATTTCCCATGAAGCAAACCATCTCATATAGCTAGGAAATCTTCTTTCCCAAATACATATTTAAATGAACAAATTATGTAAACTATCGTGTATTATAGTTTACTAAGATATATAAATAATTTATCTGTATTCTGTGTGTATTCTGTGCAGTTGATTTTATGACATTTTTGATCCACATTGTTCTTTCAGGGGAGTATCTGACTGTTATTGCAATTATTGTTTTATTATTATTTGCTTTGTCTGGTTCCTGTTTCTGTGGTTTTTCACTGATTTGTTTTTCCTTTAATACCATTTTGAAAAAGTCAGTATTCTTTGTGTGTTGGTGCTCCTCACTTCATTACTGCATTCTGGCTACTTTTTCAATATCGCATGAAAAGTGTGACTTGGAATGCTTTTGCAATAGTTAGGTTTAGAGACTGATAACATGACTAGAAGAATGTCTAAATGGATACAGGTATAAAATTACAATATTTCATGGTGGAAATTCTAACAGAAAAGGGATTCATTTATAAAATTAATCTATTTCCTTGTACAGCTGAACCACAGAACCACTTCAGTAGATTTTTGATACATATTCAGTTTATAAAACAATAAAAATACAAGTATATTAATTATAGTTGTATTATCTGTATCATATTAGAAAGCATATATTGTACATTGTGAAAGACAGAATATGTCGGCATACTGGGGGGATGAGGTCAAGTATGAGACAAGCTTCCTTTCCCCCTTTCACCTTTTCCTTTTCCACTTTCTTTTCTCCTCTTTTTACCTCTACACAAGTAAATTGCTGTTGCTCTAACATCAAAGCCTGGGAAGTTCTCGGTAGTGCACACAATGTGCTTTTTGCCCTCCATTTCCAAGGCAGACTATGGCAGGTGAGGGTCCCCTGTGCATAGTGGGAGATGTTCTATCCCATTTAGGATTGCGATATTCCGGGATAGCTGTATTTCTCTTGTAATATGGAGCAGAAGGAAGCTGAAGATCTACTTTTGTTGTACATGAGTAGGTCACATATTCTGGCACGCATCCATTGGGCTATGCAGTACTGCCTGTGCGAGGTGGGGCGGGAGGCAGCATGCAGCTGCTGCACCTCACAGAACACAGGAGCACATCAGACAAAACCTGTGATCCAGACTGTCAATTTTTTTTATATATCCTCTTGCTTTGGTGTGAGAACAGATTACTTCACACATTTTGTGGAACAGATTTCTTCAGCATCTGTGCCTGCCAAGTAAGCAAGGAGGGTGACAGAACCATCATCATACTGCCTATCTCCTTTCTTTGGGTACATGTCTTAGGGAAGTGAATTTTGAGTAGTAGCTTCTTCCTGTCCCTTTGAAATAGATCAGTAATCTCAGGAAAACTGAGCAGGGAGGGAGGTGAAGGAGATTCGTCTGTCAGATCACTGTGGATGATGTGACATACCCCCATGCTCCTGTTCCCTTCCTCACTGGCCCTCTGAGGGCCAACATGTGCTTGTGTTCCTGTCCATTCCCAATCCTCGGTGTCCTTTCTGTGCCACTCCATTAGCTATTGCCCTAAGCTGAAGATGAAGAGTGGTTGGAGTTTGTAGCTAGTCCAGGAATTTAGGACTGTTGCCTGTACCAATGTAGTCTTGATGTAGCCACTGGAAGCCACAAGGTTGTATGTGGTCTGAAGTGTGACAGCAACAAGTGCATCTATGTGTGTAGTACAACTACTAAATTTGCAAAAATGCTCTAGATCCCATTTCATGCAAGAGTTTTCTGTATACAATGTATGTAATTTCTGTCATGATTGCTAGAGAATTGAAGTATATTGATTGTACCTTCCCCCATGTAATGCTAGTACCAGATAGCCCTAACTTTCTTTTAACCATTTTTACAGTATTTGGGAGAGCTTTTTGTAGAAATGCCTTTTAAAGTTGCAGAAAAGAGAAAACCTTTTACTTTACTTACTTTACTCTAGAAAGCAACCAAAGCTGTCAGTGCGTGAAATGTTTCTGTCTCTGAATATGCATCTGCGATCTTCCTGAAAGAGATGGTCAAGCTGAACTTGTTTCCTACCCCACTTTTAAATCACACTTTGCTGACCTGCTCCTTTTGTTACTGCTATTTCTAAACCTATTGTAAATGTTATCTGTAGACCTGTAAAGTGAAATCCTTGCTCCTGGGGAATCACTGGCAAAATTCCTGCTGACTTCCCTAAGACCAGAATTTCCATCACAGGATTTTGATGTGATTTGGTAACAGATTTGCAGGTTTAATTTGTGCATTGCATTAAAATACTTTGTATTAGATAAATATGTCGTTGGTGTAAAGCTGTGTTTAAAGTAATAGTCGTGTGTCTTTGTTTTTACTTTTGGTCTTTTAGTTTCCAGCGTGTTGTCCTTTTTGGTTTTGTTTTATTGCTTTTTCTTTAATTTTGCTTACCAGAGCCAAAGCCTTAGTAGAAGAACAACGCCTTTTGTTCCTAGGGTTCAGGTAAAGACTTCGTCTGCCTGACAGAAACTAAAGTTGTGGTTTTTTCTTTTGTTTGTTATGGAAAATGCATAGTAGGAAAACGTTACATTATCGTCCGTTTTCCCATATTTTTAGTGTGTTGCTTTAAGCCATATTAACAAGTTTCATGTCATCTTGTGAGCAGCTTGTAAAATTCTGCATGGGGGTTAAAATATTAAATTAAAATTTAAAGAGACAAGTAGTTTTTGTTTGCTGTTTACTCAATATTAAACTCACACAGGTTTCAATAGTGATGATGGCTATGCATCCCATATACAAAATGTGTGTACTGTTTAAGCAATAAATTATTTCATGCTTGAGATCATTATATAAAGATGAATGTCTCTTTAAATCATTCATTGCCATTACTTAACACATCCTTTATTGCATTTTCCAAGTAATATTAGCGCCTTGAGTGGAAGACAGGCAAAAAATTTGTACCTTGCTTAAAGAAACACATTTCTTGTGGATGCAACTTGGGTTCTTGCATCTTAAAAGTACATAAAAATAACCCAATCTCTATTTAAATGAAAAAATTCTGAATTCTGAAAAAAAATCTAAATTCTTCCATTGTGTTACTCAATTTATTTAGCTTTGGAATTCTGTTTAGGTACAAGTTGTTTGCCTTTTTTCATTAGGAAACTCCTAAGGTATTGTAGATTAATGCAAAAGTAGGTGTTACTAATATGTTACAATGCTATCGTGCTTTGCTGCATGTTTTTCAGTTTATTGAAAATAGACTCTTATCTGCTTTTCTTACAAAATATCTTTATGGAGATGTTAATTTCTTGTGTGGGAGCTGTATAAATGTTTCTCTTGTTAGATCAATTGCTCAAGGAAAGATGTAAAAGATGATCTAAATGATCAGAATGAGATGACTAAATTTCATATTGAAATGGAAAAAAGATCATATATATATATTTATAAAGGAATTCTAAATTAACCTGTAGGAAATGGTTTGGTTATGACTCATATTTGATAAAGTAAATTTCTTTTCACTGCATATTATTTCCTGAAAGTAATCCTTACAACTGCTTAAAAGTAAATTCAAAATAAAAATTCTAAGAAAAAAAATGAGATTAAAAAGGTAATGTCTTGATAGTAATGGTTTAGGTTAGCATATTATTATGTGCTACTGATATAAACTGGCTTTGTATTAAAAACTTAAAACGTCCTTTAGCATGACTAAGAAAGTTGACTTCTGCTCATGGTAATGAAATCAGAGAGGTACAGATTCAATCACAAGTTGTTAAGTAGCTCATAAAGGTAACTATTGTATATGACATAAGTAGTCTTTTAATATTTATTTTCTTTTTAGATATGTGCAAAATAAATTCAGAAATTATACGGCAATTGATTGTTCAGGTTTGCCTGAAACCTGCATGTTTCATGAAACATAGTAGTGTAGAAGTAACATGTAGTAGTTCCTTATTTTAATCACATTGTGTAAAATAAAGAAATAGACATATAATTGTTGGTTCTACCTAGACTAATATCCTCTAAGATTAAAAAAATAATAATTACTTTGATCAAACGATTATGGTAGTCATTTAAGAAAATAAAACAAGAGTAATGCTTGATAGACAATATCCAGCAAGAGGTGAAAGTGTATGAGGCGTACTCTCTCACTTCTGGTTGGATTATTTTTGATATTGTAGATAAGAATTGTCTTTAGCCCCAATTTTGTTTCTGCACAATGTCCGTGGAGTCATTGTGAATCTCCCTAGCAGTTTTTTGCAGAGCTCAGTAACAGTCAAAACTAAACATAATGTTTGTGACAAGAGTTCCTGAAGAACTCAAACTTATGACCTTGGCAACATCTTTACAACTACACTGAAACAAAAGTCCATCTGCCCACTTTTAGTAGCCATGGTAGATAGTTTAAAATGGATTAATTGAAGACATGTTTACAACACAGGCTGCAGAGAAGAACTGTAATTCTCCAGTGATCTTTAAGCAAGGGTATTAGAAGCAATCCGGCAGCAGTGCAGAACTCTGGTTACTTTTTGGCATGAGAAATCAGTGAACTTGGAGCTCTGAGCTGTTGTTTGTGGTTGTCAGGCAGTATACATTACACTGTGGGCTGTGGTATAGCTGTGTCTGTAGAATTCCCTACAAGAATGAGGATCTCCAAATATTTCTGTTTATACCTATTTGTTTCATTGTTCTCAACAGGAAATGCATATCTTTATTCTTGCTTGCATCTTCTTTACTTGTTAGTCTGAAACTGATCCTGGTGATAAATGTCCCAGATTCTGGCAGAAGTTCCTCTGCCACACTTCCCTCCATGTTGTTCCATTAATTTTCTAGCTCTTGTATCACTGATTGATTTAGAAACTATCATTTTTTAATTGGAAAGAAAAGCACTCAATTTCCTTTTTGTCCTACATGCACCCTTCTCCTAAGCCTTCACATATTCTACAGTACTTGGAAACTGCCTATTTATTTCCTGAACTTTGAGATTTGGTTTAGCATACTGGCAATTTTCTAATTTCCAGAGTGTTGCTTTGCAATATCTTTGTAAGGAACGATCTGTTCTTAAATTTGAGGTTTCCATGCAGTACCTCTTGTTTACTTGGTGGACCCCCCTTTTGAGCCAGAGCTGCCATGAAACTACTGGTTTTTTTCTAACTTCAAAAATTTCAGACATCCTTTTTGCTTTGATAGAGGACATCAGAATATTTGATAATTTATAAAGATTCATATGTGCATGTATTTGTCATTATTGAAATCAAGATGAAGCCACTAAAAAATAAATTCTTAAAAGAAATCTAGATTAGGACAGCCTAAATACCTCCATAATTTTCTGGCCTTCATATCCTAGAAGCTCTTCAATTTGACAGCCTTGTTTTGTATTTTTTACAACATATCAGACAGTAACTGAAGCAGAAAACAATAATAGTTTGGTGTAGCAACCCTCAGTAGTCAGGATTTGTTAGAGGCACGTTTAACAACATTCAAAGCTCACCTCAGCTACGCCGAAGACTTTACCACCTCAGGGCAGTTTCTGCATCTACATAAGCTTAAGTCCGAATAAAGTGATTGCTGTAAACGCTTTTCAAAATAAACTGGGAATTACTATTTATTTTTTTTGCAACAACAGATCTAACTGGTGTATCTCGTTTCAGAATAACGCAAGAAATAAAGAAAAGTAGTATCTCAGTCTCAAAATATTACATTAATAAACAGCTATGTAGCTTACATGCAAAATTATAATGAACAACAGAAGAACAAAACTGACTGGCCAGATGTTTCTCAAACCTAGTGATATTTGAGTAGGCTGTGGTGGTAGAAATCAAGCTGCAGGGCAGGCAGACTCTTCCAATGGCACAAGTTTTATCTCTTTACCATGAGATTTGTGAAGCACCCCGTATATAACAAATAAAGAAACAAAGTGTGGCATAGAATGAAAAACTTCAAATATTCTCTGTTTTTAAATCTAAATTGCTTAAGATATGGTGTGCCTGTATGCACTGTACACAAGACCACATTAGAATTGCATAGTTAAGCAAACCATAAACCATTCATGAGATAGGAATATAGGAAGTGGCAATAACAACTTTTACTAGATTTTCTTAAGTGATTTCCCTTATGTATATGTATTAGAGTATGGGTCCTACTTACATGATCACTTATTTTCTCTGACCTCAATCAGTGCTCTGAATAAAATTTCTAGTTAAGATGAGACCTTAGAGAAAAAGGATGAAAACTAGTAAACTGAATTTGTGTGCTTAAAATAAGTCTGAGGTGCCTCGGGGAGGATCTTGGACTTGTACAGTTGAAGGAAAGGACTAAGTACCTCAGTGTCTGCAGTGAGTGAACCAGCCCAAATAAAGGACACCTATCCCCACTAACTCTACCTGAAACTTTGGCTACTCCAGAGGGTGAGTGTGTTCTCTAGAGGCAGGTGTCGTCTTCTGAGGCTAGAGAGGACCGAACAGGAATACTAGATATCTGTATCCTCACTTAGGATGCAGCACCAGCAGTCGGCTTCTAGATACTATTCTATGTGTAGGAGACTCATTCCAGAAACAAGACATCTGTGGTTTAAGTCCTGTTTTGACTGAAGAGGTAGAACCTGTCTCTCAGAAAAGTGCCTTTATTTAACATGCCTTTAAATGTTCTTTTCTTCTCTGGAGTATAAAGTCTCATCTGAAGCTGAGATGTTGTGTGGCTGGGAATATAAGTGTGTGGTGACAGCAAAGAAAGCTTACTTTTAGTGTAGCAGATTTCAGACTTGTTACCAAGAATGTGTATTAATCTTGTATTAACCACCATTGGTTAAAAACCAGAAAGAATCCTATGAAGCTGGGACCAGACTCTCATCTCTTCTTCCCCCTGATGACTATCTTCATCATCTGACTGCTGAAACTTTTTTGTTTCTTCCACTCTGCATGGCAGCTATTCTTACCTGGAAGCCTGTCTCAAGGAGTGCAGCAGATGCACCACTCTGTGAATGACCGACCATCTCAAAATTTCAGGATACATTGAGTTTAGATGTGTTTGTGTGAATGTAGATTACAATGTCAGTTTAGTCAAGAATTAGGTGCATATCTGCCTAGGGAAGGAGTTTAGGAAAGGAAAGTATCACAAGCGAATGTGTGGCAATTAAGTTTCCAGGACTTCAGCACCAAGTGGAAAGATCTTTAGAAAGCATTCAAGTTATCTGACTTTCTAAGTAAATTTTTGGTGCCTACTTTCTAAATTATCTAGGTGGACAAAGTCCTAGTCAAGAAGTTTTTTACAGGTGTTAAGTTCCACAATAGCATCAGCCAGCATCGTTTTACTGTGGTGTATTTTATGTGTAGCCTTCTCTTCATTTAGATCAGGATTGTATTGTCTCAGTTTCTTAGATGCTCTAAGCTTTTAAAAGTGCAANTGAGAAACTATGATCAGAGTCTGAGACAACCAGGTTCTCTCCAGGCATAATACACAGCTCAGACTTCAAATCCGACACTTTACTTTGAACTACAAATCAGGTTACAGGGTGTCATGCCAGGCTTCCAGACAATGAAGAACATGCAGTTTGTAAATACTTCTTGAAATGTTTTAAGGGATGCACTCCTCAATGCACAAGAGCTCTGGGAAAGAGGAAGGGATGGAATCCAGTCCTCTTGGACTGTACCTGGCTATCTTAAATGGTTGTCCTTTCCTTGTGAATAGAAAAGACAAGGTTCTTGTAGGAAAATACCATGCCATACGAATATTGTCATAATGCTTATGCACAGGAGAGTCAGAATTAGATCAGTCCTGTTCCCAAACTCATTTTCCGTGTTCAATATGCTAGTCTAACTCCTTGTTTCACACTTTCCTTTCCAGTTTCCTGCCTTGACTTCTTGTCAGCTTTTCTTTCATCCCAATCTCTCTGTGCAATATATTTTGTGCCAGTTACAGAATGGTTGGTTCTTTTTTCATCTCATTTCATTTCTCTCGTTCAGTCTGTTTTTGCTGCTCTGTTCTTCTGTAGTCTCTGACACTAGTGGCTCTATTCTTCCTGTGTTTCACCAAGAAGCGTCCTGTATCCATTACTTTCATAGTAATTCTAAAGCAGTTTCTGATTTGTCCCTTCTTCCTTCTTCGAACTCCATGAAAATGCAATCCTCTCCTCCCTTCCATTCTCTCACTCCCAGTTTCTTCCTTTCTTCTCTTTGCATCCAAGTCAAATGACTTCTTGGGTTACACATGTCTGTGCTGTATATTGGAGTGCTAGCAGTGTGAACACAGAAAAGAGAGAGCCTTCTGGTCATTATTCTGCCTCCTGACCTTTCCCGTAACAAGCCAAACAGTAAGGAATTATAGAGAAAATATGCCCATTATGTACAAGTTTTACCAATTTTTTTCAGAGCATCAGGAGAAAAGTAGAAGGTACAAGTCAATGCAAATTTCAAGTTCTCGTTACAAAACATGGATCTTAGAGTATCTCAAAGAAATGGTGTCAGGTGATTTAACTTTCTTCTTAGAGTCATTCTCCAAGCATCTTGGCCGAAGTTTTCCTGCAAAAATCCAGTCTGAAAAAATATATCAAAGAAATATTTAACTTGAATATGAATGCATAATTCTGGTTATATTTTTGGCACCCATGTCTAGATTCTCTCACCTTCTCTCAGTCACAGTTTGTGATAGTGGCTGGATCACAAATACATTGCATTCTGCTTAAGCAAGGATAATGTAAAAAAAACCAAAAAACAAAAAACAAACCAGATGAAGAAGATCGTATTCAGTGCTACTCCCCTCGGGGTGTGGCACTAGCCAAGTATGTCCTTTGCTCAAGGACTCACAAATAAGCCTGCGGGTGGATACATTTANTAAATTTTTGGTGCCTACTTTCTAAATTATCTAGGTGGACAAAGTCCTAGTCAAGAAGTTTTTTACAGGTGTTAAGTTCCACAATAGCATCAGCCAGCATCGTTTTACTGTGGTGTATTTTATGTGTAGCCTTCTCTTCATTTAGATCAGGATTGTATTGTCTCAGTTTCTTAGATGCTCTAAGCTTTTAAAAGTTCAATTTCTGCATGTGTTAAAAACTGCTGAATGGGGGGTTTGTAGGTTGCTCGGTTAGTTAGCTGCTTAAGTCTTTCGGTGATGAGCATCACACCTGCACGTTCTTGTGGGACTTTCACCCTGTGGAATGAATAATTAAACGTTCTCCACTTTTTGGTGCTAGAAATCTTTTCTGCATAC
Source organism: Rhinoptilus africanus (assembly GCA_013400135.1). Lineage (NCBI taxonomy): Eukaryota > Metazoa > Chordata > Aves > Charadriiformes > Glareolidae > Rhinoptilus > Rhinoptilus africanus. The sequence continues at coordinate 17,510 of VXBO01006743.1, forward strand.
TACTCAACAAAGCTATAAAATAAAAAAATAATTTCCTCATCAGCTTTTCTGTTACACATGTGCTAGTCCATATTTATTTCATAACATTATATATATATGTATATATAATATTCTGTGAGTTGTGGTAGGATTGTCCTGCAGTTATTAAGAACTGAGAAACTATGATCAGAGTCTGAGACAACCAGGTTCTCTCCAGGCATAATACACAGCTCAGACTTCAAATCCGACACTTTACTTTGAACTACAAATCAGGTTACAGGGTGTCATGCCAGGCTTCCAGACAATGAAGAACATGCAGTTTGTAAATACTTCTTGAAATGTTTTAAGGGATGCACTCCTCAATGCACAAGAGCTCTGGGAAAGAGGAAGGGATGGAATCCAGTCCTCTTGGACTGTACCTGGCTATCTTAAATGGTTGTCCTTTCCTTGTGAATAGAAAAGACAAGGTTCTTGTAGGAAAATACCAT
>VXBO01006743.1:18314-30387 GCA_013400135.1 Rhinoptilus africanus
TGCTTAAGCAAGGATAATGTAAAAAAAAAAAAAAAACAAAAAACAAACCAGATGAAGAAGATCGTATTCAGTGCTACTCCCCTCGGGGTGTGGCACTAGCCAAGTATGTCCTTTGCTCAAGGACTCACAAATAAGCCTGCGGGTGGATACATTTATTGTCAGAGAATATTTAAGTTGACTTGCACTTCAGAGGTCATTAAAGCTTTGCTTTGGATTCATAAAGTTGGTGCAAAGCTTTCTACTTATGATCTGTAGTTGAGTGAAGATACTTAATAATCCAGATAATTCTTAGTTTAGAAAATATACTGACAAAGCCCCTTGCTTTGCAGGAATGTAGGAACAGCATCTAGAAGTCTCTTGAATAAGGATAATTTCTCTCACACAGTTTTCTGCTTTAGTAGCCACGGAGCTACTGTTGGTAGCGGAAACCTATAAAGTGAGCAGCAGGGCTAACAGCACGATAATAGAGGATGAGTATCCTCCCCTTTTTAATATACATTCAAACATGCCTGGTGGCTATGGGAATTGCAAGATTTTGCAAAGTAAGGAGAAGGAAGAAGTTCACTGCCAACATTGAATGAGTTAGTGTCACTTACTGAAGTATTAGGAATAGCAGAGAGCTAAATCAGGCTCTCATCAGTGGGTCAAAAGTCTTCAGAATTGCATCAAGACCTTTCTTTACGTGACTGAAATGTTGGAGATGAGGAGCTGTGACTGCAGACGGAGACTTTGTCTCTGAAATCTGGCAAGATGGGCTCCACAGAAAGTGCCCCTTACCCTGGTTATTACCTTATCTTGGGTATATTCATGCCTAACGGTGCACTGCTTGGTTAGATGTGGAGTTGGACATTATCTTTGATTCCCTTAATTTCAGGGAGGGTCAGTGTTTCCTTTGAATGTTGTAGTTTGTCCTCTGTCTCAGGCAAACTCCTCATGAAGGAACTCCTCCTCTGTCAGCTATAGTTAATGATTCTGCAGTGGTACCACCATGTAATGACTCCCTGGCTATTTGGAAAGCTTTGTTTTGTCCTAACTGCTCCATTTCCCTCTTCCACAGTGAGTGCTCTAAAGTAGGTGTATCTTCTCCCTGAATAATGTATTTGCAGCTATAGTATTCAAATTGAAATAGCTAAATAGCAGCTTCCAATCCCTGTAGTAAAAAAGGATAGCAAACCAAGTCTAAGACTGATTAGTAATAATTTCTACAGCTGAGTAATGGTAGTTTTTGCCTTGTTGCTGAGCTGGACTATGAGGAGGGCTGGACTACTGAGTCTTCCTATCTTACAATTTCTGGAGAGCTTACGTGATTTCAACATGAGTCTCTGCATCTTGAAAAACACTTAGAGATTTGAAGTATTTATGGTCTTATCCCATAGTCTTTCCAGCACAACAGGACATTAAAAATTCATTCATTCATTGTGCATAAACTCTTTAGAAATGTATATATATGAATACCATACATCAGTAACAGAAGTAATACAGTATCACTGCCAAGAAAGAGTAATCTAACCAGAGCACCATGTGAAAAACCATTAATATGAAATAATGTACTTACTGTACAGGGTTTTAAAAAAAAAAATAACTCCTGGTACTACTGAAGCTATTATAGTGTTAATTTATTTTTATGCTTTGTTATAAATACAAAGTAGAACATGATCTTTTCTGTTAAAGTAACCAATATAAATAGAAACTTATAAGCAAAATTAACTTTAAGGATTAGTATTCTACTTTGTTGTAGAAATGAGTTCACTAATTAATATTTTCTCATTACAGATAAAACTGTGGTATGACAAGGTTGGTCATCAGTTAATAGTGACAATATTGGGAGCAAAGGATCTTCCTTCAAGGGAAGATGGGAGGCCAAGGAATCCTTATGTTAAAATTTACTTTCTTCCAGACAGAAGGTAGGGTGAACACAAAGACAAGGAACATTTAAGAATTAGTCTGATACTCGGATGGCGTGCACAGCTGAGTGTACTGGTCATACAGATACAGAGAAACCTTACAGTTTGTAGTTTCTGTATTGAACATACTATGTAACAGCAATGTATCTTTGAACGCTAAACACAAACTTGCTTTCACTGGATATTTTATTAAATACTGAATAGAAAGGGAAAGGTAAACATCTGTCATTGCATGGGGATCTGTTATTTGCAAAGAATGTTGTTAGCCTTTTATAATGCCCTTATTTTCTATGACAGTTGTTCCTGCTTAGTGCAAGGAAAATGCTGCGAAGTTAGGTTCACAGGTTTCTGAACTGATCAGTCCAGCAGTTTTGGCATTTGAAACCCATAGATTTCATATCACAGTATGAGTGAGTTAAGGCTGAAGGGGATTCAGCTGAGACTTCCCAGATGCACCTTGAAAACTTCCCCCAAAGCACAGGACTGATATTAATCTGGACTGTCACTATATATGCATTTAGGGAAAATTAAACTGTGATAGGAACCCTTATTCCTGCACAGCACCTTCATTTTTAGACAATTATTTTCTGCCATTTCCACTTGAGTAGTGGGAAGAACAGCAAAGGGGATAATGTATTCCTCGGTTATCTTTTTTTTGAATTGATATTTCTTCAGATTATGTCAGTAGGGCAAAAATTTTAGCTTAATTTTGTAGTGCATTACCAAAGTAATTCAAATATTTAATCTGACTCAGTATATAAAATATTGATCATTGTATTGCTGAATCAGTAAATAGGATGTAACTTTAGAGTTTATATTTTTACATCCTTTGCTTTTCCAAATATCTAAATTGGGAAGATGTTAACTATATTCAGTACCAACCGACTCCAGAGGGAATTAAAGCTATTCAGTGTTTTGGAAGACACTGCTTTTCCACTTCCATTGTATACCGTATGTTGACAATAACTTTTTCTGTGACTGCGTAATTTGCTGTATCATTGATGCCAAAAGTTTTTGGATGGATTGCCTTGGGCTCAGCAGTATTTGATCTGTTGGACTGGATTCTTAGTTTATTCAAATTGATGTAGTGTGTTTGGAGATGCTGAAGTTGTGCTAAACTGGGAATCAGGTCTGCTTAAATTAGCTTATCTGCTTTTTCAAGATTAACAGAGCTACCAAAAATGTCTGTGTTCAGAATGCTTCACAGTGTAAGCTGTAATAACTAAAAATACATAGAAAAAAAAATGTAATTAAATACTTTTGAGTATACGTATACAAAAAGTTACATAAAAGTAACATGAAATTTATTATGCTATACTGATGTTTCCCATTTATGTGAAGTATTCAGAACGTTTTCTTTAAGTGTTATATGTGTTTTCTATCATTTATATAAGAATCAGTATTTTGAAGTGGGTTTTTTTCCACAAATTCATTTTCCTCTCCTTAAAAATAAAAGCTAAGTAAGCATCAATATATTTCTTGTGTTGTTGGAGGAAACATGCTAGAGGTAAAATACAATCAAATAAGTCAAGCATTCAATTAGATAAAGATACTGAACTCTCTTTGATTAAACACATTTCATTGGAAAAACCTGTCCCATGTATCTTATTTCAGTTCTCAAGGGTAAACAAATCTTTAGCATGATAGAAATAATTACATTCTTTGTTTTAACAGTGTGTCTAAAAGTATTATTTCTTAGTTAATATTTCGATCCAGCTTCTAAGTAACAGTTCAGAAATACAATAACTATATTACAGTTGCAAGTATTAGGAAACAGACAGTATCTGCACTGCCATGTTAAAAAATACACATTAATTACTATCACAGCTATGTTATGCAGCAATCAGCAGGTTTAAAATTAAGCATTGTTATGAGAAGTCTTATCAGTATTCTCAGTAGAAGGAGCGTGGGTGTTTTCCAGCGAAACTTGTTTCTATCATAAAAAAATGGATTCTTTTAAGCAGAAGTATTTTGCAAAACACAGTGCTTTCAACAAAACCTTGGAGCTGGAGCCAGGAGTTCCATGGTAGCTTTGCATGGAGTCCTCACTGGGCTCCAAGACGTAAGGACAGCCTTGTTGTGGAGATCCACCTTCAACCTGGGTGGATTCTTGGGGTGACCCAAAGGATTTCAGGAGCTGTTTTGAAAACACTGTTCCTTCCAGTGTTGCTGGAAAAAGACATGTAACTCATTCTCAGGGCTTCTGGTTTCCTGGCTGTGGAGCCCTTTGTCACAAAAACCCCACAGAGAAGGCCTTGCACTGCCCGCTGCTCCTTGACCATTCCTTCACATGGGCCACCTGCTCTGTCCTACTCTGCAGTTTAAGAGTCAGCCACTGTAGGGCTGGAAGTGTGAATGAACCAGCTGGCTCGTTTATCTGAAATGCAGATTTTTGCTATGCCCAGTGTTGTCTGCATACCTGTTCTACTGTCAGACTGTGCCTCATGGAAATCCCAGTTACAGAAGTACATTTTATTTATAAAATGCTATTTCCAAAACAAGCATATTAAAGCATTTCTGGTTTTCCTGAAAATTCTTAAAATTGGAATTGACACATGAACTGGAAATTACCTAACTTTAGTTTTTAGTATGAAGTTATGGATCATCCTAAATGTATGTGTTGGACTTTATTTTATCGTAAAGGAATAAATCCTGACATAGATTGTAGTTCCCATAACACTACAAAATGTAGTGCTGATTTAAGGTTTCCTACTTTCCATAATATACTTATTACAGTATAATGGTCTGTTGAACATTTTTAATATTTAATTGTTTTTTGCAGTGATAAAAATAAAAGAAGAACAAAAACAGTAAAGAAAACTTTGGAACCTAAGTGGAATCAGACATTCATTTATTCTCCAGTTCACCGGAGAGAGTTTAGAGAACGAATGTTAGAAATTACTCTTTGGGACCAAGCACGAGTTCGAGAGGAAGAAAGTGAATTTTTAGGAGAGGTATACAAGTATTGGTAGTTATTATAGAATAAAGTTGCTCACATATTCATGTCTAGATACAGTATTTTTGAAAAAATATTAAATATAGCAAAGCAAAACTGTGTTAAATTATTTTATTTGTCCTTATTTCACTTAATAGTAAACAAATAGTGATTTTGCACTTATCACATAGTACTGATGGTTTCTCAGTTTCTTTTAGAATTGTTTGTTAAAATCCATATTATCTGTAGTTGTATTTTACCAAAATGTTGGAATCCTGCTGACTAGGCTGCTATAAGATATCTGAATACTGTCAAGGATGTCATAAGATAATAAAGGTTTTGTGAAAGATTTTTGGTATATTTAGTGTTGTAAAAGGCACAGGTACTACTTTCATATTAAATGCTAGATTTTCATAAAACTTCAGACAGTCCTTAACAATAAGAGAACAATGGAATAAAGTTTATGAACATATCTATTTTAAAATATTCTGTTATGTAATGCTTTCCTACTTTTAACCATTTTTCTTTTCTAGATTCTTATTGAGTTAGAGACAGCATTACTAGATGATGAACCTCACTGGTACAAACTTCAAACGCATGATGTCTCTTCATTGCCACTTCCCCATCCCTCACCATATTTGCCACGTAGACAACTCCATGGCGAGAGTCCCACACGGAGGTTACAAAGTAGGTTGTTAGTTTTACACACTGTGTATAGTTAACTTAAATTAATGTGTAAAGTGTATTAAATTATTGTAGATGGGAAGCTGACAGAATTTGTGTGTTCATTTGTAGCTTTTATGAATTAGGTCATTTATGATTATTGTCGAGAGTCTGACATGCTACAAATGGTAATACTGAACACTGTGCAATACACCGTTTTTTTCTTGTGAGACTACCTAGTTCATATTCTGAGCTTGAGCAAATTATCTTAGTCTTTTGCAGTGTGCTCTTTTTATCTTGAAGTCCTGTCTTTTATATTATGTTTATCATTTCATTTTTTAACCAGAAGTACATGTGCAGTACCTTTCTCTTTAGCTCACACTTCTTAAAATTTTAAAGTGACCTGTATATAACATCATATATAGCTAAATTAATTCCATGGCCTGTTGCCTTGTTTTGATACTCTTTTACATGATTACATTCACAAATGGAATTTTTCTTAAAATTCTATTTCGTAGAGTTTGGTGTACTTGATTCACAGTAGTTTGATGTTATCGGTAGATATTTTGAAAATGGAGTATGTACAATATGCTAACAAAAATAGATGCATGAGAATAAGACAGTAAAGGGTGAAAATCTGTTTTCTTAATATTTTGTTGTTTCTGTAGTTTAACTGTTCAGTACTGTCAGTGATTTAAAGCTATCCTTCACTGAATTAATCTCACGAAATATCAGGTGACAGTGGTATAAAAAAACCCTAAACCTCCAACAAACCAAAACCTATTTCTAAGAATTCTTTGGGGGTTTTTTGAGTCATTATGTGAGTGTGTAAGTGAATGTTACACACAAACTCACAGAAACATATGGGTGTTTAGCCACACAAATAAGCTTGGATATTTCATATGTTCTATGTGGATTCTCTATTAAATAATTCCTTTTATATAAGTATTTCAAGTAGTTGACAGTATTTGTGTCTGTGCACTGGATTGTGGGGATTAAAATGCTCCATATCATAATATTCTGAGGTAGATATATTAACAGAAAGTTAGAGTGCATAGCCTTCAAGCTGTATTACACTTATCCACAAAAGAAGGAAAGAAGTGATAGTTAACAGATAAGGAGTTCTGTTTCAATTCAGTCCCCTTCAGTCTTCTCAAGTAACATGACTGTTGTTAAAGTCGAGTTTTAAAATTACTATTCTTCCATAGTATCATTTAGGTTGGAAAAGACCTTTAAGATCATCGAGTCCAACCGTTAACTTAGCACTGCAAAGCCCACCACTAAACCATGTCCCTAAGCACCACATCCTCATGTCTTTTAAAATACCTCCAGGGATGGTGACTCAACCACTTCCCTGGGCAGCCTGTTCCAATGTTTGATAACCCTTTCAGTGAAGAAATTTTTCCTAATATTGAGTCTAAACCTACCCTGGTGCAATTTGAGTCCATTTCCTCTTGTCCTGTCAGCTGTTACTTGGGAGAAGAGACTGACCCCCCACCTCCCTACAACTGCCTTTCAGGTAGTTGTAGCGAGTGATAAGGTCTCCCTTCAGCCTGTTTCTCCCCAGGCTAAACAACCCCAGTTCCCTCAGCTGCTCCTCATAAGACTTGTGCTCTAGGCCCTTCACCAATTTTGTTTCCCTTCTTTGGACACGCTGCAGCACCTCAGTGTCTTTCTTGTAGTGTAGGGCCCAAAACTGAACGTAGTATTCGAGGTGCATCATATTTTCTGCCATCTGGTAACACATTTTAGGAAGTTAAATTTTCCATGTAAAATTTCTTTTACAACCAAGTGGAAATTTCAGAATCTGCTTGTATGTGAATCATAGAATAGAGTAATAGAATACTTCAGATTGGAAGGGACCTTTAAAGGTCATCTAGTCCAATCCTCCCTGCAATAAGCAGGAATGTCTTCAACTGGAATAGGTTTCTCAGAGCCCCATCCAACCTGATCGTGAATATTTCAAGGCATGGGGCATCTACAACATGTCTAGGCAACCTGTTCCAGTGTTTTATCACTTTCATTGTAAAAAAATTTTTTCCTTTGTCTAAATCTACCCTCTTCTAGTTTAAAACCATTGCTTCTTGTCCTATCGCAACAGGCCGTGCTAAAATGTTTGTCCCCATCTTTCTTATAAACCTCCTTTAAGTACTGAAAGGCCACAATAAGGTCTCCCCAGTCTTCTCTTATCCAGGCTGAACAACCTCAACTGTTTCAGCCTGTCCTCATAGGAGAAGTGTTTTGGGGACAGAGGTTGCCAGTGAAGACTGAGGCAAAAATGTTGTTGAGTACCTCAGCTTTCTTGTTCATTGGTACCAGTTTGCCAGTCTTGCTTATCAGAGGAGTGGGCTTTCTTTGACCTTTCTTTTCTGGCCGATATATACCTATAGAAGCCCTTACTATTCTTTGCATTCCTTACCAAGTTCAGCTCCAGCTGCGTGTTGGCCTTCCTGACCCGATCCCTATACAACTGGACAGCATGCCTATAATCTCCCCAGGATACCTGTCCCTGCTTCCATTGCCTGTGCATTTCCTTCTTGCGCTTTAGTTTGATGAGCAGGTCCAATCTTGATGTCACTGATTAGCTCACTTGTGTTGGTGACTAACAGGTCCAGTGCCTCCCTTTTGCTAGGGTTGTCTATTACCCGGCTTAAGAAGCTATCCTCCATGCACTTCAGGAGGCTCCTGGATTATTTAGAGCTCACCATGCTACTTTTCCAGCAGATGTCAGGGTGGTTGAAGACCCTCAGCAGGACAAGCCTGCAAGCGCAGTGCCTCCTGCAGCTGGACTAAGAAGGCTTCATCAGTAAGCTCCCCTTGATCGAGTAGCCTGTAGCAGACACCAACCACCAGGTTCCCTTTGTTGCCTCAGTCTCTAATTCTTACCCATAAGCTTTCAACCTGCTCGTGGCTATTCTTCAGAGACAGCTCTTCCCACTGAATACATTCCTTGATGTAGAGGGCAATGCCTCCACCCCTCCTTCCTCACCTGTCCCTTCTGAACTGCCTGTGGCCATTGATAGTCATACTCCAGTCATGGGATTCATCCCACCAAGTTTCAGTAACAGCAGCCAGGTTATAGTTTCCTAGCAGCATGGTGGCTTCCATCTCCTCCCGGTTTTGCCCATTCTGCCTGCATTGGTGTAGAGGCACTTCAGCTGGGCTGTCAGCTATGTCACCTTCTTAGAGGAATACCCTTTAATTCCCTTGAGATATTTCACCGATGTTTCCTTGTTGGCACCTATTACCTCAGAAGCCCTTGTTTCATCTCTGTAAGACTTCATGTGTGGCAGTTTAGCCAGCATGTGTCAGAGCCCTCGTTAGTACCTTGTCCCTTATTATTTGTAGTAATAATGGACTAAAGATCTGTTCAGTGATACTGACTCAAAATATGAAAGTCAGTAAGTTGGGGGTTTTTTAATACTACTAATACTAATACAAATAATGTGCTCAGCTGAACAATCTTATATGCCTGTCTGGAAATGTAGAGGGAAGGACTTATCAAAACTTCAGGTTTGGTGAAACACTAAGATTTGCTGAATCCCTGCAATACATTGACAACTTGAGGTTCTAAAAAATTCAGCCAAATAAGCAGTGTCAGACATTCACTGTGATTGCTGGAGAATTCACAGACTCCTACAGTAAGTTGTGCTACTTGCATTCATACTGAGATCAGCATCCCATGAGGAAGGATTTTTTTCTAGTGTCCTGGGAATATATGCACTTCTTGAATCCTTGTGTGTCATAAATAATTTTCAGTTTAAACTGATAGTTTTACATGTACAGAACAGGGTCTTTTGGAATTAAAATCCCTCCTTTTGGGGGACTGGAAAGGCATCCAAATGAAAATTTAGCATCTGGTCAGAGTTCTGCAATGGTAGCAGAATTCCTTTAGAAATTTAAAAAAAAAAAATAATTTTTTTTTATTAAATTGGAGTCACACTTCTGACATGGAAATAAAAGTATTTCTTGGTGTCCAGAGAGGTGGTAGCATATCCTATTGGAGATATCCAGAACTCAACTGGACATGACCATAAGGAATACAACGCAAGCTGGCCAAGCCTGAAACAGATGTTGCACCTGATGACCTCCAAAAGTCCTTCCCAACCTAAATAACATCACCAGGGGACTGGTGAAGGGCAGACAGCACATCTTATGAATGTTGGCTTCACTAAGTAAAATATTTATAATATATTAATAACATATAGAAGTCTGGTTCTTCTACTTTTTTTGAAGGTTTCAAAAGAACATGTTAAACTTAGGTTTTTTTGTGTCTGAAGCTCTTTTTGAATCCTTCAGTAACAACTCTTGGATATGATGAAACAGATGTTATCCTGGGGCACATTATAACAATGTAAAAAAAATCTCAATAATGAAGGCAAGGCATGTCTAGCAAGTTTGTCTATCTTTTTCAAAGCACATCTTAGAATACTTAGTGAGCTGTTACACAGTAGGCTGATTTTGATTTCTGGGGCTGCAAAATGCGAGCAGTTCAGTTGTCCTACCTTTTGTGATTTCTGTGAGGCCTTTATGTATAGAATTAGTGAGTACAACATGAAGCACTTTATTGCATGACCCCCCAAATTGTTAGTGTGAGAAATAACAAGACGGTTTGGGTTTTGTATAAATAAACATCTACACATCTAATCTTCCAATCTTTCTTATCTTTATGATTGCCAAGTAGCTATAAATACATATATATTTAAAGACAACACTTAAATGTTATTCTCTGAAAGTAGTTTAAAAGAACCACCTACACTTACCGCTTCTATTCTCTTTTTAGTATCACTGAATTGTAGCATTCCTGACAAAGAGCAGACTGTCAGCCCTAATGACTGAACTCTTACATTTACAGATAGCCAGTAGCAAAGTGCAAGCTTCCTGCAGAGCCCCATATGCCATGTTTTAGCAACCAGCTTTCAGAGAGAGTAGCTTAGTTTCTACACGTATTTGTCTCTCAATGTCTTTGAGTGGGCATTATGTTGTGGTACAGAGTGGTCTAAGCCAGCTGTCCACCTTCTCTTGCCCATTCATCTGGTCCATACAATCCATTAACTTCTCAGTGATGAAGGATCACTGCCATGCTTTTTCCTTTAGTGTTTTTTGAAAGACATCTGCTTAGAAACTGGAACTAATATCGAACAAAGGATTATGACTTACTAGTTCTTTCAGCTAATTATATTTCAGATTTTCATAAAATGACTGGGTTTTATCTTTTGAGTGTATTTTAAGCTCTTATGTGAAATGTGAGGTAATTAATAGGTCTATTTTACTTATGATGCTGAACTTTTGAGGTGAATTTTTAAAATGCCTTTATTTTCTCTAACATTTGACATAATATCAGCCATACATTACGAACTGCAGACAGCCTTAACTAGAATTACAGACAAAACAAAGGTCTTTTTAAATTGCCTCTGCAAAGAGATTATAAACAGAAAATTAAAGATTAATTTTAAAAAAGATTTGGGAATTCCTGTTACTGGTTTGGCCACAGCATTATTGTTCCATCTCACATTTGGTAAGACGCTTACTACAGATTACACTGAAAATGGAATGTGGTTTCAGTGTTGTGTTCATAGTTAGGATCAATAGGATGGAAGTTACAGTTAGTATTACTATTCATTAGGAACTGGTACAGAAATCAAGCAGGGTTTATATGATGGGATTGCAAATGAAACATTACTTCCTCTCCGTGTAGCCCAGGATACAGAGATATCAGACATCAAATCGGATCTGAGACACTCTAATTCAGTCTTTTACACTTTTGTCCATGTAATGTATGCATTTGTGCAGAGTGAGCTGGTACTGTTTAGTTGATAAATACTGATTTATTGTTTATTTTGAAGAACAACAATTATTTTTAGTTTTATGTTTACTCTGAATTTGTTTTCAAAGCAATTTTGTTTTACTTCAAGTATTTTAAGAATTTCCCCAATACTTAGGATTAAAAAGCAACTGACTCTACTTTTCTAAGTCAGATTTTGCAGGTTTAAAACCAAGCTGTCTGAATTATTGATCTGCAGACCACAGAGAGTGGGTGTGCAGTGTAGATAACAGCTAAGTGTCAAAACAAGGGAAGAAATATGAAAATAACAGTAAAACCAGACATTTTCAGGTCTCTAGTTACAGCATAGCTATGTACAGCAATGGAAGGAGAGCTTTTAATTGCCATGAGAATGCGCAATATGGTTTGAAAGAGAAAAGTGAAGTTTTATATTTTTGAGCATCCTTAGTAAGGGAAAAGTGGTAAATCTATGTAAGATAAACTGCTGAAAACAAGGTCTAAGAGATTTTAGAAATGACAGCATTTGGAAATCAACATATAGAAATCAAAAATGTTGGATCAAGTTGTATTTTTTCAAGAACTGAACACCAGAAAAATCAGTCAGGATCAAAATAATTGTAAATAGACTGTGAAGTAGCCTTCTTTTAAAGGGAATTTGACTTTTATTACTTTTAGAATTAAAGTCATCAAGGACTCCATTCACCGAGTTTCATGATTCTTAAGGCATATCAAAAATGTGGAGGGACAGAAATTACAGTAAATGAGTATTTAAACTGTGGGGACAGA
>VXBO01006743.1:30430-67854 GCA_013400135.1 Rhinoptilus africanus
CTACCAGAAGATCTGCATATAGTGCGCGAAAAACTATATATAACATTCCTTTTCTGAATTCTATTTATTCATTCAGATGGGAATAAAAAAATCTATAATGCATAAGCAGAGTGTTTTGAATCACATTAAAAGTTTTTGTCATCTTCTTTTGTCAGCTTTCTACATTTTCCTGAGTTAGACTATATTTTCTCAGTAGAAAAATATTTTCCTGAGTTAAGACTATATTTTCTCAGAGTAGAAAAAACAAATTGATAGACTGAACTCACAAATAAAGGAACCTATTGTTTATTAATTTTTGAAAAAAAATTTTTAGATGGACTTGTCATTGCTGAGAGGGTTTTTTTTTTTTGAAAGTTCTATGGCTGTACCATAAAATGAAAGACAAGTTGGAGGTTATAACTGTTAATTCAGGCCCTCTCTTTCAGTATTTAAATGTTAAAGTTTTCAAGTCTATACTGTAGAACATTAAGAGATACACTTGGTAATACCAAATCATTAAAGTTTAATAACAATTAATTACAACTTCACTCTGTGATATCTGAGCCCCTACATTTCAAACCTCAGTCTTCTAATGAAAGCTATTGACTTCCTTGGAACTCTGCAGAGTCTCGTTTTACTGCAGAATCGGTCTCTTGCTGCCTCAGCAATTTCCTTTTAGTATGTTGCGACTATGGTAAGTCAGTATGATAATTGTAAATCAATGTCACTGTATCTTACTTGAGGGAATCAGAATAATGCTGTTCACTGGTAGGTAAGCCAGTTGTACTTAATGGAAACATGCATCAGTGACTTTTTTTCAAATTATAATATGGAGCATTTTAAGGTCAGTGTCACAGACTATGAATGATGAATGTATTATAAGTTTACCCTAGAGAGCAAGAATAACACTTATTTTTCTCTTTCATGCTTCTTCCTTAATTTTTCTCTTTCTTTTCTGGAGCACAGGCCTTGGGCATGTTCTCTTTGTTTGCATGCATTGATGGTTTATTCATAGTATCTGAATATATATACCAGTATTGTATTTATTATACACCTATGATTTATTTATTATATTTATCGTACATCTATGGTTTATTAAATACTTTAATTAAAAGGTATTTAACATGATACAGGGGTGTCTGAAAAGGCCTTAAACTATAAAAATACTAAAAAATAATTAAAAAGAAACTTATATAGATATTAATTCTGTGCTGTTTGAAAATTTTAAAATAAGCTTTATGATTTGTAATTAAACTACAAAAATACTTAAAATTCTGTTTTGAAACAGTTTGAGGGAATATGATTATTTATAATATTGTTGCTCAAGTTATTTGATAGAATCATGTTACTAATCTACTCTTCTGTCATGTAATGATGCCAGAAAAGCAATGTTCTTTATTTAAACAACTCAGTGGACAGGCTAAAGTAACCTTGCTCCACAGTCAATAAATAGCAAATCAAGTGACTTTAAAAAAGATTCTAAAAGGTATAGGTTTATACAGTAGCATAATAAGCTTTCATATAGCAGTGTGATGGTTCTAATGAAATTTTCAGCTGGGTTTAACACCATTCTGACTTTTTCCTTTCTGTGTTGTAACCATACAGAAACAAACATGGCTTCCTTAGTTCTCACTTCCATTATAATCTCAGTATTGTTATATTCTTGTGCTCTCCAAGAAGCTCTACCCTTTTACAGATCTTTCCAGAAGTTAAATTCAGAAAGTCCATCATTTTTAGTTATGTAAATAATTTCTAGACTATGCCTTTTTTTTTTTTTTTTTTTTTTGATGGTACGCTTGAACCTTTGGTGACTTTCTGATGTTGTTGGAGTAAACTATAAAACTTCCCCATACTCCACTTTTCATGATTCTGTAGCCAAAGAAGAGTCAGTTTTTAATGAAATTCATAACTTGAAGAGATTAGTACCAAGGAATAAAAATATTAGAGAAGTTATGCAGTGAAGCACATGTCTAAAAATTTGTGAATGATGCTGAAAAAAACCCCTATTTTTCACTTTGAAGAAAAATAACTGTCCCAGAAAAAACCCCCAGCAGAATAGCCTAATGGAATTCTGCAGCTGGGCCCTGAAAATTAATTATGTTTATCAAGAAACCAAATTTGAAAATATCTATATAGAGAAATTGTTAGTAGTTGATCATTTAGTGATATGGTCTACCTGTTAAAATAGTTACTAACTGGATGCCAGAAAAAGTGTGACTTACCAGAAGGTACCTAGTCATCCAGTGAATTCTTAACAGCACCAGTTGGCAAGAAATTGAAATTTTCATTTTTCCTCTAACACTCTCATATCTTGTCATCTGAGGTGCATCATTTACTCATGGACTGTCACTCTTTAATATTTAAGACCATGTCTGTGAGCTGTTCAACTGTAAGGAGTAAGAAAATTCATAAGAGCAAGAAAGTATATATGTTATTCTGACTTCCTGGCTTCTTTGTATTACCTTATGGAAGTCACATTTACAAAATCTGCAAACGCAAAGTAACAAATCACATTTCTATAACTGTCCACATTTTTGCATACTATTATATTGTCAATTGTAGAAAAACTGGCATCATTGTATAGAAAGCTAAAATACATAAACCAGACAGACTTAAGGAATGCAAATAATAAATTAGATACTGCAAGTACTTAATCATTGTTCTCACATCAGGACTCTTGAATTTACTGGTAACAATGATATATAGGTAATACATTTGTGTATGTACATATTTACTAAATGAAGACCTAACCAGAGGCAGAAGATTGACTGGAATATTACTTCTGAGTCTGTTAAATTTAAAGTAGGATTTGTAGCTAAATGTCAAGAAAGTTCTGCTAATGACTTCCTGCTGAGGTGCCAACAGTAGTGTGCAGTAACTTTAAGGGTAGCAGCTCATTTATGCCTAGTTGAATATGCATTTTGCCCTCAAAAAGTTAAACACTTGCTAATAGTAAATGTGCAGTTGTATTTGAGATTTGAAAATGACTGTAATCGCTCTACTAGTCCTCTGTGACTACTGAGTATAAATGTTGGTCCAGATGTGATCGGCATTTTTGTGGTTTAATTTCTCCTAGCTGCTTGAGTTTTATTGTTTTGAATGAATGTGGCCTACAATATCAAATTCTTCAGTCTCCAGCAGCAATTATAATTAAGTTTAAGGTTCTGACCATCCCTGTTACATGTATTGATTCATGTATTTTTCCCTGACACTACTTCATTTCAATATTTGTTTTCCAGATAAAGGCTTATATTCATATAATTCAGGTAAATTTTCAGCATGCCAGAAATGCTTATTGCATCCACATACATGCAAAATTTAATTTGATATTTTATTGGTGTGCTTTTGCTACCTATTGTGCAGATGCTAAATTGCTTAAATGTTCTTTGGCTTTTCTTGTCTGCTTTTCAGTCATAGGTCTTTTGTTGGCTTTCTTTCTCTGTTCTTAACATCTCAGTATTGATACTGGAGCAGCGCTGTAACACTATATTTGCTTTGCCTGCCTTTATTTTAGGTAGAGCTTTTGTAGGCAAACTGTAGTAAGCTTTATTAACTAGAGTAGGAAAATGCTATTTTGCTTTTAAGCTATATTAAAAGGAACACTGTTGTATTGCAGCTGTTTGAGAACTAGTGTAAGTATTTTTAGAATACAGATATGGGGTAAGTGAAGTACTGGCAAAATCAGTATTTATACTGATACGTGTTTTTACAGTTTCATATTGCTTTAAATCCCTAGGTAAAAATCCAGTTGCTATATCTGAAAAGTTTGCCTTAATTAAATATAAATAAATTCACAACGTACAGTTTTTACAAGCTTAAATTTTGTAGTGCATTTCACGTGGGACTTTTTGCAGTTCCTGCAGTTTTAGTTATGGGAATCTCTTTGAGAATTGGTCCATCTAATTATCTTTTAGTTATGTTTAAAAAATGAAACATACATTTTTAAGAAAATAGATCCAATACTATGGTGGAGAAAAACAAAAGCCCCATAGGATGTTTCTTGAGAGTAGTACTAACGAAACCCAGTTCCCATTACATCCACCTTTAGTCTCCCATGTTTCTTCTATTCCATTCTCCCCTGAAATAATCCTACAGTGTTCTCAGGTTTTACAGTATCTTTAAATGGGAAGAGACCACGTTTGCTGTGGAGATTGTGTATTTCTGCATGTGTGGATTAGCCACAAATTTTAGCTTGGTAATGTTTCTTTTTCATTAAGGGTTTCTGATTTATATCTCTGTCTTCTGTGCAGCAACCATTTTCAAAGATCTGTAGGAATTTAATTTAATTTGGTATTTATATCCCTCCGTTGATGTAGATTAAATTGGTCAAAAACTTGAAAAAAACACTATTATGTGCAGGAGGATAAAATGACAGACTGACATGGAGACAGAGGGGCTGCGTGAGAAATTAGCTCACACTAAAGTCCCTCAGACACGGCCTGGATGAATATGAGAGAGCAAATTCTTAAGACAAATTCTTAAGGCAAATTCTTTCAGTGATTCTGAAGGCCTTCTGTGAGCTTCAGGGAAGGAGCTCATAAGCACGCTTCACTACCCTTTGGTCCCCCAAGGAGTCCGCGAAACCTTGTAAAAGCTTCCCGCATTGTAAGAAAGAGGCAGGATTCACAGCTCAGGAGCTCGGTCTGCTTTCTTTTTCCTTTTTTTTTTTTTTTCCCCACAAGGAAAACAGAAAATTCCTGAGCCATAAAACTGACACTCCCTTCTGTATTTAAGCTGACTTACCTTAATTTTATTTCTTACTCTATCCCCTGTCCTAGACAGTTCAGATAACTCTATTGGTTGGTCATCTAGGCTTTAGTAGAGTTTTGAACCACACATGCCGTTTGTCATCTCTTGAGGCCTAAATCGGAAATATCAATGGGCAATATAGGAAGCACAGAAGGTATTATATCATGCATTTTTTCCCCTGTATATTAATATAATAGAGTGGGGCACAACTCTGTGCCAACTTCAGTTGTCATGTAGAAGTCAGAAGATCTTTCAGAACTCTTCACAGACTTAGATTGCCTTGCAAGAAAATATTTCTGATTGTATATTGTTTCATTCATTTGGGAAAGTTCCAGCCATTTAGAGTTGTTAAGGAGAGAAATGCAATTCTGTCAAAGTAACGTGGAAAGGAATGGAATAATATTCAGTTCAACCATCATCTGGTCTAACTGCCTGACCACTTCAGGACTGGCCAAAAGTTAAAGCATGTTATTAAGTGCATTGTCCAAATGCCTCTTAAACACTGGCGGGCATGGAACATCCAAAGAAGATTCTCTAAAAATTTCTTCAATGATTTCCATGTTATTTTTATTCAGAAATTGTTAAAGCTTTCCATGGCCACCGACACTGCAGCCTGTGAAAAGTTAACAAAAAAATAAGTATTTGATTCATAAAATGGAATTAAACACCGCACTTTATTCTTCGCATATTGATAGCCATGAAGATGAAAAATGGAGAGGTTTTTGCACTAAAAAACTACCCTATTTTAAATTCTTTTCCTGCCTTATAGAAAGTAAAAATGCAAATAGGAAAAATAATAAAATAGTAAAACTTTAAATAGGAAGTAATTTTTAAATGGAAAGTGAAAACAATGGTTCTAATGCTTTTTACGTGGTGGGGTTTTTCCCCACCCCTGCAATGAAAGCTACAGTGCAAGTGCTGTAAAGCTCCAGTTCTAGTGTGTGTGTGCTCTTGCCGAGTGGTTGTTCTGGGTGGGATGGCAGCTTGTGCAGCAGTGGTAGGGAAGGAGTAAGTAGGTAGGTGTGGGAGGGAAGGAGGATGCTGAGGGTTATCAAATTCTGATGGGGAGGTTCTCTACTGGTAAGCCGTCCCTGGAAAATAGTTTTATTGATAGTTCAAGGCCATTAAACCAAAACCTCCTAAAGTAAATGAGGATATATCTTTTGATTTCACTGGGATTGAGGTTATGCTGAATTAAGGCATTTTTTGTGTGGTTTACATTAGCTAATCATGCAGCACGAGGTC
This sequence comes from Rhinoptilus africanus, assembly GCA_013400135.1. Lineage (NCBI taxonomy): Eukaryota > Metazoa > Chordata > Aves > Charadriiformes > Glareolidae > Rhinoptilus > Rhinoptilus africanus. Next base: position 36,404 of record VXBO01006743.1, read on the forward strand.
TATTTTGCCTTTAGTCTGTAACTGTAATAACCATTAATCCTGGTGGAAGGCATTTAAGAGTCCATATTTACCATCTGTTACCACCTAGTTATCAGACAAAATGGTAGTAATAGCCCTAAGAATTTTTCATTAATAAGCTATATTTCAGTGCTATGGCAATAAGACTTAATTCTTCCCATTTAAAATCAAAGTAAAAGTTAATTATATGCAAATTATTGGCACCAATGCATTTATTTGATGCACCCATTGTCCTGGTGTTACATGCTTAAGCTTTTTACTGAATTTTGAATTTATGTTAGAATAGATTTAATCTTCTTGTTCTTGAAATAAGTACCATATTTTATAATGTATTTGTCAAACACTTTAAGATACTCATTAAAATACTAAAGAACAATTTAATTAGCAATATTCCTTTGGAATAATTTGTAAAAGGCTTCGTTGTCACATCTCCCAGATAAACTATGAATAGTTCTTTTTCTGGTTTATCGTCAGTGGTTCAAATTACTTAGATAATGAAGTGGTATTTTGAAAAGGCATGGCTAAGGTGGGACAGAAGCCTAAATCTTCAAATTTACATTGTCAAAAGGTTAAAAAGAAAATTAACATCTAAAATTAATATATAGCAGATTAAATTACTCTTGCAAATATTATAAGAAATATTAAACTAAGCTGACAGCAATTATCCTGGTATTTTGAATACTCAGTTAAGAATTTTGACCTGTGCACTTTCTTGTCTGTTCCATTTCTGAAATTAATGGAAGATATTTTAAATAAATATAGTCTGATTTCTTTGCAGAAGTTACATATTGCAGGCAGTACCTGACGTTACGTTTTTAGTTGACATGCTTTCCTTCCTCCATCCTTCCTGAAAACGTTGATTTCCAAAGATAAAACCAAGTGGTTAATTCTGGTTTAAATTTCTTCTGACTTCTTAACCAGCATTTAAATTTACGTTTATAAGTAAATGTGGAATATTACTTAGCCATGATTATTTTTCATTCTTTTTAAGTCTGTTAATAGAGTTGGCTTAAGATAGCCTGTGCTTGAGGAGGTAGAATAGATGAACTGACCTGAATGAGCTTCCTATCTCATCTTAGCGAGAAAAGTTTTCATATTCCAGGGTTGTCAGCTATTAAAGAAGACTCTCCGCTTTGCAGGAGCAAAGGCAATTGGAGAAAGCCCTGAAATCTGATTCTTTCCTTGACTCTACTTTTTCTCTACTTGCATTCTTAGGGCAGGTCTCAACCCTAGCCAGTTCACTTTTCCCATGCCCTAGCTCTTCCCTGCAGCTCAGATGGGAGAGAAAACAGAGGTCTCTATATAAAAAGAGAAAAGGGTCTCTAGGTTCTGGAAGGTGACTTGGAGTGTAGGTATTCGGAGATTCTGGAAAAAATTGGTGAGGTTTGAAGGGACAAAGACGAAGAGTCTCCTGCCTTTTATACCTGTTGTCTGTTGGAGCTTTGTACTCTCTCCTTTCTGCCAGACGTATCCTGTGATTACTACAACATTCAATTTTTATTATGCAACTGGGAAGTCTAGAGCTCACTGGAAAAATGGCTGGCTACTTTCACCCTCATAGATGCAAATCTTTTCTCCAGAACTCAGAATATAATATTCTAAAAATATGTTAAAGCAGATGTACTCTAGTTGTAACTATAAACATAAATAAAAAGCAACCTCAGTTGCCATTAATTAAATTCATTCATAAGGATGAAATAGTAAATGACATCCATACAAATCATAGTTGAATCAGCTCTCTTACATTTTTCATGATACAAACCTTTCCCAGCATCCATGTGAAGAGTATCAGCAAACTGTTCAATTGCTCCCATCTTCCCATTCCAGAACTGTCTGACTCTGAGAGAGCCCGAGCGATGTCACTGGTGTCTCTGCACAGTAGCCACAGTATCAGCACCAGGGTTACCAGAGGCCAGAATCGCACTGCTGTGCACTCCCTTTGGGAGCTTCTGCCTTTTGGATCCCAGCCAAATCCCAGCCATACTACTAGGGCTCTCTTGCTTACTGTGTGGTCACAAGATTTGTCCTTCTTATTTAATGGCCTGGTCTTGAATTAGTGGCTAAGGAGAATAGAGACCAATCCTTCTTGCTTGCTGGCATGTAAATCACCACACTAGTGGCTCTGCTGAATCACAGGCGGAATGGATGCTCTTTCTTTGGGAAACGAGAGATTTTCATTGGGCCTCTGTGATACTATAATTAAGAAAATAATCACATTGAATGTTGTCCTTCTCAGACTTAATTGCTTTTAGAAATCACGATTCTCAGAAAGTCCATTAGGAGGCTGAAAACCTTTCCTTCCCTTCTGTCTTCATTTTCTAGGTTTTCTCGAGTGCTAATTGTGATCACTTGCTATAGCTTGTTTACAGAAATACTTCCTGTTATTTCCTGAAATCAATGACACCTTTCCCCTTCCCAATTGTACCATGGCTATTTCTAAATTTTTATCATAAATGAACTAATGATTCTACCATGTAAGAATTTCAAGGCTTAGGAAACCAAAGCATGGCTTTCCTTGTACTAATTTTCATTTCCTATTTGTGAGGTAAACCCACCAACCTTTACTGCAGCTAAATAACAATAATTAACATCACTCTACTGGAATTGCATAATGTAATGCCATGCTAGATTGTGTTTTCTAAGAATTAATGCATATCACACTTATACCATTTTGTAGTTGAATAATTTTTAACATAGCAATTTTTATCCCCAAAGAAGTAGTCTGCAGTCTAGTTTATAAATTCATACACCCACATCTTGATTGCTGCAGTCACTTCCGAATTCTCATAAAAGGCACAGAAGAAGTAGAAAATACACAAACAAATACAGCAGGAACAATCAGACGTATGGAACAGTTTGCACATGCAAAGGAACTAAACAATGTTATTTCAGCTCAAAAAGAGATGACTATAGGAGAATACGGAATGCTGATTCATGTTTCTCAGAATACAAAAGCTTGGAGGGCATTGTCTGAAATAGTGTAATAGAAGTAAAACAGGGGGAAATACATTTCAACCAAGGCAAAATTAAACTGCAGAATTTACTGCCATAGCATATTATAGAGGTCAAGAGAATACTCTGACTGAAAATGAAAGTATGTGAATTTGTGGATAATGGGTTGATTAATGACTTCAGATAAATAGCATGGCTTAGGAGAAGTCTCACTTGCCAGGACCCCTACCTGCTGAAAGCTAGAAGGGTGCAACAGAAACCTTTTTTCCCTACAGATTTTGTAAGTGCACTCCACTAAAAAAGGACCTTCCACTGGTGGGCAGATGGATGTTAGACAGTCTGACAGATGACAGCAGTTCTAATGTTTCAAATAATTTCTAAAATTTCTTTAAAATGATTGGTTTTTATTTTTGTCAAAAATCTTGTCACTTGTTCTTCCAGTTTTCTGTTGGGAGGGGAAGGATCCTTCTACGCCAGTCACTCAGACACAACATTAATCCTGCTTTGTCCTGGACTTCTTTACATTTACTCCTAGTTTTTACTGGTATTTTCTGTGTGTGGTTTTCAGAATAAATCATCCTGGGGTAGAAATAAAAATTTTTGCACGTGATTGAAGGCTTGGTTACAATTAGATTAAATCGCCTGCCTACTAGTTACCTATTTTTAGATGGCTAGAGAATTAGAACAGATACACCACCTTGCTGAAGAACAGGGATTTTCACATCTAATACAAGTAAAAGAGTTGCTATTATTATTCACATGCCAAGGCTTAATCCTGTCGTCAGCAATCAAATGCTGTTTAAAAGATGCCACAGAAGACAGAAGTAAAATTAAGCTAAACACAAACTGACATATATTTTTGTCCTATGTGACCTACATTTTGTCTCTAATTGTGGATGTGGAATCTGCTTTTGCCAACTAAGCTATAGCTATTTTGACAGGTGTACTCCTATAGAGCGTTCAATAGCTTGTTTCCTCTAAAGTGTCACAGAGAGATTTTGTTTTTCAGGGCACACTGTATGTGTGAAGCTGCTTCTTCTCCTTATAATGCTTACTAGTGTCCTACAGAAAATATTACGTCTGTTTAGTATTATTGTTATCATTAATTTTTCTGATGTTCAGAGACTTTGGGGAAGGATGGTGCCTTGTATACAAGAACTTGGAAGATGAACAGTGTGATGCCAGTTTCTATATGGAATGAATACATACAGATAAGAAGTATATGAAAATACTTCATAAGAGCAATGTTGTGGAGCTGTATTTCAACATTTCACTGTATATTACATTAAACATTTAGATGAAAATAGTTGGTATGCTAATAAATTCAGAATAATATAACATAAATCATTTCCCTTATATGCTTACAGTAATGCTTCATTGTCTAGTATGAAATCCTTAAATGTATTTATTTATTAATGACGGAGGATATTTCTAACTTACAGGAAGATAAATGACAGATTTCTGATTTTTATTTTTATTTTTTTTTGGCAGGGTCCAAAAGAATCAGCGACAGTGAAGTCTCTGATTATGACTGTGATGATGGAATTGGTGTTGTTTCAGGTATTACTGTCTAAATTTACTCTTCTAGGTTCAGTAGAAATCTTTCTTACTTAAAATTTGTTATTAAGAATTTTGTAGTGTTTTCCTGGTGAAAAATAAGTGGAATCTAAGTGTGTGCTTTTCCAAGACACAAAATAATTGTTGTGGTAATGCATATTTAACCACAAAAATTACCAACAAAAAATCAATGTGTGGATTTCCTTGTTGCTTTTATAAAATGATAAAAATAGCACAGAAGTGGCTTTCTGTTAAATGTGAAAAACTGTTTATTTGGGGTTTTTGACAGACATTGGGGTTTGATGTCTCCTTTAAAACTTTATGGTGGAATAACAGCACTGCCAAATGTCTGAAACCTGAACACTTAAGGCAGGATGGGAGATACCTTAACAGATAAACTGTTTTACTAAGAACTATTGGAATTGGGAGTTCAATGAGTATTCAAAATAAAAGTTGTCATGTGAAAGAGTATTTTTCTGGCTCCTCTAAGAGAAAAGATAATCCTGTAATCATAGCCAAAACCAATAAAATCAGAGAATCATATGTTTTTGCTGACTACAACAGAGAATATATTTAGGATGCAGCCATGCCACCTATAAACCAGTACTGATCAGTCTGCACAGCTCTATGTGTACTCTGTTATCCTGCTGCTCTGCTGAGGATTTTAACCCACTCAGAACAGCCTGAGTTAGACAGCTTCTGGTTCCCTTACTCAGCAAAGGGGGAGCAGGATATACTGCCTGGTCTCTGCGGCAGCTGTAAGAGACTGATCAGCTGGTGGGTCAAAATGCGTTCCTGCCACGCAGCCGCCCACCAGCGTACGTGCAACTTTTACAGCAGGTGTAGTAGGTGCTGCTGGCAGGCTAAGGAAGGGTCGATAAGAAAGAAAGATCAGAGGAATTTTCCTACACCTTGGCCTGAGGGTAGTGAAAAAAAGAACATAAAATACGCTATGCTTCATATTGCAAGATGGGGTGCAGCCAGGTATGGGGAGGAATAACCCCCTGCACCAGTACAGGTTGGGGGCTGACCTGCTGGAGAGCAGCTCTAAGGAAAGGGACCTGGGAGTCCTGGTGGACAACAGGATGACCATGAGCCAGCAATGTGCCCTNTTGGACTAGATGATCTCCAGAGGGCCCTTCCAACCCTATGATTCTGTGATTCTGTGACTGATAAATCCAAACATTTAATGAGCTAACTAATTACTTGAGTTTCACAGTCCTGTCTTAAAAACGGTTACCGGTCTAAGCTCGGCTGCATTTCTGTGTTGTCTACAGAGTCATTCCCATATTTCCAGATATTTCAGAGTTATCTCTTAGGCTCTGCTTAATTTTCAAGCCTGTTATGTTTCTGTTCCCTTGCTATAAGTCTTGCGCTTGCTTGGAAAATGGGATAATGGATTTTTTTATTAACCAGCATGTAAATTTTATCAAGCAGCCCTTTTTTAAGGTAGCATAATAATATACACACTTTGTAGTACAAACAGGGCAAGTCATACTGTTAGCATGTTTATTGGCTCTGATTCACTGTAGGTCTCTTAACAGAATATCTAGAAAGCATACATTTTTAAGCACAAATTGTCCTTGTTCATATTGGAACAATATAACTTTGTAGATATTCTGCAGTAAAGCTTATTCTATCCCAAAGGAATATGTTTTTTATCTTTTCTGCATAAACATTCAGATTTTTGTCAACCTCTGCTGGAATTCTGCTATACTCTAAGGTTCCAAAAATTTTCCCAGAGACTGAATGAACATTGTGGATGCAAGACTACTAAATTTACTTCCTTAAATCATTTATCTTCAAACAGTAGTAGTCTCGGTTTTCAGATTATTAGCTTAATTAGAAAGATATTTAGGAAAACTTAGGGCATTCTTATATTCTTATTCCCCTGTTTGCTTTTCTACAGTCAGAAGACAGGAAGGATATGTAGCCAAAGTGTCGTGAAAGTATTGGAAGCAGAGAGGCAGTAGTCCTCAGAAGTCCCTCATTCCAACTTACTGTACTTTCAGTCTTAGCTTGGTTAGCTTTCTGTGGGTGCTTAGTAGTCATTAAGGCTTTCAGATTGCCTGGTCTCCCAAAGGGAAGGATTTTCATATTCCTGTTGGTCAGTTAAATCAGAAATCTGTCAACCTAACTTTTAATAATAAAGGGAGGAAAAAAAATGGGTTTGATGGATGTGTGTCTAGAGTGCCCAGTATGGCACCATTTTGAAATGGAAATCTTTGTATTGTCCTGGAAGAAGGTACTGAGTTTTACACAGGTTTTATCAGGTGCTTGAACATCAGTGGGATTCTTGTAAAATACCTGGATTTGCAGTTTTATGATTTCATAAGCTCCTCTTTCCATAACTTGTAAAATTATGGCCTTTACAGTTCAGTGAATAAGTCTACTTCCCTTACCTGAGTGTAAGAAGTACCTTTAGTTCCTTTAGAATCTTTTAGCCTTTGGATTTTTGCTTACAGTTCTACACCTTAGTTGCATTTTAATTCAGACTGACTGTGTGGGTGGGAAAGTTTGATGTTCTTTTGGTTTTGAAATATTTATTTATTGCCTTTCTTTTTTGTGCTACTGTCACTATCTTTGCAAGTCTTTTGGTTTATCCTTGTCTTGTCGTGTCATCCACATTCTTCTCTCATTTAAAGTTCTTCTATTCATTCGCAGACTCATCACAATCTTGGTTTAAATATATGCCTTCTTTGCATTAAGCCATTTGTCTCTCTTTGTTTTCTTTCTTTCTAACTTACCCCAGTTCTTTCATTTTGTATTTCCAGGTTTTATTTAACATGACACTTCACTTTGCTCTTTTTCCTTCTGCCATATAAATACTGTATCACATAAAGTATGTTTGCTAACATCTGTCGGGTACTCTCAATGATCCTTTCCATTAAATAAATGCTTATTCAAAGTATTGGACCTAAGAACTAAACTCCAGGAACCTTTAAGAAGAGTAAGAATTCTCTTTTGGTTCCTCTTTAATTTACTTTTATTCAAAACAGTGGACTAGAGGACTAGATAACCTTTAAAGATGCCTTGCAACCCAAACCATTCTATGATTCTACAGCACACTACAGTAGATTATATGAAAACCATGGGCCTTTGTTGATCTTATGTATTTATTTATAGTTCATTGAAAGATATAAGCTGTCTGGCTTCACCATGTTCCTGGTCAAAGCTGAGATTTTCTCCACAACACCTTTTTAATATAGCTTCTCTGGTATTGGTCCCATAAGGTCAATCGACTTCATCTTTGGGTAAACTGGTGATAGGTAGAAATCCAACAATGGGAGAACTTTCTTAATGTATGTATGTAAGCAAAATTGTGTTAGACCATATTTGCTGAGGCAGAGGGAACTTTATAAGCTACAGTTCCTTGCATCATCATCTATTTTTAATAAATCTGCAGTTGCTCTTTGTCACTGGTGTGGTATTTCTGATCCACTAATTTAATTTCCCGATGACGAAATGCTTAAATTATGTCTATTTCACACACTATTATTTTCTTCAATTTTTACAGAAATTTCAAACATCTCTTGGAAAAATTATTCATAAAAGCTATCACTTCTGGTGGCTTGGATCTTATCTTGCTCAGACAAACTTAATAAACAGTCTTATAAAAGAGTGTTTCTCTCAGCAGGAAAGACTTTTAAGAAAATAATGATAAATGAATTGAAAAACTTCAATGCGTGTTTTTCTCGCTCTATGTGAATTCTACGCCAACTACTGTCACAAAAGGTTATTACATATTATATATTTAAACAATTATGCAAAAGTGATTTTGGACAAAAATTTAAAATAGCTCTCTTCATATAATATACAGTCATTTCATCTTGGTATCAAAACCACTGGAACAGAATCTCTATTATATCTCATCTCTAGTGGATTTAATCTTAGCACAGCACAGCGGAAGGAGAGGCTCTACCATTTCTGGTTTTGCCTTTTAGATTGCTTGTACATAGCCTTCAAACCATTTAAAGCATTCATTTTACTGTCCTGAACAATAAACTTTGGCCCTCGTAAAGTTGTCTGTCATCAGCAATTCTGTGTGGGAGCACATCAGCACCTTCCCGTGCCACTTTAAATGCTCTTATGTGCTTATTGATAAAAGCAATACAGTAGTTTTATATTTACTTTGGAAAAATTACAAAGCACTTTACAAAACGTGATTTGCATTTTCATAATACTAGATACAATGCAATGTAAAGTAAGGTGGTTCTCTTTTTTAAAATTTATTTTATTTCTATTGGCCAAAGCTGCATGGGCATTACAGTTAATGAAGTTCAATGAATTTGGACTATAATTTCTAAATAGTATTCTTCCCAGTTACTTTCTCATAGTGTATGATGAACATGCTGTAACCTACTGAGTCTGACTTTATGAGCAGAGCGACATGTATTGTCAAGACCATTTAATCATAAAAAGTCTCACCTATCATTGCTCTAAGACTTAAATATTAAGTGAGATATTAATGTTTAAAAATCAGTTCTACACCAATATACCATCTGCATTACATGGTTTTATGAAACGCTTGAAACCTGAGATATATTTCAATAGATGAATCCTGGAAGAATGTAAGGCAGTGAAATCTGCATAAACTGCATTGCAAGTCTCTGTAGAGAAGAGCTTTTCCAAGAAACAGAGTGCAGTTTCCAGCCTTTAGAAGAAAAACATTTATAGTGATAAGTTTTTCTAATTACGCACAAGATAGCAAGATGTTTCAGGAGCATATAAGAATACAAATGAGATATTTATTCAGAGGATAGTTAGAGACAAGTAGATTGGAAAAAAATAGTAACAACCAGTAAAGACCTTCTTATTGAACTTACAAAAATGATTCTGCTTTTGAGGAAGAATGAAAAGCAATTATTCATTTTGCTTCACTTCTCAAAACACCTGAGGAGTCCTTTGTTCAAAAGAATTCTTTTGCTGTCATGCTGCAGCCTTGCCTGCAGAGGAAATAAAAGTCCTTCTCTCTACTTGCTGATAATGTGAACTGAATGTTTATACCTGGATCTTATTGATGATCGCTCCTCAAAGCAGATACAGAATACACAAATACTTTGGTTACAGCTTGAAATCAACTGCCTATTGAAAGATATCTTACAACATCAGTACATGGAGTGGATGACTTCTACCCCTACTACCTGAAAGGATTTAATTTTAAATCACCATATACCCCTGTAGTGTCCCAAAAGCCCAGTAACTACAGACAAACACTGACAAGCTTCTACATTTTTTTAATTATATGCTGATACCCTTTCCCCTGCTCTAAAATCTGTTATTTATGGGTTCTTTCTTGAGTAAAAAATATCTTTGTGTCTATGTATCTCAAAAATTCCCCCCAAAATTGGAAGTGAAATTCAAGCAATGTCAAAATAGTTCTTATTCTGACCCCTTATGTCAAGGGATCCTCAACCATTTTCTTTGCTCTTAAACAAAATAAGTGTATATTATTTACACCTTTATGCCGACACTTATTAACGCGGGCATTTTTATTATCATACTTCAAGCTTTTCTTTGTATTTTTAGTTTCATTTTTAATGTATAAAAAGTGAAGTTTAGTAATATTTTCAGAAAAAAATTCTTTAGTATCATTTCTTCATCTGACAAAACATCTTTCTCTTTAAAAATCCAAATTCTCTCAGTTAATCCAATTTAAAAAAAAACCTCGTTTTATGTTTTTAAATATAAGGTGTAAGATGTAATTAAATTCAAGTTTTATTTTCAGATTATCAGTAGCATTCTCTTCTTTGAGTAAAGTTAAGCAAACAAGTTTATGTTCTACCACATATCCACAGGGTGACAAAGGCATCTAATAGATAATGGAAAGCTGCAAGGAAGTTGCATTCCTGTCAGAGACTCTCTTGACAGATACTTCTCATAAAAGGGAAGGCCTACTTGGGATGAGTTAACAAATGTGGTGACGAGCACTTCTAGGAAGGAAACGCTCAGTGAAAGGACTGATAAATTCCAATCAGTGAATTGTCAAGAGTGTCAAGAGGAGGCTAATTTGGGGGACTTGCTAGACAGCAGAAAATATGCATGCACGAGTACTTAAATAAGAAGAAACGCTAACTGTATAGTGACTTTTTTTAAGGCTTTGTATGTTGTACTGGGTGTAGGGACAGGACTGAAAACGCAGCAAGCTCTGGTTTATTACCGTCTGGGAATGCTCTTCATATGCATTAATGATCAAAAAAATGGCCTCAAGTGTAATGGGTGTATATGTACCATTGGTGCAGTAGAGCTAAAAACACCTCTTGAGGAACTGAGTTAAGTTTCTATATGGCAAGTAACCAATTGTTCCTACGGTAATGTTTTCTGGTTCCTTTCATTATATATTAATTCTTCCCATATTTGTAGAATAATGTATTGATGCAAAAAAAAATCCCGAAACCCATGCATAATGTATCTTCAATGCATACAGTATTCAGATATTAATAATTCAATTTGTTTTATTGGTTACTGTCAGCACTTTTTCAGAGGCCATCCAAATTCTGCATTTAGATGTTCAAATAGCCATAGAAGCTGAGCACATTTGTATAAAAGAACTGAACTCTCTCCAAAGTGCCCATGTGTGAAATCATGGTATGTTAAACATTTCTAGCAATTTGATTATATAATTTTTTTTTTAATTAGTGCTCATTCTAAGCCCAACCACAGTGAGTGTTAAAAATTAAATATCTGATAAAGAGAAAGCTTGATGCCTCAATCAAGCACAGATGTTAAAGTGGAGAAAACACCCCTTAGCATCAGTGCCTGAAACAACTCAATTATTTTGCCTGTGATGAATAGCAACTCTAATCTGCTTTTCTAGAACAATTTTCATACAAAGAGTTTCTCTCAGGTCAGTCAAGCAGCAAGGCATCTAAATTAAAAGATTCATTAGTACTTTTCAGTTGGATTTTTTTAGGGTTATTGCTGTGCTGTTGATGTGAACCTCATACTTGGAGGTTTGTGATTTTCTGTAATTTTATGCCTGGAATCTGCAAAATTTGATAAAAATTTGTTAATGTTAGTATTTACTGAACATGTACCTTGTATAGCATAATATGAGCACAGTATGGCTATACTGTGGGGATGAATACTTTAAGTCAAATGTATTAATATTCTCTCTTAAAACACATACAATTAAGACTTCAGCTCAAAGGAAGCTATATTTAATGTGCTTTGCAAAATCCTTCATTTGATGTGTATCATGGTTTTAAATGAAACCCTCCCATAAAAAGAAGGTGGTGGTGGTGTTGCAGATATCTTTGTCATGGGCCCATCTTTTAAGTGTCTGCAGCTCACATTTGTTTACTGCTGATTATCTCTATACTGATTATCAGGTTCTGTGTGCTCTATACATTGATTTAAGAGGCTTGCCATAGTTATAGAGACTTTGATTCTATGGTAATGACTTAATATTTATAGTTGCAAGGAGATTCCAATGTTTATCTTATTTTTACTACTGCTATAAATATCTGCTTACTCAATAGCAGCTCCTTGGTCAAGTTGCACTTATGACCTCTTTTTACTGTCTATAATTTCTTTCCCCAAGAAAATAGTTTCACTTTCTTTCTTTACCTGTATTTACAGGACATGAAATATTTTTGAAATTGGGAGTTAAATTATAGCTTTTTGGTTGAGAATATCACATCTCTTGAGAGAGGCATGAATGTTTCAACTTGGCAAGCAAAGCCAGTCATGTTCTAGAGAGGATTAAGTTCTCAGGTTAGGAATACCAAGATTACTTCATATCCCATGGTCAATCAATCATCAATAGCAGCTTTAAAGTCTGTTTGGGGTTTAGAAGAACTCCAGCATTGATTGGTCAACATATTTATTACAGTTGGCCACTTCTAGGGTGTATGGCTTGGTGCAAGGCATGTTGTTAACCTTCCTATGTGAGCTTTGTGTCACTGCCATCTTCCTGAAACTTCCTGAAACCCTGCAGGGTAATGACAGATTGCTTGTCTTTCCTCTGAAGCTCATGTGTTAATGAAAGGAACAAATTTCGTATATATGGAAGTATTTTATTTGATAAATAGTAATTGCAACAAAAGGCACTGAAATTATTGAAAGAATAAACAAGTGAAAGAGGATTGCATCAGTTATTTTGATACCATCAGAGTCTCAATGTTCTTCATCTTGTGAAGTTCATTCTTACGCAATTTCTTAGGTACTTTTTATATTCCTGCCATATCCCACTGGATGCAAGGTTGTCTCTTATACTTCCTAAATTTTTGGTTGAAATCCTATACTACTTGAAGTCTCAAGGTAGATGGAGTATGTGCCATCTTTTTTCATCTGGTTTTGGATGGAGAAAAAAATCAGTGTAGAGGTGACCTTAAGACAAGGTGGATCCCATTGGCTGGGCACACAGCTGGGCTGCACTATCTCTTTGATTCAAGCACAGACAACTCTTTCGTTCTGCAACAGTAGTGGTCATGCCACTATTCTGATCTCTAGGTTCAGAAAGTAGAATAAATATTACACTGGCCCTGAAGCTTGGATATCTGCATTCATTTGTAAAAATAAAACAGTAAATAAAAATTTAAATTAATTACATATTTAAATAAAAAACTAATAATTCAAAAAACTTGTCCACCATTATAAATAAGAAAAGCTTGTTTTAAAATAAATATAAAGACTTGAAGACCAATCAGTCATTAAACTGTGATATACTGGGACCAAATGCCTTCAAGACAGGTACTGTAACTCTGAACCACTCTGCCTTAAAGCTGGCTTTAGGCAGACTTGCTTAAGTCCAAAACTGATCAAGAAACTTGCTAAGCTCTTATCTTTTGGATCTGAAAATTTTGTACATGATTATACTTTTTTTCTTTGAATGTGTTTCCCAGAACTGGCATAGTCTGAGTGACGAGTCAGCTTCTACACAAGCCTAGCAGGTTTCTTAGATTCCCAGGAAATGGAAAAACAGGTTTCACCTTATCTCCATTCAATTATTTTAAAAAATACTGTAAGATACATTATGTCAGGAAAAAATGTGAGGCTTTGGATCCTGAGTTGATGTAAGCATCCTCCTTGCATCTTTGATCTTGGCAACTAAGTTTGAAACATGGCATGCTCTGTGAGCTGTATGTACATGTCGGTGCTAACAACATGTAGTATTTTTGTATAATTTTTCTGAAATACCTGATTTTCCTCATGCATTAATACAGTTTAAATATTTTCCTTTACAGCTGTGATTTTGTTCTGACTGTAAATTGTTGGAATGATACTGACTACACTCGAGAAACCTAAGAACCTTACTAGATCTATCTCTAAACTCCTTTCTCTCCACATTAAACATCTTAATATTTTATGGTATTGGAACTTTATAGAATTGACATTTTTTATTGAATTAAAGTGTTAACTTCTACAGATGTTCAGAGAAGGTTGTGTTCTGTGAAAGTCTAGCAGACTTTATTTTCAGTATGGTTATTTTCAGTATGAGATAGCATTCTACGTTGCTTTGACTTCTAACTAGTGAAAATACGTAGTGTGAAATAAGGCAGAGAGCTACTCTAACTCTATAAAACTGAAAGATGACTTTGGAATTAAGTCACATTAGTGGGTTGCCTTACTGAAAATGCTACTTTTCAGTGAGTGACCTATTGGCAAAAGAGAAGTTTATAAATATAGTAAGTTTGGGTTTGAATGCTTTAATTTTAAGTTTCAAATTTTGTTTTCTGGCAATGAAGCATAGAGAATTCTTCAAACTTAGCGTAACATGTCTAGTTTTGTTGATGCAAAATTATTAGGAGTGCTGATAGTTTCTGTCCTTTGAAATTGTTATAAGGAAGCACTACCAGTGTTAGTTACCAGAAAGCACTGCATGTCTGCTTCCAATTTAATGTAAAACATTTTTTGATCAGGATTACACTTGACAATTTAATTAGACAGTCATAAATTTTGATTTATTGCAACAATAATGTGCAAGTGGTCAACTACAACAATTTAGAGCTGGAGGAGGCTTTTTGTTTCAATGTAATTAATTTATATATGTATACAGATTTAATAAGTTTTATTATTTTGATTTACTAGTTCTCACTTCTAGGAATTTTTCAGACAAAGTAGGTTTTTGTTTGTGTTTTGTTAATTGAATTCCTTGCCCTTCACTATGTTCGTTCAGGTAGAATACCTTGAGGGTGGCAGAGCACTGGAACAAGCTGCCCAGGGAGGTGGTGGAGTCTCCGTCTCTGGAGACATTCAAAACCCGCCTGGACGCGTTCCTGTGTAACCTGCTCTAGGGTGGCCCTGCTCTGGCAGGGGGGTTGGACTAGATGATCTACTAAGGTCCCTTCCAACCCTATGATTCTATGATTCTATTTCTCATTCCCCTTGTACTTTGGTGTCTGTACATACCAAATATTGTACAAAACTGCTGATTGAAATGTTAGATTTTTTTTAAAAGGATTTTTCCATTTCTTCATATTCTGTTTTCCATTATGTTTTTTATCTCCAGAATGCTATAAATTCTCTCTGTGTATGCATAATACTAAGAACCATCTCTGCATGTTTTTAATATAGATATCTATATATGTGGATTATTAACATGGGAATATTCTGTCATGTGCGTGCAGTTGTACAGTAAATCATGTTTTTTATTTCTTTATAAGTAAGTTCATAATAACTTGCTTTTCACCTATGTGTGTGGTGAGTGACCCTGGCTGGATGCCAGGGACCCACAAAAGCTGCTCTGTCACTCCCCTCCTCAGCTGGACAGGGGAGAGAAAATATAGCGAAAGGCTTCTGGGTCGAGTTAAGGACAGGGAGATCACTCAGCAATAACCGTCACAGGTGAAACAGACTCAACTTGGGGAAATGAATTTAGTTCATTGCCAATCAAATCAGAGTAGGGTAATGAGAAATAGAACCTAAATCTCAAAACACCTTTCCCCCACCCCTCCCTTCTTCCCAGGCTCAACTTCACTTGCGATTTCTCTGCCTCCTCCCTGCCAGCGGCGCAGAGGGATGGGGAACAGAGGTCACAGTTAATCCCAGAGGTGCTACCACCATCACTGATGGGCTCAGCCTTGGCCAGCAATGGGTCCATCCTGGAGCGGGCTGGCATTGGCTCTATTGGACATGGGGGAATCTTCTAGAACCTTCTCACAGAAACCACTCCTGTAGCCCCACACTACCAAAACCTTGCCATGCAAACCCAATGCCATGTGTTTTCAGATTATGCCTTCCTGGACATAAGTTTCTGTTTTCACCAAACGTATCAACTTGTCTTTCAAAGATTGAAGACTTTCTACCACTTTAAGACTCTCTTTAAAAATTTGCTTATTTCTTGTTGCTATTTACAATAATTTTCAATTCATACAATCAGCAAAAATAACTGATAAGCCATTTTTCAGAATTTTTGGTGGTTTAATGAAAATATTAAACATTCTCTGAATAAGTTGTTCACTGAGAAATTAGGAAGATGTCAGCATTGTAAAGACGCTGTTTGCAATTGATCACCTATTGTCACAGTAAAAAAACAAACCTTCCTAAATTATTCCAGTTTCAGTTGTACTTCTCTGCAGAAAATATGGATTTGGGGTATGGGTTAATTTCATTATATGGTATGATATCATAGCATAATAGCTGCTGGTCGTTTCAGCACATTTCTTACTCTGTGCACAATGCCTTTTAATCAGTTCAGTGAAACACCTAGCTTAATGTCTTAGTGATAAATAAATTTAAATCAGTAAAATATAAAAAATAACACTTAGGAATAGAGAAAATATCTTCTAGTCTATCCACAAACAGTCTGAAGAGCTCTTACTACTGGTCTTAACTCTCACAATTGCTTATAGCTCTTTTGCTCTCTGGGGTAGCAGATACTGGCGTACAAAGCTGCTCTCAGGTCTCTTATATTCCTTTGGTTGCCTGTTTCTTACTTGTAAAATTCTTTTTTTGGTGACATCTTGACCAGAGTCTTCAAAGAACCTGCAAAATGATCCTTTTCTGTTTCCTGCCTCTGTGTTCTGCAGTGAATTTCACATTCTTCCAGCTTCTGGGCAAACTAAATTTAATCTCTCATATATGCTTACCCTGCTTTTTCTAGAAATGCTGTTTTTATCAATAAGAAGTAGTTCTATTTTTTTGTAGGACAATATTTTTATGTCATGGATTTGCTTAATTAAGGAATTTGTTATTGCTTTATTGCATTTTTTATTTTAACATCATTAGGCTTTCAGCTGTTACTTTAGCTCTTTCTCTTTGGTTAAAGAATCGCAGAGTCTATTGCCTTCCAGACTGACTTGCAAAAACTTTATACAGACATCTTCTGTACTTGACTGGTTAGTGAACAACACCCTGTTTGAAACACAGATAAAATTCCCCCTGTCTCTCCTTTGGTGATTTCATGCAGAACTATTACACTGGTCCTATGCTTTATCATTGTGTCTGCTAATAAGTGTACTTCATACATGGGATAAAAGTCTACAATTCATTACTGACTCTCAGTGAGACTACATGTAACATGGCGTGATTGCTTTGAAGTAAGGAGAGAGTATCTGATCCTCAGCATCATTATGTTAATGTAAAGTAATGATGCTGTGCTATTTTTTGCCATTATGTACACATGTACAGACACACACACAAAGCAGTTTATACCTAAACATAGGAGGAAGAAGTTATTTATGAATTAGAGTCGTTCATATGTAGCGCTGGTCCTAAGGCCATGCAATGAATATGAATATGCAGTATTCTTGCAACATTCATGGAACCTTAAAAGGGACTGAATTAATGAGGTTCTGCTTAGGTGCTTACCAGACATTTTCCAAGAAGAAAACCATGAGCAGTCTGGAGTAGAAGACCAAATGCTCTTGGACTCTCAGGAGATTCTCATGAGAAGAGAATTACAGTTTTTTGAGCCAGAATTTTTCAGTGCCAGGTGGATCTCTTTAAATATTATTGACTTGGATACTTTCATCAGAACGAAAAGTCAGTTGTATCAGTTGTCATAGCCACCAGGAGCTGTTTGAAGACCAATTTCTGCAGAACATTATCATCAGCTAAGATCTGCAATTCTTCCATTTTTTATCATCATATATTAATTTGATCCTCACAGAATTTGTGGAAACTTCATTGAAACTGATGCATATCTGGCATCTTCTTTTCACAGAGAGCGTTGTACCTTGGGACAGTGAATTCAACTTTTTCAATTAGATGCAGACAGTCACTTTAATGCATCCATCTTTTTAAAAAGTTTTTTCTTAAAAGCCTACATAAAATATCCATGTAGTAGCCTTTTAAGCTATTGTCACTGGGAAGGCTTTTGCTTAGTCCGTTTATGCCTTCTATTATCCTAATTCAAGATTAGCTCCAGGATGTAAGCCAGTGTCTGTGTAGCCAGAGCTTGTGTATTTGTGAAGGAGTCATGTTGTTTAAGTTCAGACCCGTGAGTGAAATCTGATGTTGTTGACTCATTGTTTAATTGTGTCTGAAATACAAATATTTCTTGAACTCAAACTCTATATTTAACCCTGTAGTAGTTTTCTGTCCCAAATAATTGGAATAGTTTTTGATTGTGGACATTTCCGTTTGAAGTGTATTATACACAATCATTACAATGCAATTTTAATTAGAAAATCCAATAATCAAATTTGTATGTTATTCTCAGGAAAAAGTTAGTTCTATTAGTTTTATTATTAATGCATCATACTGACCACAAATAAAGGGTAATTTTAGATATTTTGATTATTATAAATGCCCAGTTTGGAGCATGGCAAATTATTTCTATACTTCTAAATTATAACTATAGGAACTATAGCTGTACTTAACTAAGCATAACAAAAGGAGTCAACTTTCCTTGTGTATCTTTTTGTTCAAAAAACCCAAGAAGACATGACAACATTCTTGAACAAATTCCATTTTTTATCATGCTTCTAACTACTACAGATATGGTAGGAAATTAAAAAGTGTAATTTCAGATTCATTGAATATTTGCATTTCTTTTTAGATTATCGACATAATGGGAGAGATCTTCAAAGTTCAACGTTATCAGTGCCAGAACAAGTTATGTCATCTAATCATTGCTCGCGATCAGGGTCCCCTCACCGTGGAGATAGTATAGGACGGACTAGATCGTGGTCTCCCAGTGTCCCTCCCCCACAAAGGTAAACTTATTTAACTGTGCAGGTATATAAATTTAAGTGGTATTGATCCTGTAACAATGCTGGAGGGAATCTCCAGACTTTCAAAATGGCAATGAATTAGTTAGATCTCATGAAATTATGTAAAGACAATGATGTTTTTTCTTACATTATACTGATGTGCAAAAATTCACCTAATTTTGTCTTATTTTTCATCAAAAATCAGTACATTCCAATCTAAGGAAAGAAAAATATTTCTCCAGGTTTTAATTTTCAAGAGCTATTTAGAAGGTGCCATGTTTTATAGGATGTGATGGTTTGACATTTTCTTAGCTATTTATATTATGAAACAGAGATCAAGACATTTCTTCCAAAAGCCAGACATTTTGGATATGGACTACACTTGATTGAATACACTGTTTAAACCAGAATTAAGAATTCTCCTGCATGGATAAAGGAAGGAGAAGGATAGATGTAAAAGGGTATGAAGCCTGTTTTCCAGCATTTTTGTCACTATGTACGGGTAGGTTTCTAGCTGGTGTAATTCAGCTGGAATAAAAGAGAAAGTTATTTTCTTTGCCTATAAAGTTCATCATTCCCATTTAATACTGAAGATCTGGTATCCAATATTTCCTTACAGGTATATGTGTGTATCCCTTTCTTCTAAAGCCATTCTGATTCTCTTCTGTTCTGCTTTCCTTTCTTTTATCTTTGTTCTTTTTTTTAGCCTAAAATTCTCTTGACTTCATATTCTCATACTTATAACACATACTCATGTGTTTACTTACCATTTCCTCTAACAGATACAGACTAAATGATACCCTTTTGCATTAGTGAGGTGTTAGGATCCCAAATTATCCAATATCATTACAGGTAGCTAACAGGCAGAAACTGTAAGTTTGTACTTAAAATCTAAAACCATATCTAAATACAGCCTGACTTTAAATGAGACAAACAGTGGACACTGTGGCCTATTCCGATTTCTACTATACTGATTTCAGTCAAAGTAATTGCCTATGCTAAATCTCCTGGGGTATTTGTCTGGGATATAGACATCAATGTGAACAAATTCTCTTTCAGTGTGTGTGCATTCATGCTGTGTGCATTTTGGCCAGAACTTTTACCCAAGCTAGTAATTAACACTTGTCTAACACCACTGAAAAACCTCTTGATTCTCTTGTAGTTTAACATATCTTTACATGTATGAAATTGCTTCCTGACTTTCCTAAAGTTAAATTTTTAAATATAATTTTCAACATCTAGAGAAATATGTTTCAACTGTTTCCTACGATCTCACAATCAAATGCGTTATTTATGTCATATTTCCCTGCCCACACACCAAATCATTTCTTTGAGGACTGGTCAAGCCTAGAGAACTGAATTGCCTGAACTTGAGAGTTTATAGAAAAGCAGCATAATCCTTGGGTTACCAAAATGCCTTTTTTAATTCTAATGAAAATCCAGATGTACTTGGCAAAGCTATAAGCATCGTTAGTCACATTTGCACCATGATTACTTGAGTTTGTTAGATGTGTGCTGCTATAGACATGTTCTAACTGCGTTAAGCATGCTGCACGCCCAGAGATCTCCCAATTACTAATTGACACCTCTGCAAGCAGGAGATCTTGGGCCATAGAAGTGCAAGTTGCTGTTACATCTTAGAAGTCATTTTACAGTCCTCATTCCTTCTACTGGACTTGGTAAATAAACAGCGAAGCCACACTGCATAGTAGCTGACATATTATTACTCCTCTTGTAATGTTTTCAGCTAATATATTTAATAGACTGCTAATCTCTCTGTAGATCAGAATGGAGTTTAGACTGTGGCAGGCACTGGACAACATCATGTTTAGCTTTTTCTAAAACTGCATTTGAAAAAGAAAGATGAAAGTGACTATAGAAAGTGGCTAGGCTGAAATGGTGTGGTAAATCGAGTAGGATGACTCATTATTGTCTGCCACCACCAGCTGCAAATAGAGCTTTTCACCTGCTTACCTGTTATCTGGTTGTACATGTCCTGTCAACTGCAAGAAAGTTCCAAAGACGTGAAGCCATATGTCGTGAACTTTTCTTATCGAACAAGTTTCACTGGAGAAAGTACGTCATTTTCTGTTAAAATAGTAAATCTGGCTGACAAAGGCATGCTTAGCAGAATGAAACAGAACTGAAACAGTAGTAACACTTTGAAGTACAGGAAATACAGTTGTGTGGGATGTTAAAAATCAGCATGAAGTCAGAATCATATATAATACAGAAATTTAAAGAAGAAACTATTTATTTAGAAGAGTAAGCCAATAACATAATCTTACTGAAAGTGACTTGAGCAGAGAGGATGGTCCTGATTTTTCATGACTAAGGCTTGTAATCAGAGTTTAGGCAGGAGTTTTGATTGTGTGGGCCGACAGCAGATGTCAGATCTTTGGGAAGTTTTGGAAAGAAATGAAAACTTGAGAGAGCTTAAATATTTAATTCAAAAGAGTAAAATATGGTGATAATACTATAGGCAGGAGGGAAAGAAGGTTTGTGTTTTATTTGAAACCTGAACAAGAGAAACCCTGAGGAAAAGGGTCAGACAGAAACTAGGATACAGAAAGGAGGAATGAGAATCAGTTGTTGGGAAAAGTAAAGAAGTTAACAAGAACAGCAGAGGAGCCCTGCCAATATCCATTTTAGAGTATAAATATGCCTGAAAGTCCAATGGCAGGGTAAAGGCCATACTGGATTTTCTATCCTTTTGGTATAAATATGGTGGTTAAAACACATACAAAGAAGAAGTTGCAGGAAAGAGTTATAGAGTGGAACGTGTAAGAATTATCTCACTTTTAATATGGCAAATATAAAGTTTACTAGCCAGAGTAAACTTTTTATTTGGCTTCATGAAAGCCAGAGTGGAGGAATGCTTTATGAGAAATGAAGTAGAGCTGGAGACAAAAGTTTATGTGTAGTGCAACATCTTCATAGCACCTACTTACATGCAGAAATATTCAAGAGTGTGGCAGCAGCAGTGAAGGATACACATACAGGTTAACACTAATCAGGGACTGGCAAATGACAAAGGGAAAGGATGACATATGGTTTCTCTCCACCCAACTCTCCAGCCTGTCCAGGTCCTGGCAGGGAGGTTGGACTAGATGATCTCCAGAGGTCCTTTCCAACCCCTATCATTCTGACTCTGTGATGACAGGTACGAAAAAGGCAGACAAACTGACAAGGAAGGACACAGGAGCAGAATGGTATAAAATGGGGGGCGGAAATAAAAAAAGAGGTCTGCATATGGGAAGACTGCAGGAAAGAACAGGAGGCAGAATGATTTATTGGTCTAAAATGTGAATTTGTGTGGAGCGAAGCATGCAAATTGTTATTTTCAAATCCATACAAAACAATTATGTTTTAACTATCCAATAATTATTAGAGTTAGCTGCTGTCTTTCTGTCTTCCTATTCTTGTGGATTTGTTTTACAGAGCAGAAAAAGTGAAGTTGGTGTGAATCAGTAGGTATTAATGGTTAAACTGAGTAAAACCATCGATGGGCAAAGCTTTGGTCTCTCTAAAAAGCTGTAAAGGTGATTGGTGCTCTTTAACGAAGTCTGCACTATGTGTACCACTTATACCTAATTAAACAGTTCTGTTTTTTACAGATTCTATGCTAGTGAGATTACAGAATAAGCTTTCCTGTGCAAAACAAGCATCTGTTGTTTAATTCAGATGACAATGTTTTCAGCAGGCTGCACTCAGCCATAACAGCCAGAAGACCTCATTGTGTCTTACTACAGTTTACATCTTTTTAGTACTAAACAAACATTGAAACAAGAGAAAATAAATGCCTATCCCTAGCATGGATTTATCACCTTTTTCTGTAGGAGAATTTTTTTTTACCAAGAGATTTAAAATTACGTGAGAGTAAAAGTATACAAAAGACAGGTCAGCTAACACATGTCGTTACCACCATGTTTGCTGAAGTTATCTGTAAAAACCAGTGAGGGGATGTGGTCCAGGGGCACCCAGAACTCAGAATCTGATATCTTTTATCCTTAGTCGGAATGTGGATCAGGGACCACGAGGGACTCGATCTACTCCTGCGCATTACAATACCCTGAACCGAATGGATAGACACCGTGTAATAGATGACCACTACTCCCCGGACAGAGAGAGGTAAATACCTGACTGGAATTAGAAACAGCTGTAGCCTGCACTTATCAATGAGAATTACTTCAGCATGGTAGCTACTAAATTAAACAGCAAAATTACTTATCTAATCTCACAGATGATCAGCATTTCCCTACTCATTTTTCCACTGATTACAAGTTATATGTGTAAAAAAATACAGTGCACCCAAGGCTGACAGAACTCAAGTTATTGTGTGTCTTTGCCAAGAGGTAATCTGAAAAATCTATGAGAAATTGCACAATATAAAAGACAGATAGCTTAGTTTTCTTTTTTTTTTTTATAAAAGTATTTTTATGTACTATAATTTAAGTGCTGAATATCTTTTAAAAAAATCTAACAGTAGGTTTGATAATTTTTGCTGCTGAATAAAGAGGCATAAAAGTGCAGAATTTCAGCTAAGTATGAAATGCTCCCATTGGGTACAGTGCAATTCACAGACATAACAAAAGTATATTCTAGCACTGTGTTTGTCTTTTCTCAACTTTATAAGCCATTTTTTCATGAAAAAAAAAAGTTACAGAAATGTCTGTGAGAATTAAATCAGGGCCTTTGTGTTTAGAGGCACATCTTATCATGACTAATCTTTTGCTTAACGGAACTTCTCAAAGAGGAAGCAGAGCAACCTCTATTAATTTTAATGATATAAAAAAAAATTGCAGGCAATAGTGTGCTAATGTAGTTAAAATTGATGAATAATTGTGGTAGTTCCTTTGTGACATTAAAAAAAATATTGGTAAGATCTCTCCCACCTCATTGTCTTCAGGTCAGAAAATTAAAAAAAAACCCTTTTTTTATCTTTAATTTTGAAAATCTTCCAGCTTCTTATACACCAAGTTGAAAACAGGCACATTATAATCAGAGAACCATGATTGTCCCATTTCATCATTACATATAGCAAGGAGTAATACAGATATATTTTGTAATCTAATTGAGTGCTATGTGACTAGTATTTGAAGTTAGTACTTTTACAGATGATTATTACAGCTTATGCCTCAGGTGACATCAAAGGACATCATCGTCATTGCTAACTGTAATACAAAGAATTTAAGAAATCAACGCCTTTTGGAAACAATACTGAACAGAAAAGATGAATATGCCCGAAAGGAACATTAATGTGATGGTCAATGATTGTAAGGAATATAAGACAAAATTATTCAGAAAAAATAAATAATTATTTGTTCCTAATTAAGTAAGTTAGGAAAAGGAGTATTAGAAGGGAAAAAAAAAAAAAAAAGCAGCGTATCTATTCAAGTGATTTATAAGTGAATTTGGCCAAAAAAAGTCAAATAGGGAAAAAAATTAAGGTATTGAAAAGCAATCAAGTATTCATCATCCAGAATGTTAACTGTATTCATTACAAGTATAATAAATCATAAGTGAACCTCTTTGTTGCATTAGACTATTTAATATTTCTATTTAAGTTACAGAAAAGAAGAATACTATTTAGTTGGCTCATGAGGCTATCTGATTTTCATATAGAAGGCAATAATTTAAGGATTCTGAGCTGTTTCCTTAAAAAAAAAAGAACAGAATTCTTTTGGGATAATATTATGTTGATTTTTAGACCAGTCATCCTTGAAATAGGATCTAAACTTGGCCTTAGGCCTCTATACGCCTTAGGGAACGCTTGTGGGTTTGTTCACTGTGTGAGTTTGCTTGCTGCCTCCCAGATAAATGCATAGCAGCGAAAGGTGGTTTGAAATACAGCACTGCAATATTTCCCCATCATTTCAATCAAATAAACCCTACTGGACTGTCTTGGCTTAGAGAAAGAGAATTGCTTTTAGATTATGTCAGAAAAAGAATGTCAGAAAGTTGTTGGCGATAAGGTTATTGAATTTTCACATGACTATTATAGATGGATAGATACTTGCTTGTTAAGTGTGCTCTGAATCTCTGAACACATCTACGTTGTCCGTATTTTCCAAAATACACACAGAAGTTCTCCTGTTTGTACATGGTGAGTGGTTCCCTGTGTAATCAGATTGTTGACTAGTTATGCCTCTATTGCAACATACAGTCTCTGAAGCATATTGAGTTTAGGCAACACTCAAGAGAATAGAAAAAGATAGAAAAATATAATGTTTTATATTCATTGTTAGTTTGACAGTGGTTTTATTAATGGAAAGATTATTAGATTTCAAATTTTGTTAGTGAAAATTTGTGATACTGTCTGTATTACAGATAGTAATAAAACCCCATGGTGTCTACAACAGTCCCTAAAGTAACTCTTTTAACATTACTGATTCTCAAAAATGCTGGAACTGGAGGTGGTTTGGAGAAGTGGAATACCTGAAGCTTTGTGTAGATTTATAATCTCTCTACCTGTCATCCTTGGTTTGTTCCACACTTACCTCTGAAAAAAACCCCACACTTTGCTTTCCCACAGATCTGATGGTTTGTTGTTTCCATGGTCTATTTATCCCTTGGAGCTATTTGCAAAAAAGGAACTTTGAAAAAGTACCTACTTGTAGACATGCTCAGTTCCTAAGTTAAAATATGACTGGGAATATGAGTAAGAAAATTATTTCCTTCCTTTTCCAGATGACTCAACATAAAGTTCTCTAAAGTGTATGGCACTAAGAAGTCAGTTGGAACCACAAACAAAAGTGTCTAATGGCCTCAAGTCTAATGGCAATGTAATTATTTCTTCAAAAGTGAATGCATAATTAGAAGTGAAAATTATTTTAAAAAGCTGAAAGACACAAATTCTTTAATTTACTTTGAGAAAATTTAATTTCAAACACGAGGCCTTTAAACATGTCAAATGTTGCAATCAAATCATATGCTGACTTTTGTTGTCAGGATAAAATTACAAATTTGTATTTTGTATCTGTTGCTATATTATCAAAAATGTCAGAATTGCGCTGTGTATACTGGTAACTCAAAGTGGGAAATTAAGTTAATTTGTTACCTATATTTTTAATATAGCTGTAACAGTTCATTTTTGACAAAATGGGAGAGTTTTGTTGCAAGTACCCACAGTCTTGTATGATACAGCCTAAATTTACAAGAGAAGGAAATATGAATGCTTATAGAATAATTAGAGTTGTAAGTTGAAATACTACCTAGTCTGACCACCCTGCAATAAGCAGAAACATCTTCAACTAGATCAGGTTGCTAAAAGCCCTGTCGAACCTGACCTTGAATATTTCCAGGGATGGTGCATCTACCACCTCTCTGGGCAACCTGTTCCAGTGTTTCACCACCCTCATTGTAAAAAATTTCTTCCTCATGTCTAGTCTAAATCCATTATCCTTTTATTTTAAGACCATTACCCCTTGTCCTATCACAACAGGCCCTGCTAAAATGTTTGTCCCCATCTTTCTTATAAGCCCCCTTCAAGTACTGAAAGGTTGCAATAAGGTCTCCCCAGAGCCTTCTCTTCTCCAGGCTGAACAACTCCAACTCTCTCAGCTTGTCCTCACAGGAGAGTTGTTCCAGCCCTGATCATTTTTGTGGCCCTCCTCTGGACCCGCTCCAAGAGGTCCATGTCTCTCCTGTAGTGAGGGCCCCAGATGCCAAAATATATGCCAAAAATTCTGGTTACTGTCATAAAACCAGCAAAGACCAAAATATTTCACTACCATGAGTCTGCTGCATGTTAGATAAGGTGCCATTTCATTATCTGCTTCCATTATTTAACACAAAATTAAATGTGGCCAAAAGAACTACAAACTCTACATTTCAAATAGTCATCTCTCACTAGCAGTTGCTTCATCTATAATTAGCAGGCTTCTAATCCAACATTGTTAATAGCTAGGTGTCAGATTATGTCAGACTAGGTAAATAGTTTTTTTGAGACATTGCAGCATAGTGAAAACCAGAAAATTTAACAAAGTTTTTTGTCACATTCCTTATTAAATACATATCCGAACATATGTATTATTAAGCAGTCATTTATTATTTACCTCATATTTTTCAGTACAATCATTTAAGTGTATATTACAGATAGAAAGATATTGTAGACTATAAAGGGTAGTTGATGCTTTATGTGGAAATTCTGAGATGATATTTTCGATTTTAATTTTGTATGTCATACCCATATATGGGTATGCAATGTCATTGTTTATTTACTTCTTCTAATACCCAGTAAAGTAATAGAAAGGCATTGCTGAAAATTTGCTTATAGCTATGTTATAAAATTATATGCATCAACTTAAATCACAATAATTGCAGTGTTTCTTTAAGTTCTTTTTGTCTTTTTAAAATTTTATCATGTGTATTAATAACATATTGCACTTCCTAATTATTTTGGATATCTACACCTACAATTGCAATTAAAAACATACTAGAGACTGTACCAGTAGAGATTCCTATAGGTAAGACTATCCTGCACTTTCCATTTACAGATCTCTTTTCAGTTACTTACAGTGTTGCCAAATACAATTTCCTCTCCCAGGTCTCTCACTCATGAGCCCTAATGGATTTAATTGCTGAAGGGATTGCAGTCCTTGCACACTACCTACCGTCTTTTAGCCTTGCGCTAAGGATGGCAGAAAGGAGAGTGTTTTCACTTTGGCTGCTGTTATTGACAGTGGGCACATTGCTTCACAGTGAAATCACTGTAAAATTGCACAATTATCTGCACCACCCACCTGGTCAGCTGAAGGATGGTAGCCTCCAACAGAGGGATGGAATAGGAAGGTGGTAAGGGAAGTGCAGTCTTGGAAATGTAGCTACAACAGTAAGGAGTCATGGTTCAGCACCTTCAAGCTGAATTAAAACCAAACCAAACAACAACAAAAGCTCATAGATACCTTCCTAAGAATAAAATACACACACAAAGCACCCATGCCAACATAAATAAATAATGCAGTTCTGATACAAGACTTCAGTGTTGTGCCCTTTGGAGTGAGGACTTAAAGTGCATTGTGGGGAGCATTATGATAATGTGATATGGATTTCCTGTTGAAAATCATATTGATTCAATAAGTGTCAGTTCACAAATTCTCTGATGAAAATTGCTATTGGTTCACAGTTAAAATCTTCAAGCTGACAATTAAAATTGGTTGGAATATTTCTAGGATTTCATCTATCCCAGTAGATAAGCAGATATTTCTATACAATTGATGTGACAAACAGCACTGATACCATTGTGGATAAAAAAATTGTTGATGTTTACATTTAAAGAAAATCTGTAATCTCATTTTAAAAAACTAACCTATTAAATAAAACTACACTGGTAATCTTTTCTAAGAAATGTAGCAGGGGAAATTATATAACCAATGTTTTATTCTTGAATGGCATTTGCCATTTTCTAGAGGTTCACAGTTCACATTTTATTTATGTAGTTTTTAGGTGTGATTTCCCAGGTGTTTATGAAGCAACATGGAAAACATTCTACCACAGAGCACATTAACTCCTACTTTGTTCAGTTGGGAATCTGAACTTTTAGAACCATATCAGTGGCCTCACTTGTTTCGAAAAACTAGTTGTAGCAGTTACTTACCATCACTGGGCTGAGTAAGCTGCTATGAGGAGGTATATGACAACCTACATGTACTATACATGTGCAGATGTAGTGCTCAGGGAGGTGCCTTAGTGGTAACTTGGCGGTTTTAGTTTACCAGTTGGACTTGATGATCTTAAAGGTCTCTTCCAACCAAAACAATTCTATGATTCTGTCTTTTTGCTGAAGCCGCATAATGGTATTAGTTCCAGCCTCCTCTTCCCTCCTACAATTCTGTGCTCAGTTTTGCAGTCCTAACTTGATCCCAGGCCCAGCTTTTTACCTCATTCCTTTCAACAGTGCTTACCCTAAATTTCATACGCCACACCTCTCTCTTCTCCTTTCTGCCACCATCCATGCCTCTTTTTTTCTGACATTTCCAACAAAGAACCACCTATTTTTCACTCTGCAGCCTGATTAAGCTAATTCCTGTTTTTTCACATTGCTGGATTTTCAGAAAATTGTAACTTGAAAAGTCTGGGAGTATTTGGTTAAAGGCAAATTCATACCATTAAAAATTATATTTATTTTAGCAATGTTAACAATTGCATACTTGTCATAGTTTCAATTTGCATTTCAACTGGAAAAGTATAAAAGTGTGTTACTAAAAATTAAGGATAGTAGTGTTGCCAATGATACAATGTATCACTTAAAGTAAATTACAATCAGATAATACACTGGAAAAATATGACGATCAGAATGGATAAATAATGATAGGAGTTTCTTGTGTGAGCTGGATTTGTTTCATGCAAGGTCTAACAGTGTAACAGAAGGTCTTGTTTTGTATTCAGAATTATTTGTGGATATTCCAATAAGCACAAGATTGTCAGGACCCCAGTACTTCATCCTTTCCACAGAAATACTTGGGAGTCAACTTCCCACTCTAATAGCAAAGCTGGAACCTTAATTAAATTGTGAGACCTGGTCACAGAGAGTGAAAATTGAAAGGCACAGATTATCTTCTAATGCCTTGTCTTTACTGTTGAGTAGAACTACCCCAAGCAGTAAGGACCAGGTTAAACTCCCCTTGGACAGTAAGAACAGAAAGGTATGTTATGGATGGTTCCATGAGGCAATCTGTGTGTGTGTTCTCAAATGTTCTTCTGAGACTGTTCTAGTACATCAAACCTGTTCCTGGAAAATAAGTACTTCCATTTAGGCAATCTCATTGCTCAGTGAATCGCTGATCTCTATTTTTTTACCCTCATGGTTCACTGGATTTCTATGAAAGTGTAAAGAAATGGGCAAATACGTGGGAGATAACAGAAAGTTTTAAGTCATCATTTTATGTTCACTTTAAAAAAGGAAAGTTACCATATTGGCCTACATGCTTCGAATGTTCTTGTCAGAATAGTTTTCTGTTCTATTTCTGTTTCTATTCTGTTCTAGAATCTGTTTTCATTTGATGCAGGGGTGTATGTGTGCATATCAATGGTCATATTGCAAAACCTACAGTACTGCCTTATCAGACTAACTTCATTATCTTAATATACGTGAAATGAGCTGGTGCTGCAAATTTTCTATCTATGCTATCTATAAAAAATACGTAATGTTTCAGAAATCTGTAAGGATGCAGACTAGAACTTTCATTTTACTGTACCATCATCTAGTAGACTTCTGCCATCGTCTACTATAATGTAGCAAATAAGGAATGTGTGGTAAAAGGGTAGAAGTCTAAATGAAGATTGCAAAGAAAAAAAAAGTATCTTGGAGTTCTTTTGTCTTTTTAAAAATCTGCTGTGTCTAAACCTTGTCCATGTCTCCAGGGTCTTCCAGTCATTCCTATCTACACGTGCATATGAGATCATGATTTTCATGAACGGCTCAAGAAGACATATTTGTTTTAGATGCAGATCTGGAACATTTCTGGAGTTCTTTTTCCATTTAGGCAATGCAAAGCTTAGTGATTTGATGACATTATGGTTTATTTACATTGTGATTTTAAGTGTTTTAGATTGGCTATTAGCCAAATGGAAGTTGTGTGTGTTTCAGTTTTGGACAGTGAGAATTAGGTATGTTGTAGGTATTTTTGGTGTTATGTTTTTAGCATATATAAAAACATAAAGAATGGATTTTAAGCTAAATACAAGAAGTATTAATAATGAAGAAACAAATAGTGAACTATTGACTGGATGCTCAGAAGATAGATGGCATTTAAGCCTTTTGCTCTGAGTGTTGAAATACATAAAGTACAGAAAAATATGCTGCCTCCTAAGGTACTTTTGACCTATGTGATGTCAATCGTTCTCTCTTCCATACAGATATGGCATGCATCTTTCCTTTCTTTTTCATTAAGCATGCTTATTTTATTGAAAATATTACTCCAACAGAAACCATTTCCAGACAGACACATGCTTACATGAATAATATCTCTGTAGTTATTATTGTAATTAGAGATATTATGAAAATGCTCAAGCATTGTTAGGTTATATATTCTTGATTTATGATGAATGCCTTGTGCTCTAGTAAGGTACTGCATTAATTCATGTATAGAACTGATTTATCTTCTTGATGAATTCAGACATAATCTCCTTTTTTTTCATTGCTCTTGCAAGAAGATTTTGTAGTGAGTTATTATCTATTACGAGTTAGATAGCATGGATAATGTAGGCTCTGAAGAATAGGGAAAAATATAAATAGACAGTAATGCTAGGGGATCAGATCAAGTCCAAGTAAGGCTTACCTCAGTTCTCTATATAGACAAGAAGAGTTCTCGGTGAAGAAGAAGCGTATTTCAAACTTGTTAAAAAAGTTATTACATATCAAACTGTATAAGTGGTTGTATCTAAATGCCAGCTTACTCTGCTTCTGAATTCCTGAATTGAAAAGAAAACCCAAAAAATGTTGAACTGCTGTAGACTTTCAAGCAAAAGTCTCAGAACTTACGAAGAACACTAGAGCTCTGAGTTTCTCAAGGTATTGAGACAAAACTTGATACCAGAGATTGGGCATTTAAAATACTTTAGAAGGGATTTGAAAAGTCGTTAGGACTCAAATCCTAAGGAGAGCATTAACTGATGGTGTTTCATTCACATACAAGTAAGGGAAGGGAGCAGCCTGGGATGTGCTGTCTTATGGAGAGCAAGCTAAGCTGCTTGCTACTAACGATTGCATTCCCGTGAAATTCATGTTCTCCAACACACGTTCTGCTTGAAGTCCTACTTTTGTGTAAAGCTTTGCTCTTTAAAAACTGTTTGAATGTATTATATTTATTAACATCTTATATC
>VXBO01006744.1:14432-26492 GCA_013400135.1 Rhinoptilus africanus
ACAAGGTGCTTTAAATTCACAATTATACTGCTAAAATACACATACAGAGAATGAGAATAGTTCCATTCCAAATACTTTTCCAGCTTAATTTAAGAAGAAATACAAATTCATTTAAAAATAGAAAAGGCTGTTGAGACATAATAGAACAATATGAGGAAACCTCCCTGGCACCAGCTTACTCATTCTAAGACTGCAAAGGGTCTAGAGAACCCAAGCATACATCCTGCATGTGGTTTTCCTTGGCATTATTTACTGCATTGAATGTTCCTGCCTGCTATATAATTCCTGGCCAGTTTTTGTGCAGAGCACTAAATGTCACAGTCACTCTAGTTGGTATTTACGATGCAGGATTTTGATGGAATTATTACAATTATAAAAGGCACAAAAAGCACAAGAAAGGGACATTTGCTCTGCAGCCTGAATATTGTTCTTCAGCCAGACAAAAGAGGAGGAATATCTAGTCCTCCTAAGTAGACTACCAGAAAATACAGCTCTTTCTCTGTGGAACCATTTGTAATGTCCATGTTACACATATTTCTATGCTGTGTAGTAAATCACTGGTCCAACCAATTTCAGCATGTTACTAAGGGGTTAACAGTACAGAATATTTTTAACAAATCTTCATACATCTAAAGATTTTCTCTCAAACCCTTCTTAGAATCCTCACTGTTAGGATGTCAATGAGAAAGTTGCCATTGGCCTCAGCAGGATCAGGTTTTACCTCAGATCTTTGAAGGGCAATTTAAGATATTATTTATTATCATAAAATCATAATTTGAAATCGCTAAGGCATTTTGCTGTAAAATTTCACTAATCTTGTACTATTCCACCATATTTATAACTAAAAGCATAGGGATCGTCAAGCTTCTGAGTCAAAGCAGAAGGCAGACAACAGCAAAACTGAACTTCAGGGGTTCACAACTCACAAACTCTGTGAAAAAACCTCTCTTCGATTAATGTCCCTTAATTTTTTTTTCCAGGGCTGCCTTGAAATGTCAGCTGTTCCCAAGTAAGGAAAAACACTTCTACACAAAATCTATGAGAAACTAAAAGGGCTTTTTCAGGCAACAGCACTGTACATGCCTTTTCCTACATAGCTGGTTGCAGCTGTCATTTCAAAACCTCACATTCTTGGGTGATTAGGTAACTACCTCCACGTCAGTTATTCTCTGTTCCAGTGTAAAGGTGACTTCCATGCAAAACAAGTCATCTACTCAGATTATTTTAAAAACAGAAGTGACTGCTTTCAGGGATTTTCGTATTTAATGTATGAAAAGAGAGTCTTAGTTTACTTATTTTAAAAGGTTTTTTTTCAAGTCAACTTTATCATAAATTGCTGTTATAATCTGAAGTGACTTCTTCTTACTCTTCAGATAATTGAACTTCAGGATTTATTTCATAAGCATACTTTTCCTGTTAATGAAGTTACTTCACAAAATGGGCATTTTTATTTCCATCTTTTTCTTGTCTTAGAGACAGCTTTTCAAAATTAATATAATGCACTCTATACAATTTACAAGATTTATGACATTTAATGTTGTTTCTGAATTTTTTATGCAAAAAAGTGCCATTTTCTCCAGAAAATTTGTATGGATATATTGAAGTCCTCCCGGTACAGTTAAGGTAATTACCTTAATAGAGATTTGTGTGTTTCCATTCAGGCCTTTCATTTCTATTCACCAAGCTCTCGTGTCCCACCTGAAGTTACTCTGCAGCTGTTTCATTTAATTGTTGGATACCTAACCCTTTCCTTGTGCTGAGTTTTAATACGTAATTCACTTTTAAAATTCACCCATCCATTTTGAAAAATAATTTCCATTTAAGAATGGTGGATAGACAATTACAAAGATTTCAACAGCAAGTATCTTGTCAACAATCGTTCCAGTTTTCTAACGAACAGATGCAGATGCCCACATATGCATATTTATTGTTATTTTGAAACTTCATACAACACGAAGTGCAAAATTAATCAGCACTGTTCTCTACAAGGCTGCAGTATTGCTGCAAAGTTCTGTAGAATTTCATTGTTCGTTATATGGCTAGGCAGCCTCAAGTTTCTTTCTAAAACTTCAGCTAAGAAAATCATTGTGCAAGAATCTCGGCTTTTATTTTTACAGCCCATTTGCAGCTTTTCTGGGGGAAACATGAAAACGCAATGCAGTGCCAGGCCAGTTTCGTATCTGCAGTTGCCTGCTGTAGCAGGCACAGGTAGCAGCGGGGATGGAGGGTGGGGAGGCAGCCCCCAAGGCTGGGGAGAAAGAGGACCAGCTGCCCGGGAAGCAGAGGCAGCTGCAACAGCAGCTCTCCTCTCCCTTCTCATGCAGCCGCACAGGGAGGTAGTGAGGCTGCACCCACTCACATGGCAGCGGCAGTTGGAGGATGGATCCACGCAGGCTGAGGGGTGACCCTTTTAAATAGCATCTTTGCTACTCCCAGCTCCTTGGTGGCAGCAGCCAGGGAAGCAAGTTCAAGTTTCTCAACTCAACTCACCACCTGGAACATATTACAGTCTTTGTCCTGGAATGACAAATCTCCTCTGAACTACTAAGAAGCCTCAAGCATCAACTAAACAGCAAATACGAAGTTGGGGGTTTTTTTGGGTTTTGTGTCTTTGTTTGGGGTTTTTTTGTAGTTGTTGTTGTTTTTTTTTTTTAATCTAACAAGTTTTAGATTTAACAAAGACAAATTTTGCATACCTTTTTTTTTAGTTTTTGATCCCTCAAGGTTGTTGTTGATTAAAATGTGTGAGGTTACCCCTGTGCCTGTACTCTTTTTACACAAAATGAAGGCACTGCTCTAAACTGCAGATGTAATTAGAGAAGCCCCTCTTCCCTCATCGCCTTTACTGTTCAAGTTTTCACCACCCACAAAATTGAAAAAAAAAAAAAGCTGAAAAGGGAACAGAAAACAAAGTAGCTACACAGTCTATATAAACTAAGCCTACAGCCATTTTGCCCTCTCTTATGTATTTCAACTAGGAAGATCTATCAATGGCTTCCCACAAACCTTCTCTTCCCAGCTTCTCTAGGAAATGGGACACCCAATTGAGTGTAATTTTTGCAACAAAAATTTTGCTCTGATGAACAGATTGCTAAAAATTTTATTGGGGTTAAATAAGTACATTAAAAACAGTACTTAGTCAGAATCGGTAAGAGACCTTCCACAGTATACATTTTCCTCTCAAAATGAGAGTATCAGGGCATGGCGAATTGCAAAGTCTCCTGAAGGAGAACTTAACAGACTGAGACTTCCTCCCTCTTTGAGGTCAGAAAAAATACTGCTATGTGAACCAATTACTTGCCTGTGATGCTAACCCCCTTCATAAATACTTCTGCCAAGCCTTCAATTCCAGCCACAGTGCCCTCATTTTTCAAATTCCCAGGCTCAGTTATTTATTCAGGACAGCTCATTTCAACAACTAAATGACTGGTAAAGTCAGACTACATTTAGCCGCTAGCATTCCTTGGATGTCTGACCTGTAGAAGTGCACAAAAATGTATTACAAAATGTACAAGTCTGGAGTGGGACTGCAGAGCCTATCTGCTGTGACAAGTTCTCTGTTGATGCCAGTTCAGGGGTCCTGTCAAAACTGGAAAGACATTTACCCCTTCTTTATGAGGTGAACAATAACACAGCAATAACAGCTTGTAAAACAACCAAAACATTTCAATAAAACTCTCACTAAAACCATCCAGTGAAATTTCAACCCAAAGAACTATTTTCCAGTTCTCTTCCGATTTCGTAGCTTGTAGGGCCATTTTCATACTCATCTCACTGCAGTTATGAGGCTATTCTTCAGTTACCTATTGCTGTGTTTTTCTATAAAAGACTTTTAAGTTTTTCTGATTCTGCTTTTCTTTTTTTTTAAATAATGTCACCCTTTCATGTAATTTTTTTCTTAACATATGCTTTTAAAGTAGATTTATCACAGTGAGGTTACACACTTCTGATGTAGTGTATATAGAACAATTAAGAAATCCCCCAACAGCACTGCTTAAAGTGACAGTGTTTTCAGAGTAACTGAAAAATTATACATGTAATGTAATTAAAAAGCTCATCTACACACACACATACGCACAGAGGAGCATGGAGCCTCAATGTCAGGAGGGGGAACCCTAGTAGCCCTGCCAGAGAAAGGGAGCCCTAGCCTGGGGAGCCCTCCCTGTGAGCCTCAGCCCCACGGGATGGGGGTGACACCCGCCATGGCGAGTCAATGGGAGATGGTCACCAGAGCACCTCACAACTGGGGGAGTACTGCCAGGGGGCATGATGGGACACCTTATGGGACACTGGGGAAGACCACTTTGGGACTGCATGGGACTTGCCATGGGATGTGCATGGGACTTACCATGGGATGTGCATGGGAGGAATCAAAGGTGGTGAAAGGAACAGATCAAGGTGGTTTGGAGAGGAACAAGCTTGGGAAAATAGAGAGATAAGGGGTTTAAAGGAGCTGGTCAGTTCCCTTGTCTGGCTGTGCCCTGCGCCAGGTCCCCACCATCTGTCCTGTCCTCTTACTAAACTGCACTTCTAACTCTTCCTGGGCGAGGGGCTCTCTGTTGTGTATGTGCCAGCAACTGGGGTCAGATGGCTTGTTCCTGTGTCCGTGGTGCCAGCAACTGGAGCAAGTCCAGGTATGGTCACCAATAAGCATCAACCCAGATGAGCCAATGAGTAGGTTGAGCAGCCTGGTAGCCACGTACTGGGAGTAAGGCAACCGGAGAAACCGGCTAACGGAGGGACCGGGGGTCCAGCCTATGGGGGTTGAAGGTTGACCAAGAGGCCCATTTGCATGTGTCTGAGTGTGAGGCAGCAGGGCGAGTTATGGGGTGGGCTGGGTGTCTAAGCCTGGTCATGAAGGGCTCCAAAGTGTGTGTGTTTGTGCTCACACAAATGAGGACACCAGCTACTGGATAAGTAGCTACTGGGGCATATGAGTTCGGCTCCTGGAGGGATTGGCAATGTATGTATGTCCCAATAATGGTCCTTCATCCTTATCAGACAGAGAGGGGAACAGGATGCGGACAGTGGTGCTGTTTGTTTGCCTGAATGCTGAGTGCTTCTGCCTGCGCTGATCTGTGTGGCCGTGACCACGTACGTGTGTTTTTCAGCATTGTGCACATGCGTCTGCCTATGGGGAAGGCACATTCATGCTGCAGAGTGGACCTGACAACATGGAGCTGCGGCAGCCTCACCTGTATCGGGCATGTATGAAACTACAAAATCCAAGATTATGTGCAAAATTATATGCATCGCTACACTATATGTAAACACCCCCTTAAAAAAATGCTACTTCCTCCCATAAAGTTTGAAGGAGAACTCAAAAGAGAAACTACTAGATGGTTTCAAGACCAAAAATCAATACACGAGAAGAATAGAAACCATTAGTGCAATCAGTGTTCATGTTGTTGGCAATTTTAGTATCCATGACTAACTTACTAAGTGTGAATTATTTACTCTTTTTTTTGGCTGATACTATAGAAGAAAGAAGAAAAAGGAATCTGCTGAATCAGATCTTTGGCGGATGCTTTCATCTGAGCTGTAGAGGAGTTTTCAGTAATTAATAGCCAGCTGCACATCCTGATATAATGCCAGATGGGTTCTGCGTCATTAAGCATTACTAAAACAAGTTACTCTTTCTCAGGTAATGGTCCAGGAAAATAAATCCTTGGAAAAGCAAAACAGTTTTCCCAAGCAAAAGCTGTATTTAAGGAGTAAAATGATGGTCATTATTTCATTCAGTTTTTAAAAAATAACTGCATAAAATGCTACTTTCTTGTGCAAATTAGTCATATATGGGAGTGACAAAATCTGTTACTCTTCTCCATTTATGTTTCAAAGGAAGTTCTTCTGAAAAAAACTGTCAGCACCATTGATAGTTAACATTCCTTGATATTTCTTTTAAGATGTTATTTTTCAGCTATTTATATCTTTGCCTAAAATTATCCATCCAGTCAGAAATTTTTGATGCTGGATATATATCCCAAGATAGTTCATTATTAGCATAGTAGTTTCATAGAATGAAATTCTGAGCTCACATGCAATAATGGTGTACCTAAACTCATGCACACCCTTCACAAATGATCTCCATAGGTACCTCCCTCAATTTTGGGGGTACCTAGCTCTGAATTTTGAAGATGGATTAGTAGGAATGCAGAGTATTCCCAACTGGAAAAGAAGCTGATTTGAACAGTATTTGGACTACGTTT
Organism: Rhinoptilus africanus; assembly: GCA_013400135.1. Taxonomy (NCBI): domain Eukaryota; kingdom Metazoa; phylum Chordata; class Aves; order Charadriiformes; family Glareolidae; genus Rhinoptilus; species Rhinoptilus africanus. Next base: position 20,642 of record VXBO01006744.1, read on the forward strand.
TATCCAGAAATACTGGATAATTAGTCTCTGGATACTTCAAATTACTTCACATGAGCAGACACTTCTTCATACCTCAAAACCCCATCTGTAGAATGGATCTAACAATATTTTGTCAGTGCTGTTACAGCACTTCCTTTAATCTTTGTAAAGCACCCAGATTCTACAGCAGGAAGAGCTGAGGGAATCTCATGAAGAAATAGGCCATTTTGAATCTGGTGCAGGTTTTTAATTATTTATTTTGAGAAAGAAGTGCAGGGCTGTCTACTGAACAAGAAATAATGGGCAACTGCCAAGGCAGTGAAGGAATAAGGTGTTCTGTGAAAGCTATAGTATGCCTTTGTGTATTTGGAATAAGTAGCTTGCACACGTAGGAACGTCAACTTTAAAGTCCTCATACGATGCAAGTCACCAGAATTGTAACATTTCCTAACTTTTGGATCCTTTGAAGCTTCTTGTTTTTAACATGATTACATTTGTTTTCACATACGTTCATAAACAACAGTTTTGCTTTTTGCTACAGAAGTGAATTTTATTTGGTGCTAAATTTATTCAAACAGCTGCATGCAAAATTATGCCTTAGTACATTCTGGAATCTTAAATGGGAGGAAACAGAGATTCTATTAGAAAGTATCTTTGCAACGACTCAGTTTGCATATGCATAACAACCTCATGAGACTGTAACTGGTTATTTCCACATCCCCCACTGTTATATTTTTTGAACACCTGAGATTTAAAAGGCAGTAAATTGGTCTGGTACAGCTAGGAAAGTATTTAAACACTTTTAAAGAGATGTAAATATTTTAACTCAGATTAATAACATGTCTCACTATATGGACGTACACAAAGTAAAGATGGACAATTGCTTGTCCTGACATTGCCTCTAAAAGTGCGTCAGAAAGCTTTTGTCTTTATATCTCTATTCCCACCCATAGCTGGGTCTGAAGGGAAATAAGACCAACCATAAATGTTTTCCTTATAGGGTAAATGACAAGACAGAAAAAAATTAACTGGGAAAATAAAATTTCTACTGTAAGAATACTTAAAATGGTAATAGAAAAAACCCCAAATCCCACTTATATTCATCTTTGCTATCAGTTATTACCATTCTATTCACATTTGAACATAAACAAAACACAAAGAATTACATGACATCCAGAAATTTTAAAAGTGTTTTTTCTCCAACTTTCTCAATGATTTGATCCCAAAGAGGGAAAATCAAGGTTACAGGATGACAGACAACTATTATCAGCCTCAAAGATGATTTCTTTTTTACGTATGACATAATCACTGTGTTAAAAAACAAGATCATAAGCAAGCTCTTCTTCAGTAAAAACTGGTAATATAAACCAACAGTACTCAGCATTCTCTCACTAAGTTTCACAAATCTAAATTTCAGTGAGTAACAAGTTGAGACAAAAATATTATTTAATATAACATAACCTGGTAAGATGTGCGTTCCATGCGAAAAGAGAGGTTTTTCTCCATACAGCAGGCTGTCTGTATTTGGGGATTCTTTGCCAAAGGATGTTGTAGATGAAAGCTTACATAGCTTCTAGAGGAGATTGGACAAAAACTTAGGAAATATTTGAGGTGAAAATAATTGGAGGCTGGGAAAGTATTTGTGGGAAGTATCATATTGCGCTTTCTCCTATGGACATTTGCTTACAGCCAGAATACCAGCCTAGAGGTACTCTTTAGTTTCTCCCATTACCTCCACTTCTATAGTGCTTTTACACTTGAGCATACACAATAAGCTTGAACTAAAAAAATTTTATCTGGAAAAAGATGACAGCTAGCATGGTCTAAAGAATTAGGAAGAAGTTCAGATCCAGGCCTCAGCCCTATTTTGCCCTCAGGGCAAAAGGAATTACTTTTTACTATGGTGGGGATTACTTCTTACTATGAATTTTAACTATGCCTGCCATGAAAACAAAAATCTTAATCTTGATTATAATCTTTACACTCAACTGTAATAGTAAAGAACAGGTAAGAAGTTTCTTAAACACTACAGGAGAAAATGCTTTTGGTCCTTCCATTTATCCCTTTCTAAATTTGGTAAACAGAAAGGACTGTTACTAATTACCTTGCCAAAATGAACTTTGATATTCTCACAGGAAACACAAATTATTCATTTACTATTAAAATAAAATGTCCTGGAAAATACAGAAATAAAATAAATAAATAGGGAAATAAGGAATAAATAAGGAAATAAAAAGAAATAAAATTTCAGCTTTTTAATTTAAGAAGTATTTTGAATAATAAGCCATTCATGTAAATATAAGAATGTATTTAAAATTGGACTGTTCCTGATGTTTCTCTAGAATAGTGTTCATTATACAAATGGGTCATTATTACACAAAATGACAGTAAGAACCTTAGAACTGCAGATCCAAATTCCAGAATTCTTAAGACAAGAGAAAAATATTTTCCAGCTTCTGGGAAATGGATGCTGCATGTTACACAATTATTTTTTTCTCCTCCCAAAAGTAACTTCTAATTCCTGCAAACGGAGGAAGGTATACATGCTATCATTTTCAAGAATGGGGAAAAAAAAAAAAGAGTGAAATTCCTGTAGTTTAAATAAGAATTAAAATATACATTTCCATTTAGGTTAGAAGCTGTCTTGTATCTTCCTAACCTCATTGCTGACAGACAGTCATAGAAAATCACTGTGTCCTCAGGGAAGATCTGGGCGATATTCAAACTTCAGATCTATAAGCTTCCCACATGAACTGTCACCGAAGACATGCTGCTGGCCTACAACATTTTGCGGTCCTTCCTAAATCTAGATCTAATGTGACTTGTGCAAAAGAATCATAGCCAAGGAGAACTGGTGTCAAACATATCAAGCAGGATGCGAAGAAAGAGGCAGAATTGAACAACGCTTTATCTTTCTGTATTTGAAAATTCTCTGTCTGTTCATTAGCCTTTGACACATACTCCTTCCTGCAAGACACCCTGTAAGGCTCAGTGCTTCACATCTGCTAATGTCATATTGCATATAGTGGTAGTATTCTCTGCTATAAAAAAGCAACAAAATTAAGATACTAGGTCGACATTATAGATATTTCACTATTTTCTCCAAAGGTTCTACATGAAAGAAGTAGGGTTTTTTTCAAAAACATACTTGTAATTATGTTGTTTCCATTTTTACATTATACTGTTTGAAAATGTTGGCAGATTCTTCTTTTTTTTAGTATTTTTTTCCAGTAATGAAGTAAAGATACAGCTAAATGTAACGTAAACTTAAGAACAGACACAGCTATAGTGTTCTGATGATTGACAAACAATCAGGATGCTTGATGGAGCATGGAAACATGAAAAGTTCTCTTTCAAGTATTGTGTCACATTATTTTTTTAATCCTTCCAACAGTCNCCTCTTATAATAGAATTATTAAGATTTAATCTATGAGATTAATAATTGTCTCTGAAAAGAATGTAAAAAACCAACGTACCTTAAGAACCCTGCTGAAACGCTGAATCACAGGGGAACAATTAATCCAGTAGTTTCAGAATGGTATCAGAGACTTTATTACTGAGAGCAAGCTACACTTTTAATAGGTATTATGAACAACATGTAATTTTAGGATATTTAATATCTTGTAAAAACACACTTTCAAAATTATTCAGTATGTTATTAAACAGACAAAGGTTTGATCTACAATAACCATCTTTTTATAGAGGACACTATCACCAGCGATAAGCACATTGTGGCTCTGATAAGTGTGAGCCTCACTCTTCCACCACACATGGCTGACTGAGTTGAATGCTGGGCCATGGGGTGTTTCGGGGTTTTTCCCTGCCGCAGCATAGCAGCTAAAGACTTTAGAGAATCCTTGAGAACACAGCAGCTCAGTGTCAACATGATACTCCTCCTATATAGGAAGGGTGTCACTTCCAGGCAAAAATGCTAATCTTATTCAGTGTAACACAATAAAATAAGCTGTTTAATACAGCATCTTTTGTTTCTTATTCCTAAAAGGCAAAACATTTATCCGCAGGAATATGTTTTGACATTGAAAAGCCTGCAAACAATCAACTAACTAATTCTGGGGGGATAGCTAAAACAGAATAATTCTAGAGTATTCCATTAAATAAAAAGCTATGCAGACACATTTTTCAAATTTGTAACCTAGAGTTGGGCACTTATATGTTAATAAATGGCTTGATTTTGACAGATATTTAGCAAGCTCAGCTCTCTTTGACTTATGTCCGTATTTTCTAAAATTAGAAATTGATTATTTAACTGGTTCCAAAAATCAATTTCTTGTGACAGCAAGTGAAGACTTAATGTAGTTTGGTTTTGCTCGTTTGGTTTTGTTTTTTTTTTAAANAATACTTTGCTACTTCTGAGACTCATAGGCCATCTCACTACCCCTCAAATTTTATGTTAATGTACATGGACATAGTGACACATAATGACATTCAATATATAGCTTTATCAACAAGAATTAGTATAAATTAGTATATGAAAACAGAGGCCAGAGTCTAANCACTTCCAGGCAAAAATGCTAATCTTATTCAGTGTAACACAATAAAATAAGCTGTTTAATACAGCATCTTTTGTTTCTTATTCCTAAAAGGCAAAACATTTATCCGCAGGAATATGTTTTGACATTGAAAAGCCTGCAAACAATCAACTAACTAATTCTGGGGGGATAGCTAAAACAGAATAATTCTAGAGTATTCCATTAAATAAAAAGCTATGCAGACACATTTTTCAAATTTGTAACCTAGAGTTGGGCACTTATATGTTAATAAATGGCTTGATTTTGACAGATATTTAGCAAGCTCAGCTCTCTTTGACTTATGTCCGTATTTTCTAAAATTAGAAATTGATTATTTAACTGGTTCCAAAAATCAATTTCTTGTGACAGCAAGTGAAGACTTAATGTAGTTTTGTTTTGCTCGTTTGGTTTTGTTTTTTTTTTAAAAGCCCAGAATTTTTGATTAAGCAAGGGAAGGTTAACATTTTGTAGGGTAGGGGAAGGTGGGGGATGTGGATTATTTTAAACTCCAGTTTTTTAACTAAGATTTTTCATTTAAACATGCTGATTTCATTAGATCACGTTTCAGTTAAGAAATAAATTGCAGTGAAAGGAAAAAGTGAGAGAACTGCACCCCACACATCCGTGGAAGAAGAGGCTAGTAATCCCAAAGCAACTAGTTTTCTTGAATGGATATTAAGGAATGTAAAATAAAGACTGCAGGGAAAGACGAAAACCACAGCCATTCTTCCTAATGTTCCCCAGTCTGTCTCAGTACGTTATTCTGTCTCCAGCAGTGACAGTGTTTGGAAAGGCATGACCATGTGTATCCAAGGCTGAGGATAAGGAATGACCGGCCCTTTCAGTGGCAACACATATTTGTATCACCTTAAAGAGAAAGAATTAAATGTCAAAGACCTGAATATTGTCTTGAACCCTGTAAGCAATTGTTCAAGAAAAAGAAGGGGGAAAGCAAATTGAAATGCTAACACTAGATAATGTTTAATCATTTTATAATTACAAAACAAAACTCATTTAAAAAATCTCAGTGTGAAGTATTGATTCTGAATCATGACTTAAAAAAATCACCAAACCGATTAGCTCACAATTTTCAAAGACACTCAAGTAGGCCATTTGAGAACTCTGACATAGGTTTCATTACTGCAATTAGAAATGAAAGGATATTTAAATTGTCAAACGATACTTCTGATAAAAGAAAAACCCCTCAACTACGCAGTGTGTTTTGCTCCTACAATTATAGCAATTTTTCATATACGTTTTGAGACAATTTCTCTCAATGGAAGTCTACCAGAGACAGAAACTATTTTTATGGTGCTTCTGCCAAGTTATTTCTTTACACTGGC
>VXBO01006746.1:5143-55463 GCA_013400135.1 Rhinoptilus africanus
TTACTCGGGGAAGTAGTACTTTTGCCAGGGAGTTTTAAAATTCCATTGGAGAGAAACCTTTTCAGGTTGCAGAAACAGTATGTTTAATTCTGGGATGTACTAAGCCAAATTCCATATGTAATTTACAGGAGGTTAATATTCCCCTCTACTTAGTGCTGGCAAGGCCTCAGCTGGTTTACTATGTCCTATTTGCACCACCTCACTTAACAAAAACAACACTACAAACCACACACAAACCCCTAAAAACAGTAAAAGGAGAGAGAGAAACTAGAGAAAACTCCGAGGAGAACAAGAATTACGTAAGAGTTAGAAAGCCTGCTCTATACAAAAAGGTCATACAAGGGAGAAGATCATGTCAAAAAACATGATAAATTTTTTATATGTAATAGGTCAATATAAAGAGGTTACTGACCATTTATTCATTATGGCTGCAATGAAGACAGGACAAGAAAAAAAAAAATCAGACATGGGCTATTTATATTGCAGGATAATTAAAACAAAATACCTGGAAGAGTTGTGGAATTTCCTTCACTGATCTGTTTAAGAAAAAGCCAGCATACCTACTGTAATTCTGTGTGTCTTTATCTTAAATTCAGTTGTCTGCTTAGGACCAAAGCTTGAATGAGAATGGATTATTTTTGTCAAGATCAAAAATGAGCTCTAAGAGAAACTGAGTCTTCTCTTGTAAATTCTGCACATACTGTGGGACTACACAGGGGATCTCAGTATCTAGTATTCTGAAAAGTATCACAAATTACATTAATTAAACACTGAAGTTACAAAAATAAGAGGGGATTTTGTGTCTCACAAAACAATTAGTAATCTTAAACAGTATTAGGAAAATAGTACTTGACATTCTAATTTACTTTTTTCTCTGGCTGAATTTACAAGTTACAGTCATTACTTCAGAAAGCTTACCTTGGCTACGTCTTCCTTTTTTGCCCATAGTGATCGCACAGCTTCATAAGTTTGATGGCTGGCAGAAAATAACTTTTTCCCTGTTACCTATTTTTTAAGAGACAAATGTAATTTAATGACAGCCTTAAAAATACCAAGATACACAGACCATTCAAATGAAATTTGCCTTATTTCTATGAGAACATGATTGACCCCATACTAAGACATTTCAATCATCTATTTTTCAAAAATCGAGTGCGTAGTTCTCTTACATCAAGCAAATCCTAAATAATGTTTAAATTGGTATTAGAAATACACAGGTGGCATTCACATGCTACATCCACCTACTCAAAATTAAATCAAAACAATGTTTTGGCAACGTTAGCACAACAGGCTGCAGCAGCAGTTTTAAAGGATCCAAACTTGTCTCACGATGTTGGAAATGACCAAAGACAGTAACACAAAAGGAAATAAACCCAAAGATGACCTGGCCCATGTTAGTAAGCAGGGGTTTGTTTTACAAATGCCCAAATCCTTCACTCTATTTTCCAAAAGTAATTTTATAATACTGCAGTAACTATGGAGTATCTTCACAAATGCTCTGTAGGAACAGAATACGTCACAGCTGCAACTACAAAAAACTATGCAAAAGGTGACACATGATGTAAAGTAGACAGGAATCAAGGATTTAGCTTCCTGAAATAGGTCATAACATACAGAGTAGCATTCCTATCTATTTCCCCATTTCCCAACCCTGACATTTAAGTCTTATGACAATAAGCCAAGAAATCCCACTGCCTCTTGAGAAATGTAATCCTCATTGATCTGCATAGAATAAAAACCCAACATATCGTATTAGCAATATAAGATTACCCAAAGATTTTAACCACAGTATAGGTCTTTGTACGTACTCTGGAAGTATAAAAATACAAAACAAAAACATCCCACTAAAATTAATAATAATAACAGCTGATTCATCATGATGGTAAGTTAGAGATTCAATAGTAGTTTTTTCAACCAGATTTCGAAATAATTTTACACAAATCTTTCTGTCAAAACTTAAATCTGACCATTCAACTAAAAGATTGGTAAGTCTTATAACCAAACACAACTAAACTAAATTTTCCTTTCTCATCAATTTAACAACATAAGTGCAGTTTTGAAACTATAAATACAAAGTTCGTCAAGGAACCATGAAGAATTCTTATGAAGCAGCATGTGCTTTTCTAAATAGGGAAAAACTGGAAAACTATAGAGAAGGAAGAAATATATAGACTTTATATCCTGCTTTTCAATTCGCTTTTTGTGTAGAAAAGTACTGTGTGCAAACAATTCTTGCATACAAAATATTAAATGTAATTCTGCCAAGGTTTATTCTAATCAGGTAGACAACTACAAGATGGCAGTAATTGCAAAACAAGGCATTCTAAGAGATGCAATTGTACAGTATCTCAAATTGCAGATATATCAAGTTCAGCAAGACTATATTTTTTATTTACTTTTATTTCAGCAAGACAAAATAAACTCAATTTATTTGAGAGATGAGAATTAAAAAATGAGAGACTGCATTTTTTATTTCTGTTATTTTATCGTTTATAGTTACACAATTGACACCTGTGATGCATTATATGTTTTAATGAAGATGCATGTGAATTCTCACTCCTAGTCCCGTGATGCTTAATTCAAGTGGAATAGATAAGCTATAACTAAATTAACTGTTAATTCTATATTAAAATTCAAGCGAACTTACCTTAGCAAATACCACTGACTGAGCTGGGTAACACACAGAAATTCCTAAAGTAGTAAGTCCCAATGGATAAGCAATTTTCTTAAATCTAGAATCTGTATAAAGCCAAGTATTTAAAACAATTAGACACTAATGAAATGTGAAGCTAAGTAGTTGTATCAATTAAATGCAATTGTTTAACCCCTAACCATTGTTCACACCAAACTTAACCACATAAAGGCTGGAGGAGAGAATACAGAGTGTGATAATATTTTAGTAGAGTCACGTTTGCAGGAGATAGTGATATTCTGAACATTGGTTTTTTGAATGAGAATTAATCCCAAACTAGATTTTCCAATATTGTGAAAAATTAGAAGAACATCTGTGTTATTTAGGAGCTGCTGTGGACAGAGACTGCAGCATTTGGAGCAGCCATGAGCGTGGAAACCGGCGCCCCTTTGTTAAACGTGAGAATGGCTGGGCCAGGCTCAGGTTCCTCTTTGTTGACAAGGAGCCCTGATGACAGATTCTCAAGCCCAAGTCCTTTTTGTAAATCCATCCACCAAAAAGTAACAGGGATACAAGAAGAACGGTTTCACTAATCTGCCAATACATTGATTATTCAGATAGACACACACTAGGTATTATAGATTGCCATTTTCTGAACAATGTTTTCTGGCAGGTTAAATATTATTCCTCTAGTACTTATCTTGAAAGGGGAGGCAGCTGTATCTATTAAATTACCCTTTTGGCTTCAAAGCTGCTGAAACCATGCCTTCTGATATGCATTCTCTTGTACCTGTTAGCCAAATGCCAACATTCTTTAGCATCTTTCCTCTAAGCTCCCTTTGTTTTCACTATATTCCGTAACCTTACCTGTTATAATTTGTCTCCAATTTCCTCCCATACATTGTTTCTGAAAATCAATAACGAAGAAACTCAAAACAAGTGTCCTACTTTGAATTTTCATTGATTACACCATTAAAAATGACTATATAATCCTGCTCTGTCTATTAGGCCTTAGCAAGCTTCAGAAAGAAGTATTTAATAATGTTCCTTAAATTTATCAGGAAGGATTTTTTAAGAAATACTAGTTACATAGGCTTTTGCCTATGTTTCAGAACTGAAAATCTTTTGATGTTAAAATTACTACGTGCCACATATTCAACACATCAATAATGAAAATAAGCAAAAAACCCTACCTTTTCTTGCCAGAACTATGCCGGCTAAGCCTGATAGTGTAATTACGCCAACTTTGGGAAGAAATTCTGGTGGTGGATTCTTCAAGTAAACATAAGCATCTTAGAAATAAAAAAAAAAAGAATAAAAAAAAGAAGCATAGCAATTCAATATTAATCCTTTTATTTTATTTTGCACTTCAAAAATAAAGACGGACTGTTTTGGGGTTTTGATATTTGTAATTTTACTTCCAAGACAATATTTTTTGTTAATGAATGCCTTATTTTCCAGGTGCACACTCTGCAGTCTGTGTTAGACAGAACCAGAATCACAGTCCTCAAAACACAGCAGCAAACTTAGATACTTTTTTGTGTTTAATAAAATGTTAGTCCTTAACAAAGGAAAAGCATAGTGTTAAGTTTTGATTTTACTGTGAGTTAATACAGATTAAATGAGTCATCATGTATTCTGGAATCTTCCAATATACTATTTTTAAGGAAAATAACAGTTATCTTTAATTTCTGATACTGAACTTGAATGCAAACACTCCTTGTAACTTGTGCTAGAATTAAGAAGCCATTTTTATAATTAAGACAGGTTGCGGAATTTCCATCCCTGCAGATGTTGAAGACCTGACTGGACAGAGATGTAAGTAGCATGCTTTGGCTCTGCTTTAAGCAGGTGACCGGACTAGATGATCTGTAGAGAGATCTATGGATCTATATTGATTCCAATTTCAATGATTCTGCAATACTAAGATTTTAAGAACATAGCTAAAATCAAAGGAATGAGAAATACCATTTAATTGGTCATTTCTCTCGTTTCAGAACAGAAACACCATATTTGCAGAAAGTATTCCGATGCATCCCCTTCCACCCTTTCCCTCTCCTCTTCCCTGTAGCTAGAATTTGCTGTTTCAGCCACCTTTCTAAGTCACAAGGAGAAACAACAGAAAATGCTCAATTCAAAAATACGTGACTTGCCTACCTTTTCCAAATTGAATTGAATCCATTATTCCATTTTTAACAAAGACAAAAGCACCCTACAAAAAAAACAAAACAAAACAAAACCTAATTATTTGCAAAAGTACATGTTTTCAGTACAGAGCTACTCGGTTGATACACAGGGCTCAGCACAATGAGACAAAGAAATATTATGTAACTTCAAAGAAAACAAACCAGATCAGTGAACTTCTACAGAGGCTGTGCTGAGACCTAGCCCCTTTTTGACTACTATATTTATATTTTTAAAGCTAAAATATTTTTTAAAGTCTCTTCTAATATAGTAAGATCCCTCTCAAAATTGACATCTCAAGAACAAAACAGTAGGGTGGGAAAACATCTGTATGCCAACTGTATAACATAAGAAAATGTAATCATAAAATACAATCTCCTCTTCCCTAGAGAGACTTCCCCAGTAAAACTGACTTTGTCTTTTAGTTTGTAAAGACGGTGCTCAGTTTCGCTAAAGATAAGCAGTATTGATTTGGCCTAACATGGGCGCTCAACTTCAAGGGAGTGTGCATTTCTCCCTTCAAACTGGTCAATTTATTTAATTACAAGGGGGTTTTTATCCAGAAAAAACCCTTCTACTAGCTTACTATTAGTATCATTATCCTCAGACTGCTCAACAAAGTGAGTAAATATGCTTTTTTTAGGAGATTAATGAAAAAGAATGTCATCTTGAGTTACTTCACCAACTTAATTTGTTTGCAGTAACACGGAATTTGTACCACCAGAGGCCACTGCTAGTCAATTTCAGAGACACTCAGGATGATTAAGGGCATGGAAAAGTTTGATACAGATTTATAACTAAATTATTTCAGTTATGCAGCCACTGACAAAATTTCCACAGGCCAGTGGAATCAAAATTTACAGAAAATACGTGAAGACATTTTGATTTCTTTGCCATTTTCAAATAACAGGGTCTGCTTTGTTTGTAACAGAAAAATACAAGCTTAAACTTTCACACTAACAGCAGCCAGGGTAAAGTTGTCATTTATCAGCAGTTAAGAGAATGGTGACAGCTATCACATTTCTTCTGTGCCTTGAATATTCAATAGCAGGGTTGTGAGGTCTTTTTGGTGACTAGTTATAATAGCTTGCTTTAACACTTACACTGGGTGCACTCAGTTTGTCTTTCCTAAAGTATCTAAATCAGGTCTTTTGACCTGCCCTTTGGAAATAGCTCGCCCTCTCCCTGTGGACTGTACCTGGAATTTCAGACTAAATGCTATCGAGTTCTGCTAGGAAGAACTTACCTACGTCACTCTTGCTGTAGAAGTTAACCAAGAGATATTTATGAAGCTGCCACTATGGGTTGGCCTAAACCCAGTTTAGCACTGACTGAAGGGGACCGCTTTATCTCACTGCCTTCCAATTTGGAAAACAGGGAGAACACACATGTTCCCCATTACAAGAACTGCACAGAAAAAATTGAGAGAGGAGTTCATTTTTGCATCTTAAATTATAGGTGTATGCTAATACAAGGAACTGCAAAAAAAACACTCTGGATTTTTTCAATGTTTCAATCGTGTTGTCAGGAATTGTAGGAAACCTTGGGTGCAGGTATTTCTTACCTTGCACCATCCAATATAGCGGCTGGCCGTCTGTCTTACTGAAGAAAATCGCTTCTGCAAGTGACCAGGCTGTTCTTCAATGTATTTTGATTTCAGAGGTGGTGAACAGTAAATTGGAAGCTGGAAAGAAAAGCGTAACTGTATTGCAGGGAGATAGTTTTGCACATGGATTATTATTTACACTGAATAGCGTTTTTCAAAACTGCAAATACTCAGTGTTCCCATTACAGCAAACAAAACCTCTATATCAAATTATGCTCTTTTATATTTACAAACTTAATTCACACAAGTGTGACTACAGGTTAATTCTTTAGAACTGAAAACTAAAAGTATTGTATAGGTTCTAGGAAGTAGAACTACTGAGCAGGCTAAAAATATCTTTTATTCAGAAAAAGTATGAGAGGAATAATTGGAAGGTGCATGCATGTATTACTAGAAATTGTACAACAGAAAAAGACTTATTATCAGTAAGTATTATACTATTTTACCTTTTCTGGCTTCTGTCTGGAAATAACGTAATAATGAAAACAAGGTAAAACTTTACTAACTTACTATTGTAACACTTGCTGTTTTATTTGTGCTATAGCAGTCAGTTATTTAGGAGGTAATTTTATTATCAGATATTACTTAGCTATGTATTTTATTTACTGGGTAATATAATTCAATGAAAAGAGATGGTATTCTGCAGATTATTCTAGTACTATTTTAAAGACTGACAAACAGTAAGATTCTTACCTGATTTGGCTTCACCAGCTGACCTTTTGACTCCTTTTCTGTTGCTGCATATACAGTAATACATGCAAATGGCAGACCAGAAGAAACAGCTGCCAGCTTTGCCACCTGGGACAGACAGATGGAAAAAGGGAGTCTTAATGCAGGAGTAAAAGTCTCACTCCAATAAAATCTGGATTTTACTAATGTGTTGTGCTTGATCAAATACGGGATTAAACAAGTCACTTTGAAAACCTTTTTAAAACAGTACCCCTTTTAGCAACTTCTTCTGTCTCATACAAAGATTTGCTCAAATTACAATGGCAAAGAAAAAAGCTAGAGGTTACTGACAACAACAGTTATGTCTAAAATACCAGGAAGAATTTTGTGTTCAAAGCCACATAGATGCTTTCATCATCCCTTAAGGTAAATCAAGTTCTAATATATTCAACACACAGGTACTCCATGTCAATGACTGACTCTTGTTTCAGCAAAAAGCAACCCATTTTTATTTACAGGAGTTCCCCAGGACATCAGCCAAAATGTCATCTCCTTTCCCATTCACAGAATGGTCCAGCTACTGCCTGTTTGGAATAACCGTGTGCCGACAATAAATGATAATACATAGCAATTACTGGAATTTAGAATCAGCTGCTTAACCTTTCAAATCACGTATGTTACAATGTAAATTACAGAAATACAGGTTTGGTCATGAGAGTTTGATGCCTACTTGGAACATTAATTTGGAAAAAAAGCACTGTATACTACAAAAGGTTAGACTCAAACTTAGCTTCATGTGAACATTTTTTAAATGATTGCCTTAAGATTCCAATCAGAGCTGTCATACCATAAATAAAAAATACCTTGCCAAAACATATTGAAGCATCTGCAACTTTGGTAATAATGGTTTCTTCTGTACCAGTAAAAACTCTTCTGTTCTATTCTTCACCTGAAGCATTTTTGAAACTTTAAAAATGTGAAAACAAGTATGGAAAACTTTCCTAGGATCTGCATAGAGGTGATGGTGGTAGAGGGTCAGAAAAATAGAAAAGTAGGGAAAAAACCAACTTGATTTTGGGAAATACCTTAAATCCCTAGTATAAAACTCTACTATATTCTCATTGTTATCTCAGCTTCCAATTGAAAATATCCTGTCAAAGGAGTGGGATTTACTCCATAGCATTTAGTGGTAATAACGAAAGCACAATGAAAATGAAGAAATGCAGAAGCCATCACCCTGAATTAGCTCAGGTTCATGAGATGTCAATCACGTGCAGATTAAACTATTCAAGACAGCAAAACACCATCACTTCTGAAGCAAACAGTGTGACCATCATAGCAAAACTTTCAGATGGTACAATCACAGTGAAACACAAAGCCATAGGAGAACAAAGGAGTTGAGGTGCAATGCCAGAGCTGAAACTCATAGGACAAAGCTAAAAATTATTCTTCAGTTGCATTTTTTGGCATGGGGGCTGAGGGGCAGACGGGTTATTTAAGGTTTCTCTACAGTAAAGGTCTTAATATACAGTATTCCTGCCCTGAACACACAGCCAATGTGTCCCTCCCCACTCCTTGGAGCACAAAACCTTCTTGTCAGCATAATTATCACATCACCCTAAATGTCTGCCAGTGGCTACTACTTATTTCGTGCTTTTCTTCAATACAGAAGTGGCAGGAAAATGTCTATCACTGAGCTCATTTTGCTTCAAGAAACAGAACCCCACCACTTTTTCTCTTCAGGCCAGGTAAATGTTACGAAATTTTTCAAATACACCTCTGTGAGCTGGAAGCGTCAAAAAACCCCACCACTCCAGCGCAGCTGTGCTAGCAAATCTCAGCTGGCAAAGCCAGCTCTGTAGACACAACCATGTTGACCATCATGTGCTGTTCTCTTAATTTACACTAGTGACACCCCAAAGTACTTTCCCTTTGCAGATGAAGTCTAACAGCCCAGGGGGCACTGACAGAGAACTGCCAGACATGGTTGCTGGATGAAAGCTATGGGCACTAGTGTGCCAGGAGTCCCAGCCAGGGGAGATGGGGACACCACGACGGCCGAGATGGAGCGAGCTCCTCTCCCCCGAGGGCTAGCAGGCCAGGCAGCCACTTGAAGGCAGGAGATGTGATACTAGAACTAGACGATCTTTAAGATCCCTTCCAGCCTAAACTGTTCTATGATTCCTCCCGTTTCCTCCCCAGGGAGGGAGGGAGGCAGGGTCTACAGGCACCATCCGTGCACACAGGCGTAGGAGCAGACACTGCAAGGTAAGCCAACAACACGCCTGGATTTGCAGTGGGACAGAGGGGGAGATACCAGAAATCATCAAAATATGAACCAATTAACACACTAACTGTCCTTCTGATAATGTTGGTTAGAGCAAAACACCAGTCTGAGCTACAGAGGATTACCTGTAAGGGACATCCATCCTCAAAGAAAAGTCTGTGGTTTTAAAGCATTATTAAAGGAAACTGTTTAAAAAGTATCCTAATTCAGATTGCTTATTTCAGTACATGCTGGTACCAAGACGACACAGCAATATTCAGTAGACACTAGAAGAAAAATAAAATTTAGAAGTAAGAAACCATGAAAAACTTACATTGTCGTGGTTTAGGCTGGGCTGGCCAAATTTGATTAATTTGGTTTAGAAATTCACAATGGAGTTTACTGTGCTAGATATAAAAGAGAAAGCTGAATTGTAAATGAGGAAAGTAGTCCAATTCCTGACTGACAGCAATTGCTTTACTTTTGGATGCCTGAAGACAAATGCATAAATGTCTAAAAATCCAAGTGAACAGCTGTACTATCTAACATTTACGCTGGCGCAATTATTCCAAGAAAGTTTCACTCTTTCCTACTGAAATCACAAAGAAGAGCAACGTCACCTTGTCTACCCTAAGAGGCTGCATTGAGCTGTTTCTCCTCTTTATCTAACGACTAGGTATATTTAAAAGACCTCAGTTAGCCAAGTTGTTTCTATTAATTTATTAAAATGACTTCATTAAAAATTACTTCAAAGGATACTATGTATTAAACAAGGAAAATCACATATTGCTTAGCTACAGAAACCGAAACATATTTTACCTGTGAAATCTTCTAAAAGAAGTTATTATAAATTAAGAAATGGCAGAATCACAGAGTTATATCAAAGACTAGAAAAGAAGTAGAGCGAAAAACAACCTTGAGCTGGAAAAAATCCTGGAATTGCTGGTCATGTGTGGTCAAGAATGACTCCAGAACATCAGTCAATAACAGATTCAAAACAAACAAAAAAATCTTCTCTTTAATGAATTCAGGAAATATTTTAATTTACTGTTTTATTTTTTTAATTGAAAGAGTTTAGTTCAACATCTGCTCTGCATTTCACTACTAGTTCTGTGTTTATGTGAATTAATGCTCTGACCCTAAGCCCTACGAAACTAAGAAAAGAAAATCACCCAGTCCCTAATGACAGCAGATGTAAATGCCAGCAGTGACAAAAGCCATGAGCCCTGATGACATCTTCTGCAGATGGATTCTATATGAGCGCAGAGCTAAACATCACCAGAATTACAGATACTAGAAATTACCAGCCCCAATGCTCTGGACGGGGAAAGGTCAATAGTAGGAGTCAGAAGGTTTCCTGCAACACCACTGCCATGCTACTGACACTGCCATCACGCTGCAACACGTAGCAACGGTACGCTGGTTTTATCCCAGGCACAGAAAGCACACCGGTCGTTTCAAAGCACTAAACAGCGCAGACTAACACACACGGCATTATTTTTGATGAGAAGACTGAATAGCAATTATTTGCTGAAGAAATTTATTATATGCTCTCTAGTAGAAAATTGCTACAGCTATGCCTTTTAATAGTAGGTCTAGAGTAAAAATAATCAAAATATAATAATAAAACTGCCAAATGTACCTGGATAATTTTGGCTTTAGGTCTTTGCATTTCAAACAATCTACTTCAAAGTGTTAGAATCTTATGAAAGATGAAAAATACAGATTCTACACAAAAAAAAAGTTAAAAAGCTACATCAGTACAAAGAATTCGCTATCTTCAACTTAAAAGATGCAGAATACAAACTAAAGAATAAACCCATGTATTTAATTTATGCAAATCTCCAAGACATTAAGTATTGTTTCCCAATGAAACCGCAAATTCTGTATACTTGCTTCAAGAATTGGAGCACAAATAAGGAAACCTGCTCTGAAGGTAGGAATAAGCCTCAAACAAGACCAGATAATCAAAGGAGTACACTATATGCAAAAATCTAATGCATGTATATATTAATACAGGCACCTTGTCTATCACAAAACCAGAACCACCTAGCCAGATCAAAGTAAGATTCAAATTTTAGCAGCTATTGCATGTCGTATTTTCAGTGGGAAGCTACTATTCAAAGAATAAGAAGCACAGGTTTATGGTTTTATCCTACCACAGGTAGAACAGAAAACTGTTTCACATCCTTTTGATTTATTTTTCCTAGAAGTTACGTGAGACATGATGATTGTCAGAAGCTTCTAAACCGAAACCAATTATTTTAATTTGGATATGTGTTTATTTATAAATCTCTAATGACAACTACAAAAAAAAAATGCACACGAGTGGAACAGAACATCCTTCCATTTTAACTCGTCAACACTCCACAGATTGGTTTTTAACCTTTGTCTGCCAGATGGTAACCCACGGAGATTGAAAACTTAAGAATAAAACTCTATTGATTTTTCATAGTAAATAATAAACAACCCACATAAAGTTACCTCACTTCACCAAAGGCATTGAATCATTCAGATTTATGTACTAAACTATACTACTTCAAGATCACCTAGGCATACAGCAAAGCCAAATACACTTTCTTCTTTCAGGTACTTATCTCATAACAAACTAAGGTAAATTGCTTCATTTTCATTCCTTTGGCTGTCCTCATTTGCATCATCTGTTTCTTTGCAGATACACGCACATTTTAAATGCTTTGCAAAAGTAAATGTGAAGATTCATGTGAAAGCAACCTACTTGTCAGGCTGACTACGGAAACTGAAAAACCTGCCTAAATATTTAAGTGAAAGCCTGGCTCTTAACAGGCACATTTTTCCCTGTTTAAAGACACTCTTATGTCTACAATGAAAGATATTTTAGATACTTGTTACTCTATGAGTTTCTAACCGCACAATTTTAACATCCGTGTTTTAGTGATGGTGTACCACTACTACACTTTGCAATGCCAGTACAAACCAGCCTTTTGATGCTTCACCTCTCCCCTAAGGAGTGCAAGGCACTTCAGGGGCTGTAAACTGATGGAGACCAACCATAACAGAAACACTTATTTTATTCCCTGCTGTACAATGTAACCACTATCTCAACTTCTGCACTGGGGAAATCGACACCGAGGCCTCTTTCCTTCCTGCTCCTTCTTCACGGGACCCCTCGGTGACGGGGATGTCCCCGCTCCCAGAAACCGCCATCTCCCCACGGCCCCCGCGGGAGCAGAGAAGTTGTGGGGCCAACGCGAGCCGGGCCCTGGGGCCCCCAACGGGCACGGCGGGTCCCCCCCCGCCTCCCTCAGCCCTCAGCGACGCCCCGGCCGGAGCAGCCGCCNGCCGCCGCGGGGGACGGGGCGGGTGTCCCCTCAGCAGCGGGGCAGCCGCACAGCAGCGGGAGGCGCAGCGGAGGGCTGGGCGCGGTGAAAGCCGCTAAAAAACCGCGGGACGCCGCGCTCGGCTGCCGTTCGTTCACCCGGCGGCTGTGGCGGCCTGGTCGGGGACGGCGGGCGCGGGGGCTGTGGCCGAGCCCTCAGCCCTGCCGTCAGCCCGCGCCGCTCGGCGCCTTCCGTCTCCTTCCTCTTGCCCCCTAGAAGATGTTCCCCCCCAGCGTCTGCTCCAGAGTACCAGGTCACTAATTGTGTTCCGGGCAGGAAAGCGCACATCCCAAACGTCGCCGTTTTAAAACAGAGAAAAGCCCGGGTGAACCGCGTTGGCTGTGAGGAAGGAAACGGCGACAGCAGTTTTCTGAGGGCTGTTGGTGTGAAGCAGCCACAGCCCGAGCTGTTGGAATGGCGCGGGCCCGTCCGTGGGAAAGGGCAGCTATAGCCACGGCTATAAACTCTCCATAGATGGCTCCAAACTCTCTATAAATGGCTACAAACTCTCTCTCTGCCCAGTTCAAATACAGAACTGGCGCTTGGCTGTGATTGCTCTTAATCACAGGTATTAGAGAACACAGGAGCACAAAATTTAAGTGCAGATAATTTGTTTATTGAAGTCCAAATTTACAACTCAAGTTTACAACTTTTTTTTTTCTTTTTTTCCCCAAAACAAAAGCTTTGTTTGAATTTAGGAAGAATAAATGTTCTTTTTCATAATGTACAGACTATATCTCTTAAATAAGTTAATATCTTTGAAAAAAGAGCAATATGTTCCTTTTTTAATGTTGCAGTGCAACTTACAACTTACACGTCTGTGCAATGTACCATGAGGTATATGCCCAGTGAGCAACACACAGTGAAGTTTTCCATTCATAAATTTTCATTGTAGACACACAAAAAGTTAACAAGATAATCTGTGATAGAAAAAACGCAGCCGGTTACAGTAATTCACACAGAACTCATCTGAAAAGAGGGAGAAAAGAAACCTAATGTTCATTGCCTATATAAACTATCGGATCATCTCTCAACATAGACAAGTATAAAATTAAAAATACTGTTGTGAAACTGAAGAAATACTGTATTATCCAGGGGTTGAAACCTAGTTTTACCTGTATCAGTCCAGAGCAGTTAGTTTTCTCTCTCTGTAGCATCCACGAGCTGAGGGACTTTACTACGGTATCGGTAGAGCATCTGCTCGTAAAAGCGCGTAAGCAAGATGGTGATTTCTATAGAAAAGTTGCAGAATGCTCATAAACTGTGATACAACTCAGACATCTTCCCTGGCATAGACAGGTGGTTTACCATTACCTCTCAGTTCATCTCCCAGCTGATTAGAAAAACAAGGCTGAAAGAAGGAAGATTAATAGTATTTGAAGCTTTCACACTTCAGACTTTTCAAGATGGCTCTAAAATACTTATTTTTATAACGACAGAAAACATATTTATTTTAGAAATAATAATCCACAACATAACTTTGTGATAAATAACAGTTCTGCCTCTAATACGTATATACATACTGCTTGTAAACAAAAAATGCCCACAGGTCATGGAGTCTCCATGATTTTTATCCAAGGCGCTATAGATTTTTTTTGTTCTTGAAAACAGTCCTAGTGAAAGTTTGGTTTATAACCTCCTATTGCTACAGAAACAGTAAGAATGTTTATATTTACAAAGAAACAAAGACCATGGAGACCCCATAGCATTATTTGCTAAAGATTTTAAGTTAGCGGGGTTTTCAAAATACACGTTGTCAGCATGTTCAGATTTAATTAACAGTACAGGTTGAACACCAGCAGTACCATACTCTAGTGCTTTGGTATTTCAACCCCTGAATATACAAAGACATTACTACAGCCTACTTCACAGTTTAATGCAAGTAAAGTGCAAGCCATAGTACAAGGGTGTCATACATTTTCATACATGTAAGCATTATCTAAAAAAGGCTCTCTATACAAGTTTTATTAGCTACTTTAGTAAACTAGACAGAAGTCACCTATGGCCCAGCAAGTAATGGTCTTACAAGGATATTTTTCTCTGTAATACAGTATGTGTCAAATGTAAAAAGTTTATTACTACTAGTGCATTTGTCTTATATCCTAACCTGTTTTCAGATTTTTCGGCTGAAATCCTTGTTTCTCAGTAAAACAGAAGTCTTAACTGGTAACAGGGTCTTACTGGTATTTTGGCCAGTGAACATGGTTTGTTCAGGCGTATTTGTTTCATGGTTGCTAGTGAAAAAAATGCAATAGAGTTAATATGTATAATGTGGCATCCTTATTTAATCTGCAGCATTCAGACAGATGCATTTACAGTTAGTAAAAAGATCTGTATTGATACCCTCGCCAATGCCTGAGAATGAACAATATTCTAGAAATGTGAGGACAGAAGCTAGAGGGCCTAGCTGGTCAAACAACAGTTTGTTGACATATTTTATCATTTTTACAACATTGCTTTCTTTCAAATACTGTTCATACAGTGGCATTAATGCATATAGCAAAGTCTTTAATTGTCACTTTTAACTGTATGTGCTTGACAAAAATAAAGATATATCTGTCTGGCCCGCCTTAAGAATGAGTATGGTTCTTTTCCTGAACATAATGACAGACAGTATATGTCTGAATTTTTGTAATACTTTTATTAAGAGTAGGTCCCAGCAGTATATCAGCTATCTTAAAAACCGATAAGAGCTTAAACAATATTATTTGTAATCCTCCTTCTGAACGTGGAAGTGTGTTATACCCGTAAAACATAGGAACTAAGCTTAAAAAGAATGCTTCATCTTATTAGTTATATCAAGAATGAAGAGTTGCCATTGCCGTTGGCAATGAAGAGTTTCCACTGGCAAATGGAACTGATCAGAATTACAACACTATGCTTGTATGCAATGGCAGTAAAGAAAATAATTTTAAAAATAAACTAAGAAAATAGAATTTACTAGTTTCTGTTTAAATAACAATGCATTTTCTATTCATCAGCTGATATGGCTCAGGTTTGATTTCCAGGTGAACGCCCACTGAGAGCCTCAGCCACCTGGTGCGAGTTCGTCTGGGATAAGAGGAGAGGGGAACCCATCCCCACAGTAGCTTGCCCAAAAAAGCTACTCTGAACCTTAGCTTTAATGAGGGAAGCATTCTAGAAGAAAAAGAACTTTTTATTATTTAATATAAACTAATATTGCTTCTTCAGTCTTTCCTGTTATTACCCATTTTTTGTACAAATGGTAAACAAACATAAACATCATTTGGCAATGGGGAAGATGGCGTATTGTCTCTAATGAGATTTTAAGCCCAGTGTCTAAGGCATGTGGTATGTGGAAAATCTACAAACCTACACTCCATGCGAAAAGGCATTGCTATAACCTGTGCCCTTCTGCCTTCCCTGGAAATGCACCATTTCCCTATCGGGAAAACTAAAGCGAAACTGAAAATCCTTTATGAGACCAAGTTACCACTCAGTTCTCTAATATTACGCTGCAGGAACTCGGGTGTCCTGCAAATGGTATTTTCAGGATGAGGCCCAGTAATATGAACAGAGCTGTGCTCTCTTAAGGAATCTCCCCAGGCCTGGGTCCAGAGACAGTAGTCAGGGTCTCCGTAGAGACACAAGGTTCGCTTATGAGAACACATGTAGTGTTTGAACTGTGGATAAAACTGTCTGGTAGGCATCCTTTGTATGACAGTTTTGGGGGCAGCTGGCAGGCACTGCAGGCAGGGCTTAAGTTTTGTGCTGCGTCTTGCCTTAGCCAAGAAGCGCTTTGTCCCCAGTTGCACGAAGAGTTTGTCCAAACCGCTGGTAAAATACCACAAAATAGCTCTGCCTGGCAGAGTTGTCCCGTCTCAAGGGGCCAACAGCCAAGGTTTCCCAGGATGTTAACAGCACCCAGATTTATCACCTTGGTCATAAGTACCACTAGTTTTTTGCAGAAAAGGATGCTTTTATTAAGTTGGAAGACAAGTAAGACTACATGCTGAAAGACTATAGGGAATAAGTTATGTGATGGGCTTAGGTCTGATCTGTATTACTTGAGACAAAAATAAGAGCTACAAGAATTTTCTTTGTTCTCCTCAGATTTGTCTTAAGTTAAACAATTTCTACCAGATTATTTATTTTTCTTCCTGAAGTGTATTAACATTCAAAGTGAAATACTCTAAGGTAGAATTCTGCAATTCTTGATGAGGTTGAGCACTTCCCAATGCCTCTGAGAAGTAACCCCTTCAAAAGTGCCTTCACAAAACCTTGGATCAGAGGGCGAGTATTTTGGCCTGGAAATCTATTTCTGTATTAAAAGACAGCAGTTTGGGTCTGAATATTAACTGACTTATATTCAGAATTCCCTGCTTGGCAAAGATGGAAAATCTCATCCACTAAAATCTTCTAGTAGCAACTGATCAGTCCTTCCTTACGGTGCTAAAGCAGTTCAAGAAGTGCTCACGACGTGCTTGAGCAAGCAGAACTGTACCAGAAGCTGATGACAGAGCAGGGTGGGTTTTGCCAGTGAAGCGAAGCAGCTGCCTGTGCTGTGGGGGGCAGAGGCGCCCTGAACAATCCCACACAGGCTGATCGCTGTGAGGGCAGGCACAACCCTACTCGTGCTGTCACAGTGTGGGCCCAGGATTTCTGCATTACTTGTATTAAAGAATGTGGACATACAGACTGGTGAGAACCTCCTCCGAGTCTTTTTCATATTTAATTAGAATAAGATCAGGAAAGTTTTCACTGAAATTAATGAAACTAAGAAACTCAGTTTTCTGTAACAAGCCAGTAACAAAAAGACTAAGCTTGTGGAGTCACAGAGAAAGTCTGCTGGCTGAGGGACATTTTACCTGCAGGAATTATGAATGAAGACACTAACTTTAATAATATCTGGAAAAATAAAACACATCCAAACAATCTCTTTGTGTAGTTGTGTACGGTAAGAACCAAGTTTTATCTAAGCATCCAGGCATCTAATCAAGTTAGTTAATAAATGTATTGTACTGGTGCTCTTTATTTCCCATGATGAACTCAATGGCAAAGAATTTTTTCTTGTTCTCATTTAAAAATATGTGATCAAAACTACTGTAATAATTTCAGCTGCATCATACTGTATGTTTAAGTACCTTTTGGCCCAATAGAATTTGATGTATTCTAATACGTAAGCAGGATTTGGTGCATGGATTTTTAAATACAATATCTGTATTGCACTTTGCATTCCAGTTATTTCAAAGATCGTGAAAATCCAAATAATTGTGCTACGGTGACTTTGTACATTCCTTCCTATAGTATAGCTAGGTTAGAACCTGCATCCAGAAAGAAGAAACTAGTGGTGGGGAGGGAAGGGCTGTAGCACGGAGTTGAGTACACATGCAAAAAGTATAACAAAATTCTTGTGAAATGACTTTCAAATGCCAGCTGATGTTTGTGAATGAATAAAGTCTTCGTATTGCTTAATTTAACAATTAGAGTTTGCTTACTGTAAGGCATAAGCAATGCTAGATAAATCTTTCAAACTTTTCTCCCAGTTAATCATAACCCCATTATAGGAAATGTCTCCAGTGTATCTCAGTTCACCTTATGAATCTCTTGGATAATTTATCTTGACTATTCAGTGCAAATCATGTTTGATGAGAACTGTTCTCCGAGAGCAGAACAGACACGCATGACACTGAGAATTTCAGAAGAGGTGGAAAAAAGGTGCTCAGTGGACAATTGTAATTTCTGTCTTGAATTATAGTACAGTGCCATTTGAAATCCTTTTTGAAAGCTATTTTAAAATTATATAGATCTTTTTATTATGAAAACACAAACTATCTTTTGGGTTTGAAACAAAAGGTGTATTTAAATTTCTTTATGAATATATATTCATATGCCTATGAATATTTAACCAATTCTGTGACTGTCTATCCCTGCTTGCACATACAGTAGGGACTGGTTTCTAAATGGTGTCGTAATTTACCCTGTTGTTTGCTCCACTGCGTAATATTTCTCCTACATTATATGAAGGATAGTATTAAAAAATAGCGGACTATAGAACCTTTAGAGGTACGATATGAAAAAAATCTAGGCAAATTCTCTTTATTAATGCTTCAGTTGTCCAGTAACCACCATGTGGTTAGTAAATACATTTCAATCCATTTCTACGTTTTGCATGAATACTGCAACTCCAGTACTGGTGAAACCTGTGGTGGCAAATCGTTGTTCTCTATTTTTTATTACCTCAGGTGCTTAGACAGAGGGTGAAGTGCATGTTTAATATTCAAGCAAAACACTCACAACGTGATTCTGGTCCTCCGAAGTCACTGAAGTTTTGCTCTTTCCTTTGGAAATTTTACAGAATTTTACAATGGGAATATGATTAAGCTCCAGCGCATCCGTTTCAGGAGCCATTGTCTTCAGTGATTCTTAGTTAGAGTTGATTACTTTGTTGAAGCAGGCCAAACATGCCTTCATGTTGTATGTCTATCCAAATGTTGATATGCGATTGTTGCAATGATGCTGTCTCTCAATTGCCTGTGTGATGCAAAGAGCTCAAACCAGCTGTCAGTAATACTTCTCTACTAATAACATCTTATATTGGTCTAGACTCTTATTTGTTTAATCACTTCATTTCCTGTGGTTCAAATAAATGCCAGTGCAAATGAGAGTAAAAAACAAATCTGAATTGTGTTTCTTCAGCTGCTACATTTGGTTTACATGGCAAGGTTTCGGTAGCAGGGGGCCTGCAGCGGTGGCAGAGGCTGAGCTAAACGAACAGCATACCTTCACCCCGTTCTGGCTTTGGGAATCATTCAGTCTCCTCCTGACACTAGGACCTCATTGAGATAACTTTTTTTCCCTATGTTATATTGAACTGTATGAATTTTACAGTTCTTGATGTATGAGAGATGACTAGGTTTACCTTGTGAAAAAATTATCAGTGAATATCTGTGCTTACGTGAAATGACATCAGCTGTATTCACATACCCTTTGTTCTGCTTTCTAGAAATATTCTAGCAAGCAGAGACAAAGAAAATTGTCAATGGGTGTTTGAAATTTATATTCACTACCATTCAGAGCAATCTTTTTTTTTTTTTTTTCCCCAAGGATACAAGTATTTTCTCCAAAATCTGATTCTTAGAAATCATTCTCATCCAGGCAAGGAAGTGAAATACACTGTGTGACTTGTGTGTCTTCCCAAACCAATCAGTACAGATTGGTTCTCAAATGTTGTATTGAATACCTTCACCCACTTGCTAATGTACTACTAACAGTTAAAAATTATTGCCAGAGATTATATAATTTTCAATAATATACTCAGCTCTCGATGTCAGTCTGCTACAGAATTTAATTGATTAGTTCAGGACTTTTTTCAAGTTAATTCTCATCCTTGAAGCATCAGAGCTTTTTGAATTTTGTGACTCACAGTCATGCGTCACTTAAATTCACAGTGAAGAAAATATGAAAACCTGCAGTATGTACCATATTCAGCGCAGATGGTTTTCTTTCACCATGAAATACTTCAAATTATATTAAAATCAGTTTAAGTTGCAGCATTAGTGAACAACCAACATTGTTCTACTCCTATCTTCACCCCTGTGCCATGCCTGCTTGCTTATGCTCATTCACTCCAAAGGCAGGCACAGTCTGTTACAAACACAGTATCTAAATGGCCTGTACAGTATGCCCATAGGGCCAGACTGGGATCTATTTGCTAGATGTACAGTGTACATTTTAAGGCACACTATAGGGATTGAGTTTACATTTTGATAACTCTGTCCTTTTATTTGCAAAGATGGCAACTACCTGGAAATGTTGCAAAAATAAACGTTCCTCTCTAAGAGCAGCCAATGTATTTATGTTTTCATTTCATATTTTTCTCAACAAAAAATGTGAACCTTAGGGCATTTTAAAATTAAATGTCAACTACCATGTTACATTTTATATACATAGATATGTCTTTATATATATATCTAAATATATAAAATGATTGTAGGAGCTCATACTATAAGTTTAGGTTTAGTACAGTACTTTAAATATACTGGCATTTGTTTTCAGTTACACTTCTGCACTGCTTCTTTCTAATGCAGAGCTTGATACGGACATCGGTTGATAATTGCAAACAAAGAAAAATTCATAAAGAATATTATTGTCTTATCATGCAATGTAGTAGGCATCCTGTGGCACTATTCTCTTATCCAACTTATTTACAGTACTGCTGAGTACATTATCAATAAATATTACAGTGTTTGTCTTACTCGATTTGTCATGGCACCCAGCAATTATTCAGGACATGAGTCCTGTCACACGTGAGTTTCAATGAATGAGTGTGTATGTGTCAGCATTGGTGCTGAGGTTGCGAGTTCAGAGGCTCCATTTTGAGATTTCACAGCAGCACTGTACTCACAAATGTCCAGGAAAAACTCATAGTTCTTTAGTTTCCAATCTTTAAACTTCTTTGATGTTAAGTTGGGATCATCCAGAAGGCTGTTGATAACTGTGAGGTCCCCTTCCTTTGCCTATCAAATTCCAGAAAGACACAGTACATGTCAAAGTGAAATTTATGCCACATTTTTTATTTCAGCACTTTATTTTGTCTTTCATTTTAACACAAAGTGCTAGGGAAACTACTATGGACACTTGATCTTTTACCTATGTTCAGAACTACTACAGCTTAAACTGTTTGACTTGGCACTTTCTACAACATGCCTATACAGAATACCAAATTTATTTATTTATTTTTTCCTTAAGCTGGAACATGTTTGCTTTCAAGTATTTTTAGTTCTTTGGAACTTAATTCTAAAGCTCAAAGAAAGCCTGATCCTTGGAAAACATAAAGAGATTATACTTTTACCAGTTTATATTGCTTATACACACAATTAATGATAAAGCCTTACTTTTAAAGTGCTCTTGAGAACTCTGATGTGGTGAAGCTTTTCATTAATAACTGGATCATTACATCGCTTTACAAAAGACCTGCGGAACTCCTGCTTGGTGGAAGGACGCTGCTCTCCAAAGGCTGACAAACTAGCTTGTTCCAGAGATTTGTATAGTTCTTGCAGACCATCTGTATTTTCTCCAATTTCTTTTACGTTTTCTGAAAGAAAGTAGATAAAAGAAGCCTAACAACAAATGTAACCATTTAGATGAAGTCCCTAAAATCAGCAAGCACTACTGCAAATTCATGTATAAAGTAGCCCTATAACACATCTTCCAATTTTTGTTTTGGTAAAACAAGAACATTTTGATCAGTCCCAAAGCTATATTCCTAGCACTACATCCAAGCATTTTAAGTGCAAACGCCTGTGTAGTGACTGATGAATTTGCCAACACGTAACAGTTCAACCACAAAAACCTTGCTGAGAATAACGGCAATGTTTCTCTGGCTTTCAGTGGCAGTAAAGAGAACCAGAACATCTCCAAAAGCTTACCTTCTGCACAGAAACTATTATGCCTTCTGATAGGAACTTTCTCTTCTAGCTTGTCATCTGTTCCTTCTATGGACTGTATGCGTCCCTTAGCCCTGACATCTCTGTTTCGGGGAAGACTTTGACTACGTTGCTTCTGTGGCCTGCTATGAGAGCTATGTCCCCTTTGACATTCCACCAAAGGGAAAGGCCCATCCTGCTCATAATTATGACGCCTTTGTACTGGTAGCGTTGCTTGTCTTCGTTTGTCTGGTGACATTCCAGGCCAGCCACTCGTGTACTCTGCATCAGGAGGAACAGTCTGAAGAAAATGGAGCCCTGAACTGGTTAACGGAGTCTCTATCAGATCCTGCCATGAGCGTCTTTCTCGGTAGGGAGGTCGGCATCCTGATGAGTGCGTGCTTCCTGCTACATCTTGTCGAGAATCCTCGGCAGAAGAATGAGAATATGTTGATTCACTTGAAAAGTGTCGACCGTGTTTGGCTTCAGGGAATGGACTTGAAGAATTCACCTGAAAAGATACAAAAGCATCTGACCATAAGACAGTGTTTTGAACAGACCCAAGAAAATAACTACAGCGTAGAACATTATATGATGTATACTAATAAAATGGACTGATGTGTGTGTTTTGATATGTCATAATATGAACCTCGGTAAACAGAACATAACTAGCAGTGAGATCTTTTATGCAAGTGCTATGTTTTTACCACTCCCTATTCTTGTTTTGCACATTCTCTGCCCATGAGCAACTCCTGCTGGAAAAGAGAGTATAATCCTGGTACAGGTTTCCTGAAGACCTGTCAGGTTTACACTCAGTCCAGCAGTGTGTTGTGAAGACATGAAAGTCCCCAAAAGAAACCATAATTGGATTTCCTTTCTTTTTTTTTTTAGGGGATAAGTATCCAGCCAAACAGACTTCAGCACCCAGGAAGCTTTTTGAATTTTGGAGGACTGCTGAACTTCTCAAATTATTCTAATTAATTCTGCTGGGTCTGTGTATAATTTTAGGTCAAAAACAAAGAGAAAGGCAAAAAAGTGGAAAAACAGAAAGGGAGGGGCTTAACCTGTATCCCAGTTGATAAAACAGCATCACATGGGTGAAAATCAGTCTGAACTTCACCCATGTGATGCTGTTGTCTCAGTCACTCTTTCTTTGGTTCTGGCTGTGTGAGGATCGTGTCATTCACGCTGAAGAAAAATCTGAAAGAAAAATAGAGAACAGTCCTATCTGCGCTTAGAAACATAGAATAATTATCACAGCCTGTCTATGTTCTCTATAATAGAAATGTTCTTATTTGCTACTAGAGCCTCTTCATATATAGTTTTTTTTCCCCTCAGTTATCAGTCTGTCTCTACGCAATATATTAGAAGCATTTTTATCAACTACTTAACATTTTATGAACTAGCAAAATACTATCACTACTCTGGTATTGTACACAGTGTTTCATTTTGTAAAACCTAAAACCCCCTTGCCTCTAAAGATGTGTTCTTTAAAAAATAATGTTTGGGCTAAAACATGATTACTGCATGAATGTGATCTGATCTTAGTCTCTAGCATCCCGTATCCAATATTCATACTTGAAAAACAGCCGCAGTTAATACAGACTATCCCAGTCACCACATTTTTTTCACATTCTGAAGTAAAGTCAACATTTGAATATTCTGTTTGTATTATTAGGTGTAATCTCCCAAATCCTACAAAAAATGGTCATTATTTACAGTCTGGTGACATATCTGTGTAAAGATTTACCTCTCCTTCCTTTGTAATTGACTTGTCATGGAATTATTCAGGCTTTAGCTCATGAGGAACAGCAGTAATTTAATTCTTACAATGAGATCCTTTGTTCTGCCTTTACAGTAATTAAATACTCCAAAACAAGGAAAATGCAAATAAAGGCACACAGATATTTTTTAGTGACCTATTGTCAAATGCAATATTTATAACTCACTGAGGGTGTTCGATGATAGGTGTCACACAGTGTTGAAGAGCCTTCCTGCTTCAGGGTTAAAGAGCCATCAATGTCATCCTGGTCACTTTCGCTCCAGTAATCTGCTAACAAAACGTGCCGGGGTTCACTTATGTGCTTTTCCACAAGAAAGTGGTCTCACATTTAAAAATATCATTAGCGTGCAAAGATAAACATTTCGCAGTCACCTAAGTGGCTTGGCAGTCACTAAGGAACAGACTTGTGAAAATGTCTGGGATCTAAGATGCACAGATATGTGGAAAAACCTTCCAATGTTTCAGGACAGTGTTACAGGAAGAAAGTTAGGCACCTAACTCACACTGTACATAAAAACCAGCTTCTGGTCACACTTTCAAAGTGCAACTTAATTCTAGATGTCGAAGTAGAGCTGAGCCTCAACAATTTAATTATGTTAGTATAACAGGTTCCAGCACAGGCAGTGATGAAAAAGGTGAGGGTGGCATCAGAGCTCAGGAGATGTGGAAACAGTTCTAAAGCGCGTTTGACCTGTGTTTGTAACATCTTTGCTTGCTGTAGGGTGATGAGCACACCTGACGGCTCTGATCTAGGAGATCATACCTCACCCTGAACCTTGCATTGTCTTTATCACTTGTTTTAAGTATTTCGTAAAAATATTACTCAAGATTTTATTTTCTTTGATGGTGGCACAAATAAATAGAGTTCTTCAAGGATATGGATTCTTATGAAAAATGGTATTTGGCACGCATGTTAATAAAGATATCACTTATGACATCTCAGACTGTTCAAATAATGAGCAGATGTGTACTCTCTGCTCTCTTCTCATAATCTCTGAAGCATTACCTTCATCTGGATGAATATCCTTGTCGTCAGGGGTGTAACCAATTGCTGCGAGCCCCAAACGATTCATCCATCTAATAGAACAATGAAAAATGAGGAAGAGATACTTAAAAGGAACATTTAGTGTAAATGTGAGGGCATACACATTCTTAACATTTGGGAAAGTCAGAGATAATGCTTAGTCTAGATATTGAGCACTGTTCAGGCTGTTAATAGTACGATTCAGATGTGTTCAGTGGTTAACAATTTTAAGTGAGGGATGTTCCAGTTCGTGTCCAGTGCAGATGTACTTCTGGACTTCTGTCCACATCTACCAGAACATGTTTGCCTAGTGGGGTATCAGACTCATTGCATTTTATTCTGCTGCGTAGAAAACTGAAGAATCATGACATCAATCTTCCCTGTGTCATCAAGAAAATGTAAAGTTTACATACTAATATGCTAACTTTAGCAATGACTAAAAATTTTTAGAATAGTCTGTGTAGAACAGAGAATGTCCAGCTCTGCCTCCACAGTAGCAGAGGGTGCATCTCTCTAAGCTGCATCTGCAAACTATTTGTGTGGAGTGGTTTCCAGAGACGTTGTGTAAAGGAGCATATTGCACTTATTCTGATTACTGCTTTTGTTAATTTCAAGAACTTGAATGAATTGCCAAAACACTACAAAATAAAATAGAGTTTGGTAGTCTGCTAGATTCATGATACTGGTGATATAAACGTTTGGGTTTGTTGAGTTGCAGTATAAACATTATTTTCCTTTGATTTTTTTTAATACAGAATCTTAGTTTTCTAAAACAAGACTTTGTAAATTGAAATTACTTCAATATTTCCATTTCACATTGGATGTTCTGGTTTCTTTCTTTGCCCCCAAATTTGTTTGATCAAAAATAAGATTCTTTGTTTCACTAAAAAATATTATAGTTTATTTTGGGGAAAATACCTTTGGAGTTTTCTTTATGTAAGATTGTTTGTGCAATATATAATTGAAAGACAGGAAAAAAGGAAATTAACATGCAGAGAGGAAAGTAATTTCTTAATGTTCAGCAAATGGAAAATCAAGAATCAACTTATTTTCATCAACCAGGAAAGAGAACCAAAAAAAAAGCCCTATTAATAGACATCTGTAATGACTGGGATCCATTCTTAAATATTGCCTTACTCAGTGACTAAATTATTTACTATGTTGTTAATTTCCTGCTATACTGCATGTAAGTGGTTTCTAGCAGCAGCTCTTTTTTCTTTTTTAACGTTGCGACATAAAATTCATTAATAATTCTGTACTTGATTGATGAATTGTATCATGACAAAAACATCTTTCAAAGACTTCAAGGCAGACATTAGTAAACAAGACATAATTTATCATAAGGACAAGTTTTTTTGCAGATTAAAACAAGAAAACTATTCAGTGTGATTCTCTCCCGCTTGTACTAGAACAGAAAAAAAAGCTTCTAAGGACATACGTGAATGTGTTACGGGGCTAATAGCGCAGGATGTGGAAGATGGTATACACAGCAAGGAGGCAGAAAATGAAGGAAGAGTGAACTCTGTGCTAAAAATAGCCCACAGTTCAGCATGTATTGATCTCCTGGTCTAAGCAACACTCTGCAGTTGCCCAGAGCAATGACGTTCATCTGTAACATTGGATATAACACTGACTCATTCAGCAAACCGTTCTGTGTATCTTAAGACTTTCATAAGCATCCAAAGGGGACAACATTTACTCCTTACTCACAGGGAATTGTTACAGGGTTTAATTTACTTGCAAAACTATGAAAATCTAAATAATTGTACAATAATATTGCTTTGCCTTTCAGTATTAAAACAGAAATGAGCAAATTGGAAATAAAAATGGAAATAATGACTAGTTTTCACAAATATCAACTGCAGGGTTAGGACTGCTTACAGAGACATTGTTTGTGTCAGCATGTCAATAACTCATCTTTATCATGAAGGAAGTAAATTTCAAATGGATTAGCAGGATTACAGAACAGCCTTTCTAGAGTGCTCAGCAGCATAATTTCATGCAACAAACAGCATGCTGATCACTTGACACTTGCTTCTCTTGAAAGGCATATTCTTTATTGCAGTAATTGAAATGACATCATACCCTTACTCATTATTAAGCATTTGTATTCACTGTTCTTTCAACAGTTGTTCCTGAATTCCTAAACTCATTTGCATTGGAGCAAAATAGTTTTAGTCATACTTTACCATATGCCTTTGACAATTAAGCAGAATGCCTCAGCAGCTTCAGCTAAGGTTCTGCTTAAGCACCAATGATAAATTAGGACTTGTTACCATTTTCAAAGTTAAAACAGACTCAGCCATTTTGGTGGTCAGTGCATGGAAATTTTCATTGCCTTAAATTTCTTGCCAAACGTATCTTGTTGCTCAATGTTAATTTGAGGGTTTTGAATCTTGGAAGCTTATATAGGTAACGGTCAAATTGTTAATATTAACCTTCAAGAGAACATGGATATTCTTAGCATAGAGAGAGTATCAGCTTTACTCCTATGGCCTCAATGTCCAAATCTGTAATTAGCAGAAGGTAATCTTCCTTCTCTAAGACTGCTCAGATTTTTCTCTTCCAAAGGGCAAGAAGACCCCAGCTGTAGCTACAAGTACTTCCTTACTTCATTTACCACAATTTAGAGTTAGCTCTTTGTCAAGACAACAAAAAGGGTTATCTGATGACATTCAATGGCTTATAATGGTAAAATCTCTTCTGATAAAAGAGAAAGAATTTCAATTTTAGGTTTTGTGTTTTTAAAAAACTTGAGTGAATGCTTTTGAGGTTAATCAGGAGTTACAGAAGTGCTGAGGTTACAGATCCTTTTCTTGCAGTTAACATTTTTTTTTTTCCCAAAGAAATGCAAATACAGTTCAAAAGGAACACTGTGTAAACTTGATGAATTTACTTGATGAGCAAACCACTTCCATTTTTGAGAAAACAGGCAGTGAAGGTTATAAAAAGTTCTCTGTGGAAAGCTTGGAAACTCAGCCATTTGGTTCTAAACTCTGCATTGAATGCCTTGTAGGCAAATGTCAGGTTTCAGGAAGGCAATGGCAGTGTGTGTCAGAATTGGACTCTTTAAGGTAAAGATGACCGCACGCTTAATTGACAGTCATGCAATACAAGACTATGTGCTACACCTGACAAGCAGCTATAAGTGAAAAAACTCCAGGTGATCGTTTGTCTAATTTCGTTTATATAGCTGTACCCCTAAGAGCTCTTTGAATTTCATGTGATCACAAAAGGACATGAGATATTCTGGCAGGTACACATATGGCAATCCTACATGCACATGGATCTTGGCCCCCTGAGGCAGAAAGTCGGACTCCCCTTCCTCCAAAAAACCACATATTTTTTCTTTGATAATTTAAACAACTCTTTTATTTTGATAATTAAACAACTTACACAGCATGTTTCACTAAGTTCAGTCTAGGCCACTTGATGAACTGCAGGGCTTGCATTCTAGATAGCAATTAGTTGTGATGACATGGAGCCATACTAAATATCCCAAGGATACTTTGCTACAGCATTTTACCTTCGATATTGTACAAGATCTCCATAAGATAAAATATCTATCTTACCAAGGTACATTGTAACAATTTACAAGGGACCAAAAAGTGTATTAATTATTTTTTATTGCCTGTACCTTAGTTAACCAAGTGCAGGGAAAGGTAAGCCTCAAGTAAAGAAGTCATCTAAAGACATAAATAAGTTTTGTACTTTGTCTCAGTGGTTTAAATTCTAAATAAATGAGACTTGGCTTTAATTAGTTCTGTTGATTACAAACAGGCACTGTTGTCATTGCTTTGGGATAAAATAGAGCTGCATGTTAGGAAGTTAAGTTAAATTTACTGAGATAATTCTGGTTAGTACCAGGGATTACAGCCCAGGGCCTCTCCTGAGAGTCTGATTCTACCCCCAGGCCTGGACAGTGATGATTACAAAGGCACTGAGGGCAGCGATGAACTAAGTAGCTGTGACAATAATCAAAACTTGATACTGAAGAGTGAGTCATGCTTAAAATGCCCTGAATTATCAGGAATCAGGAGCACATTCTCTTAGTGATCATTTAATAAAAACACCGCAAAATGTTTAAGTGGACCAAACAAGCAGGGAAACAATTTCCTCTAGCTTCACTGTCCTAACACACTATATGAAAAACAAGAATATGCCATGACTCATTGTACAAATGCACTACATTTCTGTTTACTGACTGTTATAATTTAGTCCTGCTGAGTACGATGATGAGCCAGTCCAAGGTCGGTGTGAAGGCAACAGTAGTTTTCCTAGTGGCATCACACTTCACCCACTTGGTTATTCCTTTCTACGGTCCAGAGTAAAATAGCACAAGTAACAAACCCAAAACCACCTGGATAATCTCAGTTATAACAAATTTGAGAGAATTATTAATGTTTAGTATGTGAGAATAAAACCAAAGGTAAGAGGGTAACTATTTTTTTAAAAAATAGATGCAAGACTCTTATTTATAGTTATAGTTGTTTACAGTTATAGTTAAAACTGTTCCATAAATCCATGGAGAACAGGTCAGGAAGTAGGGAGTTTCTGTGGTTCAAATAAATTTATATGCTAATATCCTTAATGCTGGATACACTTTTTGCATAGAGAAGATGGCTGGTATATAGAAGAAACTATTAAATTCACAGGTGAAAAAGTAAATAATGGGTATATCCTGAAAAGATATAAATTCAAGAAAGAGTCTATCCACTTTCACTATTTCTTTCTGTTAAATGTTTCCTTAAAAATGAAACCAAGGAAATACTAAGGCATTAAAGGATAGAATAGGATAGAATAAATAAATAGTTACACTCTTCCTGTCTTTCTTGCATCCTTTCATTGATCAATAGTTGCACTTACATGTCATCTGAGGTTTGTATTATAAGTGTTTCAGAGCAGGAATATATCTTTCTTTGCTTTTGAGATCACATCTACACTTGACATTATTTGCTTAAAAGGAAAAAACAGAATGGAAGTGGAAGTTAAATTTGACTTAATCAACTTATCTTTATGTCTATTAAAATATAGATTCCGCTGACCATTTATTTCATACATAAAATTTATTCAGTGCAATTTATATTTAATTTCTGATTCAAACCTTTGTATTATATTTTTTTTATATCAGTGGGATAATTGGATTCCAGAATTCATTGTAAAATTCTTTGCAACACAGAATTATATTTTAAAATTGATTTTGTACTTCTTATGATGACTTCTTTCTTACTGGGCACCTACAAAATCAATATGTTTCCCGTTTTGGTTCCTAAGGTAAATTAGTTTCACTTTTTTCTAAGATTGTACAGGTAATATATTAATTTAGTAGAATAAGTGTTCCTCTAATAGGTATGGCTAAAACGATGCTTTTATTTTTCTCAATAGAAAAGCAGCCCAAAAAGGTAAATGAT
This sequence comes from Rhinoptilus africanus, assembly GCA_013400135.1. NCBI lineage: Eukaryota > Metazoa > Chordata > Aves > Charadriiformes > Glareolidae > Rhinoptilus > Rhinoptilus africanus. The sequence goes on from VXBO01006746.1 coordinate 35,467, forward strand.
GTCTCAGTGAAATATAATGCTGAGCAGAGTCTTCCCAGTGAGCTCATCTCTCCAAATATATCAGCTGTCAGCAGCCTGTATTTCTACTATTTTATTTGTCACAGCTGCTGGAATTTGTTAAGTAAAATCATTCATGGGATAAACTGTATGTACTCTCTGATTTGATAATTTGACATGACTCTGTTGATCTTGTTTCATGCATTGTCTTCTTAGATTTGTCAGGCTGGAAAAATATGAAAAAAGCCCCAGACAGCGTAAGAGTTGACAAGTGAACCATGGCAATTTATGCCCTCTTTGCATGTGCATCTACTTCATGCAGTTAATGGGAATTATTTTTTTTTTTTTTAACTTCACCCTGTCAACCAAATGCATAGCTATGCCTTTGTAGTCAGAAGTCTGGTTTGGTGTTGTCTGGGTTTTTTTTAGTTGCTTCCCCTCCTTCCCTCCAGTGGATGATAAGACAAAAAAGGTCACTACCTCTGTAGCAAATAAATTACTCTTCTGTGTGTATGAATGAATGAAATAGCATCTTACTGTATAAATATAGTTGTGTATCACAGAGAATATGCACACAATAACTTTATGAGAGACTATAATTTCAAATAAAACCAATAACAAACCCTAAGGAAATCTACCAAAACAGTCCAAAGCCTCACTCACTCACCCACAAAACTCCTGCCAATTTTCAAAGACAGTTACAAACATGTTTGTGGAGCACTAACATCGCTTAGGCAAACTAAAAAGTCAGTCATTGTTACGTCAAGCTTGGAGTTTCAAGCTGATACTTGGAATCTTTTAAGATATTTTCTTTTTTAGTCAAATGCAGTTACTGGATTTCACCTCACTGTAAAACCCTGTCTTGTTACATTTACCATATTACTCTGGATAATTCACCAAACTTTCTGGGCCTCGACTTACAGGCAAGTACCAGCTGCTGCATGCATTTACCACTTCTATACCAAGTGTGACATTAGATATGTGCAGCCACGTTGTATTCTCCAGACAATCTTTCTACCATTCTTTTGAGAGTACAGGTAAGGGATAAAAAACTGTAAAGGTTAAACCAAGCCAGGATTTCTTAACATTTAATGCATGTTATAATTTTACTCAGTTATTCAAGCTTTTATCCTAGCTTTCACCCAATGATCGGCCCAAAAGAAAGCTTTGGAGAAATGAAACATTCTTTATGAACAAGAGAACTGAGTTTAGTATGGTCTGAAAAGGTATGGACAGGGGTTTAGAGGGGATTTTTTTCTTTTTTTTTTAAGAGATGGGATGATTTATTGTGAAATTGTGTAATTCTACTTCCACATACTCTTAAAGAAATCGGATCAAATAGGCCAAACAATACCGTTAAATGCCCAACTTATTTAATTATGTATATTACTTATTTCTATTACTAAAACCTTCAGATTTTGCAGTGTTAACCTAGTATCTCCAGTATAACATCACAATATGTGACTGTAAGGCATGTGTATTCATCACTGAGAGGTACCGTACTGTAATCACAAAATCTGCTATATTAAATGCAGTTGAACTGTTCGACTCCCAGAAGAACTATACCAATTCACAATGGTATTATTTACAGCAGAATTTGATTAAGTTAATTTTGTAATTTAAACTAATACAGAAAGCCAATGCAAATCCTAACTCCTGTGCATTAGGGATAAATTCACACCTGAATTCTAATTTGGATTGCGTATTGGATAATTGCAATTGTGTATTGTAAACTCCTTTGAACTCCTCTAGTGTAATGCTGTAAGCCAGTGGTTCTGAAACTTATAAAGGGGAAACAGTAGTTCACAAGTCTATCACAAGTAGTCTATGAATTGTAGAAAGGAGAAGTTAGGTAGCTAGCCGAAAAAAGGAGATTTTGAAGACTTACAGCCCTGTACTAGAAATTCCTGGTGTAGTATTTCCCCCAGATGGAGCACTGTAGCTCTACTATTGCACTGTTCACTCCCATATACATCATGGTTTCATCCAGTCCCTGGGGCCTGCAGCTAATTCTAATCAGAAAATTGTTTTACTTGTGCTGCAACTTATGGGCTTTTATGTGAGAACAATAAATTAGAGGACTGAAGTGGCCTCAGGCACAGACTATTTTTCCTGGATTTGAAACAAGCGTATAGGAACATAAAGGAAGAAGGGGAAAACCTGCTCTTTGTTTACTCACAGCACCATTGGGAAGCTCCATTTCAGGGATTTCTATTTCAAAAGTACCATTCATATTCTGCAGAATTATCTCCTTGCTTTTTGGCTCATAGGGGACTGGGGAGTAAGAGCTCTTTAATAACTTGGCTCTATTTCTTAAAGAACTATTAAATTAGTGCAGACAGATCTGACATGATTACTCTCCTGCTCACTTCTCCACGAACTCTTGTTTAAGAGGGACAATGTCTAATACAGGCATATGTCTGAATTTTTTAGCTGACAAGATCTTTTCCTAGGCATTAGCTTATTCATAAGTTAAGTTTGAAAGACAATTAAAACTGTAAGAGACTAACATGCCCCAAATTTAGGGAAGGCGGCTGAATGAACTTCAGCGATAAACAGGATGGTTTAAGGAAAACCTTGAGTAACTTGCTTCCTTATATTCCATACGTAAAAATACAGATATGCACCCTGAAATTTGCATATAATCAATAGAGATTTAATTCAGAATACTTCAATTTTCGGTTTCTTTTTATGAGAAATATTGTGTCAGAATCTTTCAGGTCTTTACTTGGAAAACATTGGAAGTGACCCCTTCAAAATCAATCATCATTCTGTTTCAGTGGGTAGCAGATATTTGTTACATTCTTGAATGAATGCAAAAGATTTATGGGAGTTATTAAAATTGCAAAGTTAACCCAGTTATTCAAATGAAATGTGATCAAATTATTCATCCTAAAATAGGAACTTTTTTTAATTTAATGTTTGGAGTCCGTGAGGAGATTGTAAATGCTCTGTATTGCATACTTCAATCACATGAAAGTTTGAAATATAGTAGATATTGTAAAACACCTGAATATTAAATTCAATGCTAATTTCCTTAGGAGTATTAAAGCCATAAACAGGTTATGCACGGTATGGTAATAGATGAAGCACTTCTGGGAAATAAGGCCTCTAACAACCTTGGAGTACCCCGTGACCGTGGCAAGCGAAAGATAAGCTCATCAATTTCATTATTAATTCATTTCTAAGAACACAACTATGCTCATGTAAGACCTGACAAAACAGCATGAACATTAATTTTGCAAACGGAAGTCTGCACCATGCAACACAGCAGGCAAAATTCAGCTACAACAGAGTAACTCTATCTGCTACATACAAATCAATTACTACCCATTGGTAAACAATTCTTTCAACAGCAATGCAATATTAAATGCAGAGTAAAACATTCCGGAGTGGAAAAAAATTATTAAACAGTGAATCTGAAGTAAGAAACTGGAAAAATGGCTACTAGAACAAAAGCTGGTGTTAAATGCAGCTTTTGAAGAAAGGGTATAGGTTCCCCGCATAGTGAATAAAGAAATGCTATGTTCCTCTCCATATTAAAACTCCTTTCCTTTCCAGCGTAGCTTTCTGTACCCTTCTGCCAGCATGAAAAATCCAGTTAAATTTTGTGGTGACAGCAGGAGTGTGAGATACCATGCAGAGTAGTTGCCCTATTTCCTCAGATTACATGGTTAGCAATTTGCTGGGAAAACAGAGATTTGTGAAATTAGTATGTTAAGTACATTTTTCATCTATGAATCTTGCTTACTCATTTCAAGTTCTGCACAGGATATCTGGAAGAAGGAATTCCAGAAAGCACGTAAAGGCTGCAGGGGATGCCCAGGGATTTTACAGAGGTAGCCCAGTAATCCATCATCTGGGCTGAGGAGTGAATTACAATTACTTTACAGAAACAGCATTTCTGAAGGAAAAATACTGCAAAAAAATAAATTATTTCAAGAGGAAGCTCACCCTTTTTCCTTTCTCGTGGGAAGCAAACCCAAAATGTCAGGAAAAAGGCTCTCAAATTCCAAACTAGCACGGCAGTAATACATCCTGGCACCTTTCCAACTGTTACTCTCCACAAAAGCTATGAACTGTCATAAAGGCAGCTTCTTTGCCTCCCCAGTGTAGAAAAATCAATGAATATTGTAAAAGCAGTTTATTGAATGTATGTCAAGACTTCCTGGTTTTCCTTGAGTCGGAACATTTTATGGTATAATAGAAAGATATTATCAATGGCACTTCAACAAATGGTAGCTATTGAAGTAGCTGAAGTCAAGGGAGAAACCATGCATAGTTAAAAATATTAAAAGATCCTCACATCAGTTTTGGATCAAACAAAGCTCAGCCGTGTTGCATTACTGAGCAATGACACATTAACATTGGAAAAAATATTTTTCAGCAAATTTAGACACTAAAAATGACAGCTAGCTACAGTGAGATGCTCCTGAGAACTAAACCTCATCATCATCATCGGTGGATGATGAACTGGCCTGAAACATTTCAGTACAGCCAGTCTTATACATCAACACGCTATTTCTTGAAGGGCCATGTAAGCCACAGAATATAAATGTTCAATTCAAAAATCATTTGTAGACATTAATATTCCAAAGAAAAAAGTCCAGCCATATCCTGAGGTAGTTGCATCTTTCTAAGTCTGCGAACAGAAAGAACTAGCTAAATCTCCAAGTTTTATCAGTCTATGCCAGGAAAGATTTAAGACTTCAAAGTATGGTAACATTGTCCCATGTGTCCTTGCTTTTTACCTCAGCTGGGAATAAACAAATTACTGAAGTAACAGAGGGAGGTAGAACATTTGACTCCGAGGACCAAAGGTACCTTTCCACCTTTATCTAACCTCTGCCTTCATCACTGAATCACGAAATAGAAGCACAGAGTAATTTAGGTTAGAAGCGCTCTCAGGAGGTCGTCTGCTCCCACACCCCACCCACGGCAGGGCCAGCTTTAATGTTGGATCAGGTTGTTCAGGGCTTTGTCCAGTCAGGTTTTGAATGCTCTCCTAGCACATCCAAGGACATTTAAAAACACACAGCAATGCCAACGACTGAACTTTGCTAGTCTCTGTTCCTTGTTAGGACCATGATGCAATGAACAAAATTAATTATTACTGGGTTTTTTGTTGTTGTTGTGGGTTGTGTTCTTTGAGGTTTTTTGGGTTCGGTTAGGGGTTTTTTTATTTATTTGGGTTTTTAAAATTTTTTTTTTCTCAAATCTGTCATGAAAAATAAATGCATCTCATTAGTTCAGTCCCATTTCTGTTAAATCCCTTTTCTGCTCCCTTATGCTGCCCTGCCAGCAAGTAGGCTGGGAGCGCACAAAAAGTTGGAAGGAGACACAGCCAGGACAGCTGACTCCAACTGACCAAAGGGATATTCCATCCCATATGACATCATGCTCAGCATATAAAGCTGAGGGAAGGAGGAAGGGGGGGATGTTCAGAGTGATGGTGTTTGTGTTCCCAAGTAACCATCAACATGTGATGGAGCCCTGCTTTCCTGGAGATGGCTGGACACCTGCCTGCCCCTGGGAAGCCGTGAATGAATTCCTTGTTTTGCTTTGCTTCTGATTCTCTCCCCCATCCCTGCTGGGGAGAGTGAGTGAGCGGCTGCATGGTCCTAGTTGCTGGCTGGGGTTAAGCCACGACAGCGTTGCTTTTACATACCAGAAACTTCTATTCCATATTAATCTTCCCAGCCCTGATCAACAAAAAATTAGAAGTGTGATAAATTTTATGCCCATTAAAAGCCAAACATTCTAATGAATGCAGATGAGACCAACACAACTAACTTCCCTAACACATCTTTGCAGAGCTGTGCCATGTGGCATGACAGAAAATTCCAGCAAACATAAATGAAGCCACACAATGTAATGCTGCACATACTCAAATCAAGGGGGGACTAAGTGGGCTGTACAGAGAACACTATCAATCAGCATTACATCATGCTCCAGGAGTATATTTCTGAGTTACATGAAATATTATTTTCAATTATTTGATTACACAGAACTTACCTATTCATTTCTTCAAGGCAGTCTGTTGCAAAGTAGAAGCTTTTTATTTTGGGGTGGCATGCTTTGAAGGCGCTGTAAAAATAAGCACAAAGAATGTTTTCTTTCAAACAACTTGTCTACAAATATACAAAACTGATGTGCTCTACAATTCTTCAGCATGTTACAGTTTTCATAAATATTCTGAATCCTCAGGCTGAATCTCTTGCTGGATAAACTTTTAGATGGATTCCTACTGATCTGATTGCATCTACATTTGCGAGCCTAACTGGTACTTTTTAAAAGTTTCGAAAGCCCTTGAGTGACTTAGAAATGTAAATCCTTTCAATAACCAATGGTGTTATACATCTTATTGGGTGAATTTGAAAATCTCATTGACTATATTTAAGTACATATTAGTTGTATTCCAAAGATCTCTAAAGGAATAAGAGTCTGATCCCTCCACCTTTTCTCACGTATTTAGATGACTGTGGTTTGTGTGCTACTCAAAGAAATATAGAGGGCTGCCAACTTATGTGTTATAACTGTCTCATATCTTTATTGGAACTTTGATTCTGAAGATATACATTAATTTATCTGAATTTTATTTGACGTTAATAAATGAGGAAGAGAAGTAATATAAAGATGCATAACCAGCCAGTAATTGCATTTAACTGGAGACGACATTTAAAATACAATTCTCACTACTTATTCATAAGACTGTTACATCTCCAGAATAAGCTAAAATAAAGAAATGTTTCCTGAATTTGATACAATATATTTTTAATCAATAAACTCAAATTGAATTAAGACTATAATTAACAGAAGCAACATGGAAAGTCCTAGGGAATATAAGTGGCAGTTTTCCTTTGTTTGGAAGTGGGCAATAATAAAGCTGCTCCTTGGGTAGTCTTATTCCAGCAATTGCTTTGTCAAGTTATTCTAAAGCAACCATATTCCAAGTACTTTTCATCTTAAGCTACTAAGGGAAGCAGTATCTTCCCTGGAATCAACAGGAATAATTAATAGTTAATGCTTCTTCATCTTCCATGTAGCAAGTAACAGAGTTGCCAATATTTAAATTTAAACCTCATGTTTATTGTTACATTATAATTTGTGGTCAATTCTACGTATCTATGCATTTTTTTTTATTGCACGGTTTGTTCTCACAGATAGCTTTTAATTCAAGAAGTCCTGGTTGTCTGGGGTTCCCCTCCGCCTCCCTTTCATGATTTTAAATTTATGCAACGTTTAATTTATAGAATGAAGTTCTTTGAAAAGTGCAAGTTAAATTAGAAATCACTGGAATAGTTCCAAAAGCCTATCACAACAGGTTTAACTTGATTCTAAAAGTCTTTGCTGTTTCACTTATGTAACTAGTACGATATTAGTAGTACAGTGTACTCTATTCCTGGCTACACTGACCTGAGGTACTGAACAGCAGGATGACAGAAGGTAGCTGTAAGACTGACATTGCTCTGTGCGTTGCTAATATTTCTTCTCCTTCCTCAAACGTCAATTCCTTCACCAGCCACTTGGCTGGTGTAATTCAATTCCTTATTACTGATTTCATGGACAAGGTCCGACTCTCACTTCAGGCTGGCTGCATACAGACGTCACTATGTTGCACTCCGGTCTGTTCAGACTACATGCGTGAGATGATCATGAAGCTCAAAATCTTACAGCATGGATGATTATAGTTCACATAAAAATGCTTCTACTAATGCTTTTATATGGTATAATTCCTAAGCTCTCCCTCAGTTGAGCAGTTATTTGAAAACTGCTAAGAACAATAATAATTTTTCTTACCTTTTTTTGTGTCATTATAACTGAAAGAAGTATTGCTATCAAGGAAACCACAAACTCGGAGTATTAAACACTATTATTTTGATTAGTTGGCAAATGTTAAAAAACTCGACAGTATCATTCCTAACATTTACATTAAAATACTGACATTTATATGGTAATTACCAGATGTAAGAAATAGATTAGGAATCATTACACATGGCATTATGAAAAACCTGTGATGCAACATTTCTACTATTAATAGCTTAAATGTAAATGAGTGTTTTATTAATTACTGTGATTTATTGCAGTTTTCAGAGACGAAAATTAAAGCTAAAAAAGCTTTACTTGGTCACACTGGTTTTCTTATATATGTTATTAATTCAACTGAGTATAGTAACAGGCTTTCCTAACGAGAGTTGTACAGAAGAATGAGTTAACAGCAGTCGTATTTGCGTGCAGTTTCCTTTTTCATGAGATTAGAGCTACGCTAAGGGTAAATTTACCTTTGCACAGAGGGTCATCAGAAAACACTTTAATTCCATGAAAGACGACTTGAGAGGTATTTAATTATTGTTTTGGCATCTGGACATTGATAATTTCAACTGCAGATCCTCATGTCCCTAGCTACTTGTATTTTGCAAATGAAAATAGTGAGTACACGGGAAATCCTGAATAGGGAGGAAACTTTCCTGATGCCCACTAGATGGCACACGCTTGTTAATTATACCTACGGAACGTTAAGATTTTAACGCAAGAGATTTTGATTATTCCACAAATACAATTTAAAATATACTCTGATCAAATTTATTATTTCTTTTACCCGATTAATGTAGTATGATTTCAGTGTCAAATATTCATATCATTCTGAGTCTCCTACTTCTTAATGTGGAACATTTTACTCCCCTTCTGCCAGCTGACTACCAGCAACTCCAACTGCACTAGCAAAACAGATGATATCTCTCTGTGAATAGGAAATATAAAATAGTTTTGTATATGTCTTTATGCACACACACATATATTAGAGTGCTACATTACATGTTGTTAATTACACAGTAATTAACAAATACTATCCCTCCTTACAGAACTGTACTTTTAATACTCAAAATAGGAAGTAATTTCTAAACAAATACTTTTGCTTTCTCATGCTATTTAAGCATGGTATGCTATTTTCTTGGATGTATTTTATTGTGATATCAGCACTCTGTCTTCAGGCTAAATTCCATGCAACATCTCCACCTTCTCGTGTCCCATTTGCCCAACCATCTTCCAGTTCTGGAATTTAAGTATTGGCTCGAACTGGGGAGAATTATGTGGTGGATCTAAAGGTTCTAATCCTCTTGATTAATCCTGTTAAAATATCACATGATGGAGTTTCTGCTTGTAAATAGGATTATTTTCCTAGACAGGAAATTGACATCCATAAAAGCATTAAAATGCCAATACTGGGGCTTCAAAGTCAACTTTTAAATGTTAGAATATGTCAGAGTTAGTGTGATAAATAGAACTTAAATTTTGCTCCACTATGCTCTTGTAATGTGATACAATCTATGATTAGGTATTTGAATATTACATTCTCACAGGAACCATACCTCAATTAGGTTACAGAGTGGACTTGCTGGAGAGATGAATCAGGATTATCCAAAACATAAGGCTACTTTCTGTCTCAGTTGTTATGGAATGTGTGAATGTGCGGTAAGACACAGAAAGAGCCAGAGGTTTTTCCAGGGTAAATCAGCTAAATGCTGCAGGTCTTCCTGTTTATGCAAAGGAGTTCTCACGTGCGAAGTCACAGAAAACAGACTTAATAATTGGTTACTACGTTAATGCTCCTTAATATCTTTTTGCCTGATACTCTGATAATTTACTGAAATGGTGAGCACTTAACAGCTGCAATAATGTATTGTACTGTTATATACTTGCAAACTCCGAAGAAAACAGCTCTTTATTGTTATGAAATGGAAATCTCAATTCTGTGGAAACTTTTTATTTAAATGTTTTGCAGTTCTGTTTATGCACTGCAAAATGTGACAATAAATCCATCTTCATCTCCCAGAAGTGTCACAAGGATTATTATTAGAGAAGCATGTAGACACACTAGCATTAACAACTACAGAAAAGTCTCCAGGGAAGTAATTCTAGATGTATAGAAGAATATGAATAACGCAGAAGAATGATAGCTATATTTTTACCTTCGGCTTGTTTTGGAGGGCCCAAAACTGGATGCAATAATCTAGATGTGGTGCAATGAGTACCAAGTAAAAGGGAGTAATCTCTTCCTTCATCTACTGGCTGCACTCCAGCTAACACAGCCCAGGAAGCTGTCACCCTTCTTTCCTGTGAGGGCTCGCGGGTGGCTCAAGTTCAGTTTGCTGTCTATTGAGACTGTCAAGTCCATTTGAGAAGAAGTAATAAAAATACTGAAGCTGTAGCAACTTTTAAGATATAACTTTATGTCCACCTATACTATATATACTACCTGTATGACATTTTATGAGAATTCTGATGCACGTTTCAATATGAAGTACCAACAGTACGGCATACGGTCTCATAAATTTAAAACCTAAGTTTGCATTAATTATGCAATTCACTAGGTGGAGATTTTTGAAAGTTCAGGCAAAGCACTAGTTAACAGCCATTAACTATATACCTAGGTCCATTAATCTTTAGTCTTGTGGATCAGTTTCATCATGGGGCACTATATACACCTTTAAAAATAACCTGTTATTCATGTCATGCCGCATCACAAAAAAACCTCAAATAACTAAGATTTCTAATACAGTATGATCATTTTTGATTGGAAAGATGCGGGTGTTGCCTAAAAGCAATGGAAAGTTTTTCACTGTCAATGCAAGAAACCTGCTATCACAGAGACAAGGTCATTCTACATCCAAATATAGCCTAGAGAGCTAAACCACTCTGAGATAATGTCATGATTCGTATAATAATCAGGGTACCTTCATTAAGTGCATTACTGAGGCAAATCATCAAACCATACAGAATAACGCATTCAATTAATATATATTCTTGTGAAAGCTTTCTTAAGGCTATTTCATTCAGGGTATACTATGGACATCAGTAACAGTCATTCTATAAAACAGCATTCACTGTCTGATAGAACAGTGGAAAAGACAAATCTATTCGTTATTCTAGTAAGACTTCAAATTCTTCTCTTCAATAAGCTTTGAGCATTTCACATCGATGGCTGTGAAAATAACAGAAATTTGAGGAGAAATCCAAGCTGACTACCAGAAAGTTCTTAGTTTTCTTTTGAGAGAGCTGAAAGAAAACTAACACTGTGATTTTAGCTGGACTTCTAAGCATACTTTTCAGGCAATTTTAATTTAAATGCAAGTGAACCTACCAAAAAGAAGAGAAAGGAAAGAACTAGGTTTCTTTCCCCTGTCCTTTTTTAACTGTCAAGGTAACTGCTTTATTTAACATTTATTTAACATTTAACATTAATGCTTTTGCATTAATGTTAAAATGGACTTAATCATATAGAAGTAAGAACACAATCAGATTTATATTTTCAGGTTTCAAGCTTGCAATGAAGTTTAGGTTACATTCCAGCACCTACTAAACTGCTGCCCCGCTCCCCCATCCCTCCTGAAAAAGATAGCCTAAAGTGGAAAGAAATGAGAATGGATCCTGTAAAATTTATCTTTCCCTAACTCTCTGAAAAGGAGGCAAGAAAACCCTACCTGAAATGTTTCCCTCTAGCCTAGCAGAGAAAACAATGAAGTGTGAATTAGAACTTTTCCAAAATATGCTGAGTCAAAACGGATCACCATCACCTTAATTTTATTCATAAAGGGAATGCAGAAGAATCAAACCACAGGAAGTTCTCCCTAGGCTCACCAGAACTGTTAGCTTTTCAGTGGAATCAGGCGATGGCAATCATGCTCAGTCCTGCCCTCGGTAAGACAGGACAGAAGAGGCCAGGTAAATGCTTTAGGAGTGTGCTTATAGAGGCTGTGGATTAGAGCTGGCTGCAACACAAGCAGGGTCCTCCGTTCACATGTGGTGGATTTACTGAAATGTAAGTGAGCATAACACTGCATTTACTTTCTCTGCAGTTTTCAGAGAAGCAGGTAAAACAGTGGTAAATGTAAGGTGCAGTTTTTGTGATGGGGTAAATATATAAATGATAGTGCATGAAGGAAGAAATCAAAGAGAAATTCAGCTCAGTGAACAAAGGGAATACTATTAATGTCTTCATTATACTTTTATCCCTGGATTTACCTCTTTTTGAAAGGATTCAAAGCCCGAAGGTACTCAGTTTTCAGTAGTGTGCAAAGTTTTAGTTAATCGGACTTTTTCCTGTGCATATACCCTACAGAGCTGGTTCTCTAAGAAGTGTTCTGCGAAAATGTGTTCTAACGCTTAGAGCGAAGCTCTGGAAGCTATTTCTAGCTGTGAACAATGACCTCCTGTTTGATCTTGGTTAATTCACTGAAATTTGTTAAGTGTTTTATATTCTAACAAAAGGGTACTATTTTTCCTGTATTTTTGTTCAATATCATTATTACTATCTACACATTCCTCAGAGGAAGTTACAGTGCTCAGTTCATGTTTAATTTCTATAGCGATACCCTCAGCTGAAAGGAGTAATAGAAGTAAAAATTCACCATCTCCTAATTCTCAGACAGACAGTAATAATGCCTCCTGACAAGAATAAGCAATTGAAGAGGTGTGTTTTTCTGATGAGTAATCTCTATTGTAATTCACATCTTCAGTATTTTTATTGTACATGCGATCATAGTTGCAGGACTTGTATTCCTGAGACTGCCTTTAGTTATTGGAAAAGCACAACAAAAATTCACTATGCTTAGTTGTAACTGGGAAAGCTTTAGCAAGAGAGTTTGTAGCTCCTCATGGTAGCAAGTTTTAAAAATCCCAATGCAGCATACAGAAGACACATGCAAATAATTTAGGAGATACTGGCAAAGCACTAGTCTCAGAGCATTAGAACTCTTCAGTGAAACCTGCCATTTGACAGCTATGCATTCCAGTCCCAACACTCTTGCAAACAATTTCCAGTGAGTGTCTGTTATTAAATATGCCTTAAGGGTGGCAAAGTTTAGCATATGCTTTTTACTGGGATCATAATGCAGTAGGAGCAATATGCACATAAGAAATAATGCAATGTTCATTTTGCATATGGAACTTAAATATTTTAGCAGTTGAGAATAACACAATATTGGGTAAGTAAGCTTCCTCCATAAGGGAGAAAATGGAGATTACATTCACCACCTCTTGCTATGATATTTTTAATGGTATTTCTTATGGTAATTATTTTTGCACACTTGATATTTATCAAGATGGCTATACTGAACTTCAGAAAATTTTATCTCTTGGCTAACATATTCATTATTTTTTGCTTTACTTATTTAACTGAAAGGGTAACTGGGCTGTCTGCAAAGCTGGCCGAAGAGTTATGGAGTTTACATTGTTGTACCTTTCATAATAAAGGGAAACACTAAAGCTCAAGTAGATCTATTATGTATTTTTTACGAATTTCAAGGTTTTCTGTGTAGTGTCCTTCTCTACACTGCAAATTTTCAGTACTATATATAGAATACTTCCAAGAGCAAACCCTTAATTTATAAGCATAATTGACATATTACTTACTGTTTTCTTCTGCATTCAATTGCTCTATCTATTCTGAACTCAGGTAAACTAATGAATCCTTCTGCTTTTTCATCCTATCAAAAGAGAAGGGAAAGGGATGGTGAAGAAGAACATAAAGAAGAGAGAAGTAAGCAGTAGCCGTTTGGGTCTTACACTAAGAACAATCATCCAATCAACTGAAATACTGAACATGTTTTCCCCATAATGTTTTTACTTAAAAAAAAGTATTTACTTCATCATACAATGTCAATAACTTTTATTAAGTAACTAAACTGACAGTTTCTTAAAGGAGCTGCAGTCATCCTAATTCCCCTTTGCTGAAGATTACAGAAAACCTTTCAGCACCAAATACAGCACTGAAAATAGCATCCAAGCCATCAACAACTACAGAGGAGAATTCTCCGTTTCTTCATCATATAGTCTACATTTTAAAACTGTTTTGTGCATGCCTCCTTTTGAAGTTACCGTTGTGCAGACCATCTGCCCTGCTAATAATAACTGAGGAGGGTCCTACAGTGAGCTCACCAGCGATTAAATGGAAAAGTAACAACTAGACAGTATCTCTTGTCACTTTTTGCTTCTTTTGAAGTAATTTACCAGGGAAAGCAAGGAGGCATATTAACACCAGCCAGATTTTTGAAAAGCACTTGGAAGTGTACTATGAATTATGGCTTGGCTGTAAACAACAGACTGAAAACCAGTGGGACACATAATGACTACCACCTTGCATATAACAATGTCAAACAAACAACGCAAAACCCGAAGGCCTTCGTCACCCACAGCCCGAAACAATACACTGTTTTGCGCTGACAAGAAAATACTAAAGCTGAGGATAATTATGCTCGTAAAATTTTCTTTTTGAAGAAAGTAGAATATATGTACTAAAATATCAGTAATCAAAGCAGGCTGTACACAGACAGTGTAGATCAGGCACTGAGGCTCAATGCATACAAATGGGACAATTTTTGGCTTCTTCCCACCATTATTTTTTCCTACATATATGCCAATTGCACAAGCATAGGCCCACTCGTTTTCAATAACATTTCACCAAGAACAGCATTTTACATATCAGAAACTGCAAACTCCAGGCTAATTCAGCAAAAAGCAAGAGGAACATCTATATCAAAATAACTTTCAGATAAAGAGATCTACAAATTCAGAATTTCACATTTGCTTTGCATAATGCTTAACTAACATGAATGGTTACACTGTATACATCTCCCCACACAACTGAATCTAAGGAGAACTGCATGTGAACACATTGTTAGTCCAAATAAATAATATCTGTGGAAAAGTATTTACTATTGATGTAGTCATTTCTTTAAGAATGCCATGAACATCTGCTCTTTTATTAAACTTGGACATGGACTTTGGAGACTTTAAAAAATAATTTGAGTCAAAATATTTCCAGCTAGATGCCCCAGACCTGGCAATTAAAGTGGCTCTTCACTAAAATATCCTACCATGCAGTAAAAATAGACTTTTTTCAAAAGAATGATAAAGTTTAAGGTTTAATTTTGGCTTTCTCCAAACATAAAAGTATACTTACATTCTGGTTTGTGTACCAGTACAAGGACGAATCCTTCAGAATAAACCAGTACTTCTTCCATTTCTGTGTGAAATAACCTTTGGCATCCTTTTTCTTCCATAGCCAGCCTTCACAATCTCCGTGCCCCAAGTCTTTGCAGGAAATCCGTCTTCTGCTCCCACTTGTTAGAGAGCTCCCTGAGAACACGACAATAGTGTGAGACATCTCACTGCATGGAAGAGGGAAAGAACTATTCTTCTCAATATAAACACACTACTAATTTTTAATGATGATTCAATTCAAAATCTTTCAAGCCAAATCCTCTCCAGTTTCAGGGAGAGAAGACTGAATGAACAATTTCCAAACTGAATGAACAATTTTCAAATTCGGAAATTTTGGTTTCAGCATGAATACAAAATAAAAAGGGCTTGTTTTCTGTACTGGATTATTTAGTCTCTAGAGGGTTCATTCCTCTCAGGGCTGCATTGTATCTGATTAAGATGGACATCATAATTCCAAAGTAAAACCTTATTCATTTAGCCCTCAATCTGAAAGTCAGAGTATGATATAATCTGTATACAGATGTAAACAGCACTTCCGTATACCTTCAGTTACTACTTTTAGCAATAGAAGGCCTGTCAAATTCTGTAATTTTTTAAACTCAATTTTTATAGTCATTATTTATAGTCAATAAAAAAGAAAGATCACCCACTTCCATAAAAATGCACATGCTTACACTTCTTCTATCCTGAATTTAACTGAAAACAGTATTTTAACTTTACTGCATCCTGTTTAAAGGCAGAGGTGGGGTTTTTGTTGTTGTTATTTCCCTACATCCTAATGGAAAGGCTTAAAATTTTAGTGTGCCTTGTAAATATCAATAACATTTTCTTTCTTCATTGTGGTATAATTTTCCCTGAAAAAGACTCTGTACAGAATTTCCTTAAAATATTAGACATTTTTCTGTGAAAAATCAAGTTTATATTGCTACAAGAATTACATTTGTCCTATAGCTGTGAAACAGTGAAGAAATTTAGATAACGTCAACACAGCATCCTTTTTCTGCAACATTCCACAAAGTTCTTAACATTTTGCTCTTTTTAGAATAAGCTACTGTGCTGTGTCCTGGTCAGGTTTAGAAGGATTAAAATCGTATAGTACAATAATAGGAAAATTTTCATAGAAAGACAACTAAACCAACAAATAGAATAAAAAGAGCAGAGCTCACTGGCCATATACTTTCATACAAATTTATTATGCTGTAACTATTTTTCATATGTTCATTGTTTTAACAGTCTCAAATAGGCCACGAGTAGATAAAGAAAGAGAGCAGAAGGAAATGGCAAAAAATACAGATACTACCTTTCTTCTACTTAAGTCACAGGAAGTTGTACCACCGAGTCTAGAAATATTATACCTTATAACACATTTATNATAGTTATACAAATACTCATTCAAAAAGAAATATCCACCACAAACATTATATAGCTAATGTGTAAAGTCACGTGTTCAATAACATGTTGAAGTCACATTCTTTAATTGTTTCCCACCACAGGAAACAATTAAGTTTGTTAGGTTGGTAGGTTGACATAATAACTCTGAAGAGAAAATATATAATATATAACATTATATATAATATTAATTTATATATAATAAATTCTTTCTTTTGTGGCTACATTATAAAATAATTATGGATTCTTGAGAAAAGCCTAAAAGCATCTCATTATTTAATACTTTAAAAAAAAAGGGCTGCTACTCAAAAGATGGTAAGGATTTACCTTAAACATGTAAACACTTGGGGAAAAGTAACAGGTTACGATGGAGTAGCTGCCTGATAGGTAACTGATGCTGCCATTACCAGTAGAAAAACCAGTGTGATAAACCAGCAGATCCAGGCAAAGGGTAGCATGGAAAGGGCCATCTTTTTAATTTTCATGATCTTTCCTTTGTGACAGATAACACTCAGCTCAGTAGAGGGCCTAGAAGAAGGGCACCTCTGTCACTGATGGGGGTGTCTCCATGCTACCTTAACTCATGGTATGACTACAGATAATTACCTTCTCTGACGGCTTACCCTGCCTTAGGCAGCTCCTCCCCATGCAGTCAAAAAGCAAACACATGCTACAAAAGTCCTTACTAATAACTGTGCTACAACATATTAAACAAGTGCTTAAATTTCACCATATTAAAATTTAAAATAACTGATGATTATAATTAAAATTTTAAAAATGAAATTAATACTTAGAATAACAAAGGATTGCAGCTTAAGCACTATAGAAAAGCAACAGCTGGAAACAGGAGTCCAGCTGTTGGAGAGGCAAAGTTTTCTTGTAAGTAAAAGTGGAGGAAGGGGGAGCTGTTTTGCACTTGCACAGACCTGTTTGTAACCCTACTGCAAATCAGCCAGTTTACAGCATTGAGCAGCATGAACATTTTCTAGTGACTTGCAGAAATCAGCAGTTCTTTACTCCTGAGAGTGCTAGCTCAGAGAACACCAGCTTTCTGCCTTCTCTTTATCTCAGACCGTTCTCCCAGTCAGCCACAGTATATGAATGCTTCACAAAAATACTGTAATTCTGACAGGTGACAAGCTCAGTAAGTGTATATGCATTGTATCACTGTAAGACGGTACATATTCTCCATTTACTTGATAGCTGCAAATTTATCTCTTTGTTTTGAGCACTGGAGAAGACAAAGATTAATGCTTGCTCCTGTGCTACAGGAAACGTAGTGAAAAACAGACAGAAATTGAAAAAACTAAAGTAAGTCTGTGAGAAAGTATTAAAGATGCACAGGGACACTGGGGGTTTTTTTAATTGATATACTGTTAGCCACAGTACTGGTCAGTCATCTTGTGCCAACTGGAGTTCTGTGGTGACTGTGACTGAAACAATCTGTTCAGTGTTTGTCTTCCTGTATAAAAATGCATTAGGACAGAGCAGGCATCTGCTTCTGAAAAAGAGATCACCACATTTGTTCACAATTGAGGCTAAAAAATATGGTGATGCAATAAACCCCTATAATTAAATTACAGTTTTCATAGGTGATTAAATATACACAACAGCAAGAAAAATGGAAAAAATGGAGGATATACACATTAGGACAGTCTCTGGAACCTCGTATGCATCATCCAACAGAAAAATTTTAAAAATAATGAAAATACAAGCATGGCAAATCCAGGAGGGCTGAAGACATTAGCTCTTTTAGAAACAGAAGTTAATCAGTCTTACTATGTTTTGCTTATGCACACATACAATGTATTCAAAGCAAGACAACTAGAGAAAGTGAAAGGTTTGCAATACCTTGGGAATCAATACTTAATTAGCACTGCTAACTTACAAAATTCAAGCTTCATATTCTAAGAGATAAAGGAACTGCTACATAATTAACTTTGTGGTAAACACTGTAAGAAAACAGTCAGAACTTGCAACTTCAAAATGACACTGAGTTGCCACGGGAAACAGACAGATGATGGGAGAACATACTGTGGTTGTCAGCATTTAAGTTCTCAACTCAAAACCACAACACAAAGCCGAATGTTAACCCAACTGCACGCCCTCCCACCCCAGCCCAAGAAGCAGCACACCACAGGAAAAAAAAAAAAAAAANTCCCTACATCCTAATGGAAAGGCTTAAAATTTTAGTGTGCCTTGTAAATATCAATAACATTTTCCTTCTTCATTGTGGTATAATTTTCCCTGAAAAAGACTCTGTACAGAATTTCCTTAAAATATTAGACATTTTTCTGTGAAAAATCAAGTTTATATTGCTACAAGAATTACATTTGTCCTATAGCTGTGAAACAGTGAAGAAATTTAGATAACGTCAACACAGCATCCTTTTTCTGCAACATTCCACAAAGTTCTTAACATTTTGCTCTTTTTAGAATAAGCTACTGTGCTGTGTCCTGGTCAGGTTTAGAAGGATTAAAATCGTATAGTACAATAATAGGAAAATTTTCATAGAAAGACAACTAAACCAACAAATAGAATAAAAAGAGCAGAGCTCACTGGCCATATACTTTCATACAAATTTATTATGCTGTAACTATTTTTCATATGTTCATTGTTTTAACAGTCTCAAATAGGCCACGAGTAGATAAAGAAAGAGAGCAGAAGGAAATGGCAAAAAATACAGATACTACCTTTCTTCTACTTAAGTCACAGGAAGTTGTACCACCGAGTCTAGAAATATTATACCTTATAACACATTTATTTGGTATTTTAATTTGGTATTTTACTTTGGTGTTTATGATCAAGTTTAGAAATATTTGAATTAAATTGAACTTTGGCATTTGATCCAGATCACTTATTATCAGAGAAGAATTCTCATTTTCTAGTTTCAAAATGTTAACTCAAATATGTTACCTTTTGACCATTTTCTGCTTTTTACCCTGAGGGAAGCGTAATGGAATGACTGTAAGGAAAAAAAAAATTATGAAAATCCAATGCAGTAATAGTAGTAACATGAAACAGCTGGCATTCACTACCACCTCCATGGTTATCTTAGGGTTAGGTGTCACAGGGGATCTCGGTTTTTTTCTACTTTTCTCTTACTACAGTTACAAATATCATACATAAAACAACACAGTGGTAAATCTGAAAATTAAAATCCCTTTTTTTTTCCAGTTATTAATTACAAATGCAATCAAATACCTAAGGATTCTTTGCATGAATGGTTATGCAGTAGTTTGAAAACTAAGGATATAAATCATATAAACAATCTAATAAAATGAACGATACTTTGTTGTAGGTATACATGAAATAGTTATACAAATACTCATTCAAAAAGAAATATCCACCACAAACATTATATAGCTAATGTGTAAAGTCACGTGTTCAATAACATGTTGAAGTCACATTCTTTAATTGTTTCCCACCACAGGAAACAATTAAGTTTGTTAGGTTGGTAGGTTGACATAATAACTCTGAAGAGAAAATATATAATATATAACATTATATATAATATTAATTTATATATAATAAATTCTTTCTTTTGTGGCTACATTATAAAATAATTACGGATTCTTAAGAAAAGCCTAAAAGCATCTCATTATTTAATA